>JARHVA010003810.1:1055000-1445000 GCA_037957365.1 Torreya grandis | reverse complement strand
CAAAAATATGATAAAGCAATTTATATGTGAAAGGATATATAATGCAATGTATAATTCTTTTTAAAAATCTAAATCTATTAATTGATATATCATTTGGTGCATACTAACCTTAAATCACAATATATAGTTATAGATAGGTTCATTTTTACCTTAGTGAATAAATGGAAGATGTTCAAATGTAACCCTTGATCATTTTTAATTAATATATCATAATAAAAAGAAATCTTTGAACTCAATAAATGCATGTAGAGAACCTTTATGAAGCATATGAAACAAACTTAAAGCATAATCCATCAAGATCTTAAGAAAAGTTTTGATCAAAAAGATATCATTGAAATTATATTTATCAAGAGAAACATAAAGTTTATAGGATGTAAATAAGAATCACCACTCCCATCAAATCAAAAAAATATGGATATTGTAAAACCATCAGGAAAAGGTGAATTTAGTATATTATACACTATGGGTTGGCCATGTGTAACATTAGAATTGGCCCTAACATTGGATACAATGGATTTTAGAGATAGCACTTGTAATTTATTTTATAATTCATCTATTGTATACATCATTGATCAAATATCTTGAGAAGACACATTAAGATTCTTATGAGGTTCATTCAAGGTTTCAATCTTATCATTTATAATAATCATGGGCACATTATTGGAAACTGGTTTGGATGATAAAGAAAATAATCACAAAACATATAAGAGGAAGGGATACACAAATAAACTAGAGAAAGATCATTAGAAGGATCAAATATCTTAACAAATTTAATAATAAAATTCATAAATTCTCAAGAAGATTTATGGTTTTCTAAAATATGTTTTTTAAAATGTTGTACAATGCATTCATTAATTTTGTACAATAAATTCATGTTTAAAATAATTTATATCATCAAAGATATGGTATTCATTTGCTAATATGAACTATAATATTTAGGTAAAAGCAAAAATTATTAGAAATCAAAGGAAAATAAAACCTAAAGATATGATATGAGAATGAAAACCTAAAAATCATAACTTAAAATGACTGGGTATGGTAGAAAGAAACCATAGATTAAATGTAAGTAGAACATTTAAAAAAAAAAATTAATAAATAGTGACATATGACACCAATTAAATGGTAAAACAAGATGTATAAAATATATTACTAATTATGATAGTAAAAAACAACTAATATATTTTGGATTTACAAGACATGGACAAGCAAAACTAAGAAAACTAGGAGTAAATGAAGATGAAATGATCAAAGGATTAATGTAAATTTGGAATTATGGGAGTGGATTAGGTCTGTGTAGATGGAAAATAATCTCTATATAAAATTTAGATATTTTATTCTATAAAAATACGTTTGATGCTCATTTTATTACCTTTGAATATGTTTAGAGATTTTTCGACCATTGAAAATATTCTATTTATATTAATATTGAATATATAACTGAGCATCAAATATGTACTATAATCATTTTATTAGTCTATAATTTTTATGGTAGTTACGTAGAGTAATATTGTAAATTCCTATAATATTAAAATGATATCTTACATATTTGTACTTTCAATTTTCATTGTGATCACGGGTCTCTTAGTTACATCATGCTACCTACTTGGGTATCTTAACTATTATTGATTAATATGTTAATAATGTGGATAGCCAAAGTGATACTGTAAATTCCAATGATATTAAAATGATATTCTATATATTTGTACTTTCAATTTTCATTGTGATCATGGGTCTCTTAGTTACATCATGTTAACTACTTGGGTATCTTAACTATTATTGATCAATGTGTTAATAATGTGGATAGCCAAAGGTTATCACATTATTAATGATCATTGATCTTGATTGTGTTGAGTTACTAACTCTTTGGGTGGTTTGGACTCTTGAGATAGATTTTTGAATTGTCTTTTAAATATTATATTTTAGTTGATAAATCTAGTTGATATTTTATAAATAAATAGAATTAATATAATTTACATTGATTTAATTAGAAGATAAATTATCTAACCAAAAATATTATATTTAATTATGCCAAATTATAACATTATTGGTGGCATGACTTTGAAAACAATCATGTTGAATAAATATCACAATTCGGTAAATTGTAAAATAATTCTTTCATTGAATTAAAGCACTTGCATATCATAAACACATTATAGACACAAGTTTCAAGGTTTATCTCATTTTTGGAGCATTGGAATTTAGACTGAGTATTATTGTTAATATGTTTCTTAAGGTCAAAGTCTTATAAGGATTATGGTTTACTTAAAAATTTATAAATAAATGTTGTCATGCGGCTTTAGTACTTGTTATAAATAACCAGTATATAATACTGATTATTTTATTGTATATATCACAACGTATAATACTGAATGTTTCAATAAAATATAATATAAAGAGAATTAATAATTGTAGAAAAACTTTGGTCTAAGCGAATTTTAACGGCTCGTATATTGCTTAGGGGAAGGTAGAGTGCCCTCTGTCGCCAATTCCTCCGCTCAATTTTTTTAAAAGCAGACGTATAATAATAGAACTTTATTATAGTTTTAGCTGCAGTTGAAAGCGGCTTCTGCAAATAAAACTATAGAAGTAACTTTGAGCTGCGTACGATACATGAATCCTTAGGCATTCGAGCTGCATAAAAAAATGTCTGTGTATTTCATTGATGTGCAATTCATACATTAAAGTATGAAAGTTTACTAACAACAACCCATAGCTGCCACCTCCGCCAGCGCCACCTCCTCCAAACCCATTGCCACCACCTACCCCTCCACTGAAGCCCACCCCAACACCAGCACCACCCTAGCCACCAAACCCTCCACCAGCACCACCTCTGCCACCTAATCCGCCATCGGCACCTCCACTGGCGTCATCACCACCACCACTACCAATTCCTCCTTCACTTTTTTTTGCGGCTTTCAACATCTCCAGCAAGTAAAATGACTGTCAAACCCAACACTAAAAACAGAAGACTTGACCCCATGGTTATGAAAAACTCAATTTGTATTTGTTTTTTTGGCAAAATCTACTTGGGTTTTATAGCATACAAAATCTACAATGTTAGCAATTGTACTGTTTAGTTGACTCCTGCTAATATAGCAGACTTAGTTGGCTTCTGCTAATATCGCAGACTGGCAAGGTTTATTATTGGATTTCCATTATTTTTTGTACAGGAGTAACGTGAATTGTTATTTTTTTCCACAATTCCGGCTTAATATAACCAGATAACTATCGTTGTCTATTATCGCCAATGATTTTTCTGACGGTGTATAACTAATCTCAAAATCCTACCTTAAAAACAATTTACCACAAATTAAGACTAAGATTATTTGCCTCTCAAGTAGCGCACATAAGATTACAAAATAGCAGACAACGAATACCATTGAATTAAAGACAATGTTCGCCTAAACTAGCGGCTCTTTTCAAATAAAATTATCTTCATATTAAAACGTTTAAATATAAATAATTTGAAGAACAGTAAATAAGATATAAATAAAATGAATGGATGTGTCATAATATCAAAAACATATGGCATTATCCTTTTTAATTAAAACATTTAAATTATTTGAATAAATGTTTAAAGTGTGCTCTCATCAAATAAACCCCTCTCTTGTATAATTAGTTAACCATTACATAAGAATGTATAAGGAGTGATTGGGTGAAAGTATTTGTTAAAAATAGCTAAAACAATTCACCTTATTAGATATTAAATTCAACACACTCATTAAAGAAGTGCAGGTTGTAAATCGTTTAGAATTTAAATTAATATAATTGTAACTTTTAAAAAAATATATATGAATATTAACGAGATGTTTTTAGGTGTAAACCATTGCAAATTAATCAAAATTTAGACACAATTTTTTTATTAAAAAACAAAATAAATATTTCATAAATGCCAGGTCCTCGTATTTTTTTGGGACAGTTGGAGGCTTTTGCAGGAGTCACTCAAGCCCATAGAGGTCAGCAACCTGCTATATATACCAGTGGTGGACAGATTATCCACATGGAAAGAAACATGTGACATGTTAGGCGCTCATGTATTAGTTATTGAATTCATCACTAAGATTTATAATATTTCAGAATTCATTGTGTAGATTTGAGTCATATTTTGGACCTATTTTTATGAGGTGATCAATACTCTATGACCAATCACTAAGATCATAAAATAGCAGACAATGAATACCGTTGAATTAAAGATGGAACACCAAAGAAGTACAAGTACCTGAAGCTGATGCCTGGGATCTGAGATTCTTTACCAGCCGCTAGAGATTCTCCACATCCTCCAAAACCATGGAATTATAGTTTGGGGTTCCTGGGGTTCGAACCTTGCATCTCCCCTCGCTACAAGCCCAGCATATTTCAGGAATAATAACACTAGCAAATATTCTCAGGTTCCCATAGATCCGTTTCAAGCTGGAAACTGGTAAATAGCTGTTTCAAATGCTGCAGTTGGCCCCAGGAATGCGCTACAGAGAGCATAGTCGGCAGAACAGCTGGCTTTTCCTGCTGGGCGTATACCTGTAAACAGGCTTGTTAAAGCCCTTTCAACTTCCTCATACAGCCATGTTTTATTGTTATAATTTTCTTAAACACAGGTCTTCGATTAGATGTTCGGCATACAAATAATCCACTGTTAATAGGAACTACGAAAAATAATAAAATATTGTAAACATTGGAAAACAGTCTTACATTTTATCCACCAGCAGTTTGCCATTGGCCGTCAAGAATGGTCAAAGGAATTATTAACAACAGATGAACACAGTAGTACCTGAAGAGCAGGTACTAATAAGCCCTTTTATAAGTTATTGAAAATACAAAGAAACCCTTTGGGGCATTGTAATCTATTATGTTTTACAATAAAGTGGTCAAACCACTTGGCATACCTTAATGAGAGGGATTATCAACAACACTTTTTTTTTTTAATAAGATTTTTCCGAGAAAAGTAAGTAAATGGAACAGGGGAAAGGTTCTAGTAGCTGCACAATTTAATTTTGGACAGAGAATTAAGGTATTATAACATCACATTAGATTTCAAAAAATTTACCAATTTTAATATGTCATTTTAACTACTTATAATTAAGGTTTCGAGGTTTAACTTATTATGAGAGGTCATAAAATACATTTTTTAAACTTATGACTAAAACTTAACTTTTGGAGTACCAATAGCTGTGCATTAGATTATCAATACTTGAGTCTTACTTGTAAAGATGTGATTGGTTAATTTTAATTTTATAGAATAAATGTTGAACAAGTATTAGATACTACATGTTCAGCATCTGGTGCACTTTAATATATATTCACACCAAAATGTTTCATCGATGAAACACATCTTAACAAAAACGCTGATCAACAATTGAAACATGCACATCAATTAGGACCTTTCTCCTAAATCATGGACTCGACTAGAATCGTAAAATAGTTAAATAGGATTGGGAATGCTTATTGGCTTTGGGAAACTTGTTTGTGAAGCTTAGGGAAACAGTAGTAGAAGCAGAACCATGAATTATAGCTCTGGTTAGTGTTTGAGTAAACTAGATTATTTGACTTCTTTTATAATCATTTTTGGAAATGGACGACCAACTTGGGGAAGCCATGGATTTTTTTTTGGGCTTATTGCCTGAAAATTGGTAATGATGTTAGACTATAAGTAATGATTAAAATGGAAATCGTGCCCTGCATGCTTTACTGGCATA
This sequence comes from Torreya grandis, assembly GCA_037957365.1. Classification (NCBI taxonomy): domain Eukaryota; kingdom Viridiplantae; phylum Streptophyta; class Pinopsida; order Cupressales; family Taxaceae; genus Torreya; species Torreya grandis. The sequence goes on along the minus strand of JARHVA010003810.1, from coordinate 1,439,310 downwards.
AATATGGTTTGAATTAGTCAATGTAATGAGATGTCATTTTCATTCATTTTTTATTCACTTGGAAGAATGCTATTGGTTATTGGCTATAGGAGAATGTAAGATGGATTTTTTTAATTGTATGTTTTGATTGTGGGTTTTTAAGAAAATACTGAGTTTTGTTATTCCATTGGACTTAAGTTAATTTTTTAATGATTTTACATGCCGTTTGCGATGGGGATCCATGGTTATTTGAGACCTATAAGGTATTGGTGCAAGGAAAAATAGGGTATCCATTTAAGAAGAACATATTTTATGCCTATGATGTATAGATTGAGCACTCACATTTATAAAGAGACGAATTCAAAATTTTACTTGCACACATTTATTATAGTAAAATATTATTTTCCTTCGTTAAAAGACATAATATTTATGAGCTTTAAAGGATATGAAGTAAGTTCTTGTGTTTGTAATGCTAATCACTTTTTTACAATTTTACTATTTTTTCATTTATAAACAGAGGAAGTAACTGGTTGATTCTTTGTATTCTATTGTGATCTTTCACATTTTGATCCTTCATATTTTGGCCTTTTCATTATTTTGTCATTTTACGGTTTATTGGGAATTGGTGACATATAAAGAATAAGTTTGTTAGCGAAATCAATGATTGAGATTATATTGAGAATCAATGTTGTTTAAGGAATGGTCATGTTGACTACATCGGTGATTTTGATCCTGTTAGGAATTGATGATATTCTTGGAAGAGGCTTGTCGGTTGAGTCCATGAAAACATGCTAGTCAGGTTCCAATGGGGTTCCAAGAACAAATCCATTGGCCAAATCGACGAACAATGGTCTATCGGGAACCAACTAATTGGGGAGAACAAGAAAACCCTAAAAAAAAAAACCAACTAATTGGGGAGAACAAGAAAACCCTAAAAAAAAAACATACTTAGGAACTCAAGTTTGAGATTCAAGGTGAACATTACAAAGTAAGTGTTTTGAGTCTTGATTTATCTTCCAACAACTTCTCATTGTCGGAAAAAAAAAAAAATGAAAACACACACACATCACTTTGTTTTTAGTTGATGCAAGATTGCTCATACACCTTGGATGGTCCTGCATTAGACACCCAAGGTAATGAAAATGTCCGTGAACCCCTACTCATGAACCTATTGTGAGATCCTCTATAGTTATACCATGTTTTTCAACTTCATATGCATTCATCTAGATCATATCTTTGGCTATTCTATCCTTCCATTTGACTAGTACTCAGTGCCCCTTATTTTCTTTCCAATATGTATATCTAGAATGGCTTCAATCTCTTCATTTTTATTTTATAGCAATTGTTCCTTCCAATCAATGGCTAAAAAATCCATGCTTTTTTATCCCTCACTTATTTGTTCTGCCACATATAGGTACAAATCAACTACATTAAAGATAGGCAAAATATCTACTCCATCTAATAAGTCAATCTCGTAAGCATTGGCTGAGAACTTCCTCAATATCTTGCAAGGCCCTATATTCTTCCACTTAAACTTGTTGTAGTCACCTTTTGGAAACCTATCCTTGCACAAATGTGCCAAAACCAAGTCCCCAACCTCAATATTCACCTCTTTCCTTCGCATATCAACATGTGTATTGTATTTTACAACACTTTCTTCAAGTTTTCTCTTGACTTCTTTATGTACATCATGCATAAATTGAGCATGGTATTCACCTTCTTCACTTCTTCTATTCATCTCATGTGCACTTCTCAACTCACTTACATCTCTAGGTTTGTTTCCATACACTATTTGAAAAGGACTCAAACATGTACTTCCATTGAATGAATCATTGTACAGCTTGTGCCAACATCAAATTCCATTGTTTGGGCTTGTCACCAATGAAACATCTCAATAGATTACTAAGACTCTGATTCACAATCTTCATTTTTCCATTTATGTTAGGTTGATAAGCTAAACTCAAGTCTAATATTGTGCCTGACTTATTTCATAATGTCCTCCAAAATTTCCCAACAAAATTCATATCTCTATCCTATATAATATGTATTTGCAACCCCTGTAATCTTACAACTTCTTAAAATAAAAAAATCATAATATGTGTGGCATCACTAGTCTTCTTGCATGCAAAAAAAGTGATCCATCTTAGAAAATTTGTCAACAAAAACAAATATAGAGTCATTACCTCATTGTGTTCTTGGTAATCCAAGAACAAATTTCATACTCAATGCATCTCGTGGTTTATCCGGAATAGGTAATCGCTGATCCAAACCAGTATTCTGAGTTTTAACATTGACAAAATCTACACTTCTGCATAAAATTATTCATATCTATACTCATCTGAGGCTAATAATATTTGTCACTTAGATGCACTAAAGTCTTATCATACCCAAAATTACCAACTAGACCTCTATTTTGTTTTTATTTTAACATGTTATCTATCATGGAACCTTGAGGTGTACACAACTTCCTCCCCTTGAAAAAAAAACCATCATGAATCATGTAGTGAATCCAAGCACAAAGTTTTGTCCATTTTTGTTGTATTTTTACATGATATCCATGCATATTATAAATCCAAGTTTCATACAAATCCTTCTTTGAGTAAAACCCAATGACCTCCACCTTGAGCTCATTCACAACAAGATCTCACCTACTCAAGGCATATACAAATTTATAAGACTTCCAACTTATATGTTTTTGATTTATTATTTTTGGAGAAATTAGTGTTTGATTCCTAAATAATAAAATGGTCTGAGTAGGAGAAAATCAGTAAATAATATTCCAAATTAAATCTATTGATTTGTAAAATTTAATTATAATTTAACTCTTTTCTAAAAATAGTAGTGAGAGAGAGAAAATTTAACATATCTTATTCTATATTGATCTGACTGAGATAGAGTTTGGAAATTTGTGTGTAGGCCTGGGACACTATCACAAATAGAATCATGAACTTTGTTTCTTGATTGGATAAGAGCATTGAGACTAGACACCCTAGGCTCCGATGCTATAGTCCTTTCCCGATTCTAGTGTCTTGAGGATTTAAGCTTTCTAAGTTTTGTTCACCTAGTCAGTATGAGCCTGTGTATCAAATTTTGGAGTCTCTCTATTAACAAAACTCCTTGTAGAGCTGATTTTATATGTCTATGCCTTCTATGCACTTGAATGGAAACTTTGGAAAATAGGGAAAAGGGGTTAGTGTGTGTAAGATGCACTGGATGTGCTTCACACCCCATGTGTGGGCACGCTGCCTACATACCAATACTTTGAAGAGGGATCAAGTCATATGTAGTTCTCCCTTTAAGAGTGCTTGGTGCAATAGAAAATGAAATGCAATAAATACCAAAAATAGGTGTGCTTGAGATGAATAGAGAGTTGTGTAAGGACTTGAATTGGCTTGAAAGTGTATAGGTTGGATGTATGTAGATAATAGGGAAGATTGCTTGAGTGGTCTTTCTTTTAATCTTGCTTGCTTGAATGATATTTTTCAACCCTTTCTAAATGATATTTGAATGGGCTTTTATATGGATCTATTGGTCATGGGTTAAATGAAACCAGACTAGGCCAAATAATGAACAAGAGGAATCAGGGGAAACGATAATCTGAGATCAAATTGTGAATGGACAAGATTGGTGGAAAGGGGGCACCCTAGGGTTCAGCACTATAGTCTAACTTTGGTGCGATTGTCCTAAGCAAATGAGACCTAGGGGGATAGATTAGTCATGAAAAGAGGGTCCTAACTCAGTTGGGATCAAGTCTGGAAGGTCATAGATGACTGAGAATCAGTGAAAATAGGCCTGAGAGGGTCATGAGAGCAAGCAAGAAGAACCTAAGGATTGGGTGTCATTATCCATGCTCAAGTTACCAATTTTTATATTTTATATGACTACATTTGCCCCCCTTTTATTTTAGTGATGTAGCAAAGTGAAATACTATGATAAAGGATAAATAGAAAGCATATCTAAACTTACTTGCAATGGTGAAGCTCATGATGTTGTTGTGAAGTTGGGTCTGTGTAGAGAGAGCACATTGTGAAGTGTGAATCAAGTACGTGAACCAATACAAAACCTATTGTGATGTTGAGTAAGGATAAGTATGCTGGATGTGTTGGATGATGTTGCATCAAGCGTAATATCATGAATGGAGCTGAGTGCTTAATTCCTTCAAAAGTGGCTCAAGAATGCAAAGGTTGGCCCTTTGGTTCCATCATCACCGACTAAGTGACGCTAGATGATCATGCATATGTTAATCGATGTTTGGACTATGTGTCTAATCCTTTTGAATAGGTGACTCAAGAATATAAAGGCTAGCTAGACCTTTGGCTCCATCATTACCCCATGAAGTGAAGCTATGAATTGATATCGATGTGAAGAAGTATGTCATATGAGATGGCTTTTAAATCCTATCAATGCTCTAGAATTGTGATAATGTGGCATGGATAGCTAAATGTGTACTAGAAACTAGGCCAATGTTAGCCAACTCAGAGAAGATGAAGATTAGGCTTGTATGAAAGCCACTCCAAAACTAGAAATTTAGCTTATTAGATGCCACTCAAAAACTTGAGAACTTGGGAATGTGGAGTTTAATCTTTTATGAAAGCCCCTCTAAAATGATGCCAACCACATGCAGATGGAGTAAGGCATGCAAATGTTGAGAATGTATGCATGATGTTGAACTCAAAAAGAAAAGAATCAAAAGTAATGTGCAATATACCCCAATCATTGGTGTCTAAAAACATGGATTCTGATCTAGAAGTTATACCAATTATCGTATTTAAAAATAAAGTGAGACCTAATCATGGTGCACATGATGCCCCTTATGTTTGGATTCTCTGAGAAAAATATACTGAAAACTATTGATTTTGAACTAGTATGATTGTGCAAAACTGTATCTAAACCTACTTTTTTGCCTGCTTCTGGAAATTTTAGATTTTTATGTTGTTTGGATAAGAGCACCAAAATAGGACACCCTAGTGTCCAATGCTATAGTCCAGCCTCAACACTGTTGTCTTGGGCTAAAACTGATCATTGTTTTAGAATCTTGACTATCTGCCCAGTCTATTCTAAGTGGTTTGATGATTGGTTATTGTTCTGGTTCTAAAATATCTGAAGTAGAAATTGATTGTGGGGTCCCTTTGTAACTCTAAGAAGTGGATGCAACTGTAAGGCTCTTAGGAACCCATCTAGAAGTAGGAGAAGTTATCTTATCATGTGCTCTATATGCAAACGTGTGAGATCTTAATGAGACTACCCTGGGTGTGAATACTATAGCGAAAAATTGTCTAGATTGAAGCTATGTAGGTGTATGAACTCTCTATACTGGTAGTGGATGCCTCAACTATGTCTAAATCAGAAGTGGAAGAGGAACTAAAACTGGTTGCACAATTAAAACTCATGGTGAAACCGCAACTGGTGACTGCAAAGTAGATAATGGCTCTAAAGTGGGGAATGGTAACTTATATGGAACTCTATTGACTATAATACCTTGATTAATGTGAATGAATTTCATGCATTTGTGTAGAAGGTATTGCTTTGAGTTTTTGAATCCAAGGTCAACCAAATAACATATAAAAAACTCCTGCACTGGGAACTATAGTGAATGGTGTGGCCAACCAACATGTAGAGGAAGTACTATCTTACCTAATATACTCTATATATGCCCACTAAAACCACTAATAACTATGTCTATCAAAGTGATATCTTGATAAAAATAATCCAAGTGTTGTAGTAGTGTCATGGTGCACATATTGACACTAAAACCATTGCCAAAAAGAACATTTTGAATAGGTTGATTATGAATGTGATATTTGATAAAGAGTGCATGATAATTTGAATCATCCTCGATGATCTCCTACTATGAGAAATAAATGGAAGGCCTATCTGGAATCTTAGAATTGTATACACCGATCATGTTGCTCAAAGGATGTAACTCAAATGAAGGTGGCCAGTATGTATTAGGTGGTGGATGTGCATGATATGCATGGTGAACCCCTAATGTGTCCCTAGTATCCTATTTTAAATGTTTTGGAAATAGATCTAAGAGTATTTTTGATGCTTTATCCTATGTTTGTTTTACTAGTGGAGGCTCAACTAAAATGTCAAGATCAATAGCGTTTGAATCTGTTAGGTCATGTATCTTGTGATTTAAACTGATGCACCTATTTTTCATATGGCTTGGTGCCTTGTGGTAGTCAAAAAATACATGTTGATCATTTCCATTTAGAAGAGGATTTGTTGGATAAACTTCATGATTAAGAGGGAGAGATATGATATTACAATGTAAAAGTTATTGTAAAACCCTGGCTGGAAGAACTAGGAGATTTGCAAAAGTACATCAAAGGGGGTGTTGATAAAACTCTTCATCAAGGAGGCTCTAAATCCAAATTAACTGTAGGTTGATTCTTCCCTTTAGTATCATTTAACTTGACCTTGTATAGGACTTCGTTGTTACTCTTATTAGTTGTGTTTGATGTATTAGCGTACTTTAGTTTGCACATTCAAATTAGTTTGACTTCTCTTTCCTTTAATATGTGACAAAATTCAATGAAGTAAGATAATCTTTTAAAAAAATTGATTCAGGCAATGCTGGTAGAAGACTTTGTTTGAAGAGGTCATGTAACTCCTGATCTACCACGGGGCTAGTCATCTTAGCCAAGATGGTCTTATACCGAAGAACATAGTATGTGAGATGCTCATTTGGTCATTATTTCTATTCAGAAATTTGAGCATATAAAACCTTATCACTAATGTTGATACTGAAGTGTGATAGGAACATGTCAGCTAAAGGATTGAATGCATTGATCGAGTAACTCGATAGACTATAGAACCATTGTAAAGCATAATCCTTTAGACTCTATAAAAATAGCTTGATAAGTAGCTAGTCATTTGGTACATAGTCCAAACATGCTACGTGAAATGCTCTCAAATGTGTCTCTAGATCACCCTTGCCATCATAAAGAGTAAGCTTGGGTTGAACAAAACATTGTGGCAAGGGTGCATAAGCAATGTGACGTGCCAATGGTGTATGTAGTAAAGAAAAATAATCCAAAGCCTGTGTAGGTCTAGAGGCACCTTGATCAAGATGTTTCACCTTGAATTGAAAAGATCTTATCTCTTGTACAAGGGCTGCCACATCAGAAAACAAAGATGTACTAGTTGTAGTTGGTGGCACTGAAGAAGGTTGGGCTACTATATGGGTTGTTGAGACATAGTTGCCCTCATAGTGTCATTTGTAATTGGTGGCTCTATTGTTTGAGAAGATTGACCATTGTTCATTTTTTGTTGTTCCTCTTGTAGAATTATAATCATGTCATCTTGCATATCAAGATGTTTAGTTAAGAGTTCTTGAAGTTTTATTTTATCAATTTTATCAAAACCGGTATATTGGACCATTGTTAAAGTAGGAAAACAACTTGAAATGTGTTTGAATGTTTTGCAATAAGTTGTAATAGACAAAGTGTTTAAAAAGGAAAGTATTGAATATAGAAAATGCAAAGTCCTAAAAATAGTGAATTGGAAATTACACAAAAAGGATACTGAGCTGTCGAACATGTAAGGTGATACCTTAAGAATCAAATAGGAGCTAGTACATGCAACTAGGGTTTTGACAATGATATTTTTGTAAAATACTATGAGTTTTTGAAATTGAAATTGAATTTCTGAGTTAAGTATGCAAGTAAAAAAATTATAAATTTATGGAAAAATGTTTGATTTAATGGGACCTAGTAGATGAAACTAGGGTTTTGAGGAAAATATTATTTTTAAAATTACTATGAATTTTTGAAATTTGTAGTCAATTTTTTATTTTAATATACAACTAAAAATTTAGAAAAATGATTGAGAAATCACTGGGAGCTAGTTGATACAACTAGGGTTTGAAATAAAATTATTTTTGAAATTACTATTGAATTTGAAATTTTGAATCAAATTTTTGATTTATATATGTAAGTAAAAAATCATAAATTATTGGAATAATGCTCGAAATTTACTAGGACCTAGTTAATGCGATAGAGTTTGAAAGAAAATTATTTTAAAATTTACTACTAAAAGTTAAAATTTGAGATGAATTTTTGATTTAAATATTCAAGAAAAAAATGCAAACATTTATGGGAAAAATTAGCTAGAAATTTACCCTAGGGTTTTTATGCACAATTCGAAGTCAGGTTCACCAAATGATTTATTATTTTTATAGAAATTAGTATTTAAATCCTAAATAATAAAAGGGTCTAAGTAGGAGAAAATTAGTAAATACAACTCCAAATTAAAGCTAATGATTTGTAAAATTTAATTGCAATTTAACTTTTTTTAAAAATAGTAGTGAGAGAGAAAATTAAACTTATTTTATATTGATCTGACTGAGATAGAATCTAAAAATTTGTGTGCAAGCCTAGGAAACTATCTCAAACAGAATCTTGAACTTTATTTATTGATTAGATAGGAGTGCTAAGACTAAAAACCCTAGGCTCTGGTACTATAGTCTTTCCTCAATGCTATTATCCTGAGGATCTAAGATTTCTAGGTTTTGTTCATCTAGTCAGTGTGAGCTTGTGTATCCAATTTTTGATCCTCATTGTCAACAAAACTCCTTGTAGATTTGATTTTCTATGTCTATACCTTCTATGCACTTGAATGGAAACTTTGACAAATAGGGAAAAGGGGTTAGTGTGTGTAAGATGCACTAGACGTGCTTCACATCCTGTGTGTGGGCACACTACCTACATAGTAATATTTTGATGAGGGATCAATCCATATGTAGTTCTCCCTTTAAGAGTGTTTGGTGCACTATCGAATGAAAATACAAGAAATGCCAAAATTGGGTGTGCTTGAGATGACTAGGGACTGGTGTAAGGACTTAAATTGGCTTGAAAGTGATAGGTTGATTGTATGCGGAGAATAGGGAAGATTGATTGACTGTTATTACTTGTATTCTTATTTTCTTAAATTATATTTGCTTACCCTTTCTAAATTATCTTTGAATGGGATTTTATATGCATCTATTGATCATGGGTTAGATGAAACTGGACTAGGTTGACATAATGAATAAGAAGAATCAAGGAAAAATGGTAATTTATGCTCAAATTATGATTGGATGGGAGTGTTGGAAAGGGGACACCCTAGGGACCAATGCTATAGTCCAACTTTGGCACTATTGCCCTGAGTAGACGGGACTTGGGGGGTAGATTAGTCATGAAGAGAGGGTCCTGGCTCAGTTGGGATCAAGTCTGGAAGGCCAAGAATGATTGGGAATCAATAAAAATAGGCCCAAAAGGGTCATGAAAACAAGCAAGAAGAACCTAAGGATTGGGTGTCATTAGCCATGCTTAAGTTACCAATTTTTGCATTTTATATGACTACAGTTTCAAAACAAAATAATAGCTTTGAATAAATTTTACCCATTTTATATGCCTTTGATCGAGCTTACCTTTGTTATTTATGAATTGTAAAGCATGATTGTTTATATACAAAATGAACTATATTGGAAACAAGAAGTGCCACCAGTTCTTGAGAGCTTATACCATTGCATATATGTTAGGAACCCGTTGAAGCACAATTGATTACTTTTCTTATAAGCAATTAAACACGAAATTATACCAAAATGATTAAGTAACTAGAAACTTGAAACAACAAAGAATTTGAGAGACAATACACAATCTTGTATTAAATAATCTTCAGAAGAAAATACAATAAAGAAGATGCCACTTCTTCCTCCACCTCTAAGGCTTGCCACACCTCAAGGACTTATTCCCTCTCTCTCTTGCTCAACCACAACCAACTCAACAACCTGAGTTGTTATCCCCTCCTTGATAGCTTCAGCTGATCTCCTTGACCTTACACCTTACAGATCTCCTTGACCTTGCTTTCTTGCTTCAATGCTTTATTTGCCTTAATTACAATACATGCCCATGGGTCTCTTAAATAGGATCCCATGCATACAATAATTAGACTTCTAATTACAATAATTAGAAACACAAACTCAAGACTTAAATTAGCCTTCAACATGCAAACACTCTCGGACCTCTTAAATTAGACGAGTCTAATTCTGGAAACATGTTCTGGAAACACATGTAGAAGCATGCACACGCACAGGTGACCGACGTCAGTTGCTGTCAGTCTACTCCTGACCGACGTCAGCCAATCCCTGGTCCCTACCTAATCGACGTCAGCCATACTGTCGATGTTGTTTACTGTCTGAACCCAGTAACTCCCTAATTAGCTCTTTGGTGAAGCTTTTAGCTCCACAACTTAACAATCTCCCACTTGGAGATAAATAGCTGCACCTGTACGGCATCATCCACTAACCATCTCAGGCACCTCCATCTTTAAGCTCAATTCTGAAGACCAACCACCACACATCCTGTGATGTTATACCTATCATCCAAGTCCCCTACCACATCTGAACTTTCTGACAACTCCCACTACTTGGGAAAACTCAGGTCTACCCCAGACCTTATGTGATTTCGAACACTATTCTAAGCTCAGCTTGAACTGTCTAGCCCTTGGTATGCTTACCAATTTTGCATCCTGCATCTTGAACCTTACCGACACCTTCTTCACATCAGCTCCCACTGGAGACAAAAAATCAACCTGTGATCTTCCATGTCTCTTATGCCAAAGAATTTCACTGCTCCAAATTCTTCATGACACCCATCTGAACTAACTTTACCTTTAGCTCAGCAACTCCCTGTATATGTAACCCTGCAACAAGCAACATAATACAGTAACAAGATAATGTAGCTAATATTATCCAACCTGGTAAAGAGAAACACAATGGTCAAACTTCCATTGTCCTGCAGCTTACTCAAGACCTTATACATTGGCCTTCCATCTCACGTGTCCATTTCCACTCTTCTTCATCCTGAACATCCATTCATCTCTCAGTGTTTTCTTCCAGCTGACAACTCCACCCCAAAAAACTCTTGTTTGGTTCTTCTCCAAGGAATCACATTCCTCATCCATGCCAAGCTCCCACTGTTTCCTGGATCTACCTGTTCTGCTTCTTTAATGACTTCCTAATTCTTGACCATCAGTGAGCAACAAGTAGTGTAAAGAAGGGAAATGACGAATTTGAGGCTTACCCTTTTAGTCCTCCATATGGGCGTTTGAGACTCCTTGACAGCTTGTTATCTGCCCAAAATCCATCTCAGTGACCGATCTCAGCCATCTCTCAGTCTGCACCTGACCGATGTCAGTGCCATGTGACTAACTCATCATCGACGTCAGTTCTCCTTGACCGACGCCAGTGTTTATTTGTCTGGAGTCACCGACACTAGGCTTCACCCAGTCGATGTCGGTCCCTGTCTGGATGCCAACATTGGTCCTCTAACTGACGTCGGTCTCTGTGTTTTTCATGTGAGTGATGACTTCTACCCACGAGCTCATCTTGGATCAAAACCCTGTCCATACTGTCCTGCTTAGAATTATTCAGCCCCTGTGACTGATCTATGTCCATCATCTCCTCCATAAACACCAAGGCTTCCCTGTTCTTGTCAAAAGCATCAAATTTCCTTTTCCTGCACTGAACTCGATCTATGCCCTCTGAATCTGAACTCATACCTTTTGACTCAAGAACATGCATCTCCTTCTTATTCATGTGACTAAGCCTATTAAGCCACATCTCTGAATCTACAACTGAACCAGAAAAAGAATTAGTAATACAAGTAGATAGGTAAAGCATACCTACTTTCTTACCTCTTGCTAAAACAAGTGCACCCTTGGAAACCTTCCAAGAATCCATTGTGAGGGTTACTGTACATCCCTCATCACCCAACTTCCCTACAGAAACCAAAATCTACTTTAGGACTGGGACATGCATAACCTCCTTCAACACCCATGTGTTGCCCGTCTGCAATTCCAGCTGCACTTTCCCTTTGCCAACCATTTGACAAGGCGTACCATCCCCTAAGTAAAATACTCCAAAGTCTCCCTGGACATACTCATGGAACAAATCTCTATTTGGGGATGCATGAAAAGAAGAACCAGAATCTAAAACCCATGATTCTAGTTGACTATCCAAAGAAAGTATGAGAGCATCATGTGCCACAATACCTACATCTTTTGCTTCTTCATTACCTTTATGTTGATTTTCTTTATCCTTCAACCAACAATCTTTCTTTGTGTGTCCTCTCTTTCCACAAAACCAGCAAGTGATACCTCTGGACTCGGATCTCCTTCCCATCTGTGACTTTGATTTCCCTTGCTCAACCTTCTCTCTTTGCCTTCCCCTGCTTTCAGCACTTAAAGCATTCCCTGATGATGATTCACCTTTGCTTTTCCTGCGAATATCTTCATTCAAGATTACACTAACTACATCATCAACTTTTAAGATTTTAGAAGCAGACGCAGTATTACTTACTGCCATTACCAAACTCTCCCAACTTTCAGGTAATGAGCATAAAATTAAGAGAGCCTTTATTTCATCATCAAAAACAATATTGACTGAATTTAACTAGTTTACCAAACCATGGAAATCACTAAGATGAGTATACACCGATCCACCTTCCTGCATTTGCAAAGTAAATAGCTGCTTCATAAGAAATACCTTATTTAAAGCAGAGGGCTTTTCATATAGATTTTCCAAAGATTTTATCAACTCTTCCATTGTCTTACACTGTGATAAGTTGGAAATCATAGATGATGCAAGGCTCAACCTTATGGATCCCAGAGCCTTCTGATTAAGAACGTTCCATTCTTCATCCTTCATGTCTGTGGGCTTGCATGCAACCCCACCCAACGATAAGTACAAATCTTTCTGATACAGATAATCTTCTATCTGCATCCTCCAATGTTGATAATTCTTGCCGTTAAACTTCTCCATTCATAGTCTACTTTCTTCTGCCATTAATGTACTCCCACTCAATCAGAAACCCCTGAGAATGACCTGTAATCAAACAATAACCTACTCCCTGCAACCTTAGCTCTGATACCAACTGTTAAGAACCCGTGGAAGCACAATTGATTACTTTTCTTATAAGCAATTAAACACGAAATTATACCAGAATGATTAAGTAACTAGAAACTTGAAACAACAAAGAATTTGAGAGACAATACACAATCTTGTATTAAATAATCTTCAAAAGAAAATACAATAAAGAAGATGCCACTTCTTCCTCCACCTCTAAGGCTTGCCACACCTCAAGGACTTCTTCCCTCTCTCTCTTGCTCAACCACAACCAACTCAACAACCTGAGTTGTTATCCCCTCCTTGATAGCTTCAGTTGATCTCCTTGACCTTACACCTTGCAGATCTCCTTGACCTTGCTTTCTTGCTTCAATGCTTTACTTGCCTTAATTACAATACATGCCCATGGGTCTCTTAAATAGGATCCCATGCATACAATAATTAGAAACACAGACTCAAGACTTAAATTAGCCTTCAACATGCAAACACTCTCAGACCTCTTAAATTAGATGAGTCTAATTCTGGAAACGTGTTCTGGAAACACATGCAGAAGCATGCACATGCACAGGTGACCGACGTCAGTTGTTGTCAGTCTGCTCCTGACCGATGTTGGCCGATCCCTGGTCCCTGCCTGACCGATGTCGGCCGTACTGCCGATGTCAGTTACTTTCTGAACCCAGTAACTCCCTGATTAGCTCCTTGGTGAAGCTTTTAGCTCCACAACTTAACAATATAACTCTTAGTCATAGTATGAATACATCTTCTTAGTATCATTCAAATTTTCACTAAAATAATAACCAGGATTACCTTCTTGACTTAACACCACTCCTATGGCTATTACCATGTATCATAATCAACTTGAAATACTTTTACAAAGTCCAACAAGGCTAACACTAGTTATTTTATCACTTTTATATTCAAAAACTGAAATCTAGTCTCTATTGCAATAGTCTATTTATACTTTTTATTATCTTCCTTCATAGTCTCTATAATGGGTGCACATATACTGTTGAAGTTTCAGATGAACTTCATGTATAAACCTACCAACCCATGATTAATTCTTCCCTCAAACATACTCTTTGGTGAAGGCCACTCCAAAATTTCCTTCACCTTCTTAGGGTCCATCTTGAAACTATCCTTTAATATTACAAATCCCAAATATATCATCTCCTTTTACATGAAGTTGCAAGTTCTTCAAGTTCACAAGTAATTTCTCTTCTTTTAACTTATTTAAAACCTAATTCAAATTCTCTTCTTTAGAATGATTAAAAATTAAAATGTCATCTAAATAAACTATCACAAAATTACTCATAAAAGGCTTAAATAATTCATTCATGAGTATCATGAATGTACTTGGGGTATTTGACAAAATGAATGGCATGACCAACCATTCATACAAACCATCACTCATCTTGAATGTGGTTTTTCACTCATCACCTTATCTTATGAGATGGTGATTCATGCTCTTCAAATCTATCTTGGTGAAGCATCTAACTCCACTCAAATAATCCATTAAGTCATTTAGTCTTGGAAATGGAAATATGTGTCTAATAGTGATCTTATTGATTACATGTGAATCTGTAGACATTTTACACAAATGGGATCAAACTATCTCATATTAATCCCCTTTATAACAACTCTTACACTTGCCCTTTTATCTCTTTATTTTTCATTAGGGTTAATCTATAGGCTACCTCATTTGGAAATCTTGCTCTAGGCATTAGATCCATGTGACGGATAATGTTTCTCATAGTTGGTAGTCCCTATGGTAAGTCATTTGATCCAATATCAACATAGTCTTACAACATATCATGAATTTACATAAAAAGATCACTTACCATAGTGGTTGTCATGACTTACATAGGCTTTTAAACTAGAGTAAAACATTTCTCTTCCTCCTTTGCCACCTCCAAAAACTATTTACCAAATACCATCATCACTTTGGAACTATTGTCCACCTCATCTCCTCTATCTCTTAATGGAATTAATGTGAATCTCTTTCTATCCTTCATTATGGTGTAGGTGTTTGCTCTTCCATCATGCATGACTCTCCTATCAAATTACCATGGCCTTCATAATAACACATGAGATACATCCATGTGCACAATATCACATAGAACATCATCCTTATATGAACCAATTTGAAAACTCCCCATACATTGCTCATTCACCAACACTTGATGGCCTTTAAGCAACCACACAAACTTGCATGATGTAGGATGTACCAATTATTTCAACCCAAGATTTTATACCATTTATTTAGAAACCAAGTCATTTGTGCTAATGATATCAATCACCACCTTAAAATATTACCACTAAATTTGAAAATAATATAAAATAAACTCTTCCTTTGTGATAGTTTAATAACTTCCTTGGCTGGTTTCAAAAATTCTCTTTTCATCAATAGATCCTCTCCATCTCTTCCATGTGTGTTGGGGACCAACACTTTCTTCATTAGCATGAGCAACATGGTTGATTTCTTTTATTATTCTACTATTGTTTTGAGGATTTTTTGGACATTCATAGGCTCTATGACCAACATAGTTTTTGCATTCAAAAAACTTACCTCAAAATCCTCCACCTTTACCACTTCCAAAGGATCCTCTCCCCCTAGAATAGTAGCCTCTTGTTGCACTTGAATTATGATTTTGTGAGTTGTTTGCCTCTCCAACATGCTTTTTTTTCTTCTTCTATGACTGCTTTGTCCCAATCCTCTTGAAAACCTTCCTCTACTTCTAGAGTTCACTTATTATTTTTTTTTACAAATTCTCTTTCACCTGCAATGCTTTTTGATAGGCTTCTTCCACGGTTATTAGGTTCAACAAATTAATTTCATCCTGAATATAAAAATGCAACCCATTCACATATCTTATTACCTTCTCTTGATCATATTTTGTATGCCCATATCTTATAATGATTCCATAGAACTCCTTGTTTTACTCTTTGATGCTAATCTCTTTTTGTCTCAAATTTTGTAGTTTCCTAAACAAAGTCATTTGATAATCAAAAGGAAAAAAATTGACCTTCAATTATTTCACCATCCTATCCCAAGATTTTATCATTTCTTTACCTTTATTTTATCTCTCAGCCTACACATGATACCACCATAAGAAGGCATGGATATTCAGCTTCATGTAAGCAAACTTAACCTTATTGGGTTTCTTCATAGACTCATAATCAAAATATGGATCAATCCATAAGCTCCTTAGGGTTAAAAATCTCATTATAACAAGGTGTCTCCAAAATTGGTTTACTACCAAGCCTTGCCACAACTCTGAAAATCTACTCTTAGCTTCATTGTCCATGTCCAATACTCCAATTTTTAGAACTAGTTATTATTCATCCTCACTCTCATCTTCAACATGAGTTCTCCTTCTTTGCACTATTCCATTGCATCCAACCTTGTTTATTATCCTCTAATCACTTATACCAAGTTTAAAACTTAAAGTCCTCTTGGTCTTGTGCCTCTTATAAAAACATTATCTTTATGTGCCATGACATCTCCAAATGTAAATTTCTCTTACACAGCTACTTTATTAATTTTAGGAAATTAGAGGTTTAATTCCTAAGTAATAAAGGGTTTGAAAAATATAAATCAGTGAATAAATATGAAATAATTAACCTACTAATTTGGGTAAATAGATAGTACTTTGAATTTTTTAAAATATAGCAATAGGTAAGAGAAATTAGAACTTAGATTATTCTAGCTGGTCTAGACTTAGACAAGTTCTAATACTGGAGGATCAAGACTGAGAAATAGTCAGAAACAGGTCCCTAGACTTTGTTTTTGGGTTGGACATGAGTGTCAAAAATAGGACACCCTATTTTCCAATGTTGTAGTCTTATTTTGATGTTATTTCCCTAATACAAAAATATTTTTGGGTTCTAATTGGAATGCTTGTGTTACCCTGTCACTAAAATTTTAATGTCTGGGACCCCACTTAGCTCATTGTGTGCCTATTTTAGTCTTCACAACTCTTAGGAGCTTCTGGTGCTTGAACTTGAATGTAAAATTTAGAAAGAGAGAGGAGGGGTTAGTGTGTAAAGGATACACTAGATGCAATTCACACCCTATGTGTGGGCACACTACCTACATACCATTACTCCGAAGAGGGATCAAGCTAATGTAGTTCTCTCATTGAAGTACTTGGTGCAATTTGTGTATGATCAATGCAACTAGAATATGAAATTGGATGTACTTTATCTAGCTAGGGACTGGTGTAATGACTTGAGTAGGCTTGAAATAATGTTGGAAGGTTATGTGTAAAGAATAGGGAAGAACGATAGAGTGTATTTGCTTGTACTCTTGCATCTCTCTTGAAAATGAGTGCCCACCCTTCTAAATGGACTATGAAAGGCCTTTTATAGGGAAACTAATGATCATGGGTTAGATGAGCTTGTATTAGGCTAATAGGGGAAAAGATAAGGAATCAAAAATATTTGATCATTTGAGGCTAAAGTGAACTTGGACAATAGTGTGGGAAATAAGACACCCTAAATTTTGGTGCTCCTATCTTATTTGGGAAATGTTTTCCTAAGGGGATGAGACTTAGTGGGATAGATTTGGGCCTAAGAGGGCTGCCTAGGTCTCAAAAAACAAGTCTAAGAAGCTATGGATGACTAGGAATCCATGAAAGAAGTAGTTTAGAAGGGTTGTGTGAGCCAATATGAGGACCTATGGATTAGATGTCTTAGCCATACTGAAGTTTTAAAATTTCACATTTTACATGACTACATTTCCCCCACTTTATTCTAGTGATGTAACAAATCAAAATACTAAGATAAAAGAAAATAAGAAGCATACATGAACTTACCTGTAAGGGTGAAGCTCATGAAGCTATGTGATGTTGGATGTGTATAGAGAGAGCACACTATGAGCTATGAATTTCCAATGAAAACATAAAGTAAATTATTTATTACTAGATAAACTATATCTAAAATAAGAACGTACAAGATTTGATAAATAATAAGAGAAAGGAATGAATACACCTCATAGGGTACGTGAACCAATATAAAACCTATTGTGATGCCCAGTAAAGCTGAGTATTGTTAAATGTGTGTTGAATCAAGAGTAGTATCACAAATAGAATTGAGTGCTTAATTCCTTGAAATGTGGCTTAAGAATGTAAAGGGTAGACCTTTGGATCCATCATCACTATCTATGTGAATCTAATGAATCATGCATGTGCTAATCAATGTCTGAACTATGTGTCCATTCCTTTTGAATAGGTGGCTCAAGAATACAAAGGTTAGCTAGACCTTTAGTTCCATGTCTACCTCGTGAAGTGAAACTATGAAGTGATACCATTATAGAATAGATGTCATGTGAGATGGCTAATGGAGTCCATAGATGTATTGTAAATATAAGAGTGTGGCATGGATAGCTTGAATGTATGCTAGAAACTAGGTCACTCTTGGCCATTTTGAAAGATGGAGGTTAGGCTTATATGAAAGCCTCTCTAAAACTGATGCAAAATTCTTATGTGAAATCCAACTTGAGAACTCAGGTACTCAAAAATCTAAACTTATATAAATATTTAACTCAAATGTGATGCCAACCACTTGTATATGGATTAAGGTATGCAACTGCTAAGAATGCCTAGAATAAAATGAACTCAAAAAGAAAAGAAGATCAATGTGCCATGCACATTACCCCTAATCATTGATGTCTGGAACATGGATTTTGATTTGTAAGTTATTCCAACTGCCTAATCTAAAATGAAAGTAAGAACCATTATTTCACATGTGATAACACCCTTGTATTTGAGAAAATTATACTAAAATTGCTAAATCTGACTGATTTAGAAGTGGAAAAACTATCCCTAAACTAAACTTTTTTGCCTATTTCTAGAAGACCTGAGTATTTTTCTACCTAGATAGGAGTGCCAAAATGTGGGCACCCCTATGTTTGGCATTGTAATCCTAATTTAGCACTATTGTCAAAAGTTAAATCTAATTATTGTTCTGGATTCTTTATTATTTGTCTGATATATTTTTCCTGGTTTGATGTCTAGATTTTGAACTGAGTAATCTAAATACTACTATTTTGACTATTAGGAACTTTAATCTCTGTGATAAAAAACCCTATTTGTTCCCCCTCTTCTAAGGGTAGGAATGATGAACCTGTAATGACTACCCTCATAAGAAAAGGAGTCCTGCAAGTTGTTAAGCTGTATAGATGCAAGATATAGAATTGAATAGCGTTGAACATTTGACAAGATATCTCAAGATATAACAATGTTTCAATTGATAGATTTTTATATTAACAAGGGTATGCCTATATATATAATAATGTAAGAGCATGTGCATGATACTGAACTAGACTGGTAATGTTAGATATTAGTTTTTAGTTGTTAGTAAGCATGGAGGGATGGAGCATGATGTCCATCATGGCATCCAAGAAATCAAGATAAATGCATGATGCGGATCATGACATTTCACACATGAGAAGCAAAAAAGCATATGAATCAAGAAGCAAGAATAATACAAGGGTGGCCAAGGGGCCAAACAATCAAAATACATGGACACATGTCCCTCAAACTGGAAAGCAAACATATAAGGCATGTTCAAATGCCACATACACAAACAATTGAACAAGAAAAGTTGGCACAAAGGCCAAAGTCATATATAAGAGTACAAACAAAGGACATTGGTAAATGTCCTAAGGCACATATCTGAATAAAAGCAATGGACATTGGTAGATGTCCTAAGGCACAAACAAGAACTAGAAATGCCATCACACAAGCTATGCTAAGAAAGCAAAGAAAGCATGTAATAACTAGAAAGATATAAGCACATTTAACTAATCAAAGCAAATGTGAGAGTATGAAAAACATATATAGTACAAGACTAGGTATATGCTAAGAGATACACAAGTGTTAGTTACTAGTGACATGTCGATATAGGATTCTATGTAAGATATAGAGTAATGTACATCAGCATGATAACTCAGAGTGTGTAGTGTAGGAATGACATAACCTGGATGGTTTAGTCATGTGGAAGATGCCCCCAGTGGGTATGCGTATCGATGTGTGTCTTGAATGTAAAGTAGGAATGCCCCCTTAATGGGTAGAGTAAAGTAATCAAAGAGATAGATGTCACTGTGCACACTTAAAAGAGATCAAATGAAGCATGGTAATGTATAAAATCAATATACAATAGCATGAAACAAAAAATGTAGTCATAACATGATAGTAGTAATGTAAACATGGATGATGCATACAATCAAAATGTGTTTTTGGTGTTTTTACAATTTTTTTGAATGTTTTTGTATTTTAAAAATATTTAAACTATGTACAATCAAGCATGAGATAATATGTATAATCAATGCTAAAAATAAATGATACTAACCATTGAGTCTCAGATGAGACCCCCTATTATGGTGTCTTATATTAAATAATAGAATCGTGTGTGATTATGAGGCACAATGGAGTGTTTGAGATTGTGCAACTAAAATTTGTGTACGTTGTAATTACTCTAAAATATCTAAAGTGGAAACTAAATGTGGAGTCCCCCTATAACTCTAAGAAGTGGATGCAACTATAAGGATCTTAGGGACCCATCTAAAAGTAGGAGGAGAAGTTCTATGAATAGGGGCTCTTTGTGTAGTTGTATGAGATCTCAATGTAACTGTTTGAGGTGTGAACATTGTATCTAGAAGCTATCTAGAATCTTGACACTGTGAGGGTGTATGAATCCTCTATACTAGTGATGGATGTTGTAACTATGGCTATATTTGAAGTGGAATTTATACTAAAATTGGAGTGGAAATTGAAATAGGTGGAAGAATTGAAACTGGTGACTATAAGCTGGTAGATGGCTCTAAAGTGGGGAGTGGTGACTCATAAGGAACTCTGCCAACTATAATAACTTAATTAGCATGAATGAATTTCATGCATTTATGAAATGAAGAAGGTACTACCCTAATTTTTTGAATCCATGGTCGACCAATTAATATGTCAAAAAATCATGCACTAGGAACTATATTGAATGGTGTGGCCACATATGTAGGACCAAATTATAATGGAAGTACTATCTCACCTAATAAACTTTGTATATGCCCACTAAAACCAATGATAATTGTGTCTGTTAGAGTCATATCCTACTCTGAATAGCCCAAATGCTATAATAGTGTGAAAGTGCACATGTTAAGACTGGAACTATTATCGATGAGTACATTGGGGATACGCTGATTCTAAATATATGCTTTGATAAATAGTGCATTGTAACCTATATTATAATCCATAATCTCGTGATCTAGAAAATATATTGAAGGCTTAGATGGAACTCTAGACTCATATACCCCTATCATACCACTCAAAGGATGTGATTCCACTAAAGATCCCTGATATGTATGGTGAACACTTGATGTGTCCCCTTGCTCTTGTTTAGAATGCTATGGAAATGGATCTGAAAATATTTTTAAGTATTCATCCCATGTTAAATTTTCCTTTGGAGGCTCGACTAAAGTTTTCAGATCAAGTAGATTATCATCAATCAAATCATTTATTTTATGTTGCAAATTGATTCACCTATTGCCTAGTGCCCTATGAAAATTGTAGAATGTATGTCGATCATATCCCTATGGAAGAGGCTTTGTTGAATTTGATTCCTAAATAGGAAGGAGAGTGATGAGGTTACATTTCAATAACTATTATAAACTCTAGCTGGAGGAACTGGTAGATTGGTAAATGTTCAATGAGGAGGTACCGTTAGAACCACACGTTGAGGGGGATCAAAAGATGCATTAATTATCAATTGATTATGATTCTTATTATCATTGATTCTGGCCTTGTGTGGGACTTTGCCATTACTCTTATTAGTTATGTCTGGGATACTTGAATACTTAAGTGTGCCCATTAAAATTAGATTGACTTCTCTTCCTTTAGTGTATGACACAATTCAGTGAAGGTAGAGAATTTTTTGAATATAATAGATTCATGTAGTGTTGGTAGAAGACTTTGTTTGAAGATGTCCTATAACTCTTGATCAGCCATGGGGCTAGTTAACTTAGATAGAATAGTCTTGTATCTAAGAACATAATCTATGAGAGGCTTATTTGACCTTTGTTTATATTGACACTTAGATTCACACCCTCGAGGAAATGCTCAACTCTCCTCATCCAATTGACACAATGGAAACATCTCTCTTTCTATGGGTGACAATTTTGATGAGATGAATCTCTAGATAAGGGGCTAGTTCCCCTTGATGTAATTCTTTGAAGTGCTCTCTAACCTATCAATTTGTGTATGAAAAGGGTTAAGGAAAAAAAAATAAGAAACCAAATGGTGATGCACCAATGTATAATGTCCTCTCAATTGATTGAAACTAATACTTGAAGACCAACAAGGTGATTCTCACTCAAGGCTCACAACTTAGGATCCACTATTACATTAGTGTTTAATATGCTAGATTCGAGAAGGCATATGATTCTTATGAAGGGAATGCATGATATTAAAGAGGGATATAGTCATGAACCACTTCTAAGATATCTCTACACTTTAGAAAAGAACACTAGCAAAGACCTGTAATAATCTCCTTTTTGCAAATTGGTAGACCATCAAGAGTACAAGCTAGAAAAGACAATATTTCACTAGACTAGACCAACAAGATTCAAGTTATTACTCAATATTAAAGTATATGAGTGGCAACAACACTTTTATATTTCTTTAAGATTTATTCGAGTACAAATCTGGCTAGAGTTTTCCCAATAACTGGCGAAGGCTTTTGAACAAGCCAAAAGAATGTCTATATATAGCCTTTGGGAGGGAGGTCAAGCAAAGGAAGTTCAAAAGTCACTTGGACATGTGTCTATATGTGAAAATCAATTACATTTTCATGTAGGAGAGAGGTAGGTGAGCTATGCCATGTCACCAAATGAATCAGTTACAACTAAATCAGTTACAATTACACTAAATGAATCAGTTACAACTAAAATAGTTACAACCGAATCAGTTACAATTGCACTAAATGAATTGGTTACATCTAAAATAGTTAAAACTGAATCGAATGCTCAGGACATTTTGCCATTTATTACCTCTATATTTGCCTTCAAGTTTTCATTGAGCCTTTGACACCACCATCTATTGTCTGTAGTTTGGAATTGATGTTCACGAGACCTTCACTTTCCTTATTCATTCAGAAAACTTTCCTCAAACTTAAGCTTCTCTTAGACCTTTATCAAGTTTTCTTTAACTATAGAAAGCACCCTCTAAATCATGAAAAGTAACCTTTCAAGACCTCTCCATGGGACACTTTTGCTTGCAAGATATCTTTTGAGGAAATTATTTGGGACACTTGGCTTCAAAAGTGCCCTTCAAAAAGATTTGTTTCAGGCACTTTTTTTGAAAGAAACCTTTTGAGATTTTTGATTTTGACCATTTCTATGGATAATTTTATCTAACAATCTTTTGGGCCTTTTGTTTCCTTTGTATCAAAAAAAAATGTCTGAAATAATTTGGCTTTCACCTCTTTTTGATGTAGACAAGTTTTTTGAAAGAGTTTCTTAGACAATCTTTTCAAAAGAATTCCTCAGACAATATTTTTGAAAGAATTCTTTTGGAATTTTTGTTTGGCCCTTTGGACATTTGTATTTTTTCCCTTTGATCGAAAGAAATGGTCCTTTGATAATTTGTAAATGACCCTCTAGCACTTGGGAATGTCCCTTTGAAAATTTGAAGATGACTTTTAAAACTTTTGCACATGAATAATTCCTTCGGGACATGTTCTGCTCCCATTCTTTCAAGATTTTCTAAAAATGCCCCTTTCAAAAAAGTTGAAGTGCCCTTTGGCAAAGCTGCAAGTGCCCTTTTAGCATTTGTAAATGACCCCTTCAGCTTCTTTACAATGACCCCTTTGAAAATATTGAAGTGTCATTTTCCTAAAAAATACCCTTCAGATAAATTGAAAAGGACCATTTTCCAAAAGGAAAGTACCCTTTGGAAATTTTGAATTGGGTCATTTCTCTGAGAAAATGCCTTTCAATAAAAAGTTAATTACCTTTCATAAAAAATAAAAATGAGCCCTTCAGCTTTCTGAAATGGCCCTTTAGCCCAAAATAATTCTTTTGAAAGAATTAACACATGTAATTTTGTCATGGGCTTTATATGGGAAATCTCTAAAGGAATTTTACATACTAGACTTAGCCAAAAGGTATAGACTTAGATGGCTGAGCTTGAATGACTAAGTCTAGAAATGTTTTCAAAGCAATTCTTTGAACATGAACAAATTTTCTTGTGCTTCAGCAAAGGACCTCAAACTTAGTACACAGGAACCTTGAACCAAGATGAACAAACCCACATGATCAGCTTCCTTTGTAACTATTGTACATGCAAAATCTATCACTTTGAAATTGTTCTTCAAACTCTGCTCAAACCTGTTAGCATGACTCAAAGAAGGTAAAAGGACCTAGATAACAAGCTGATCAAAGCTAATAACATTCATATTACATTGAAGATATCTAAGCTCACACTATGACATGATATTCACCCCAAAAATATTTAAAGATCAAATTTTTATACAAGGGTACCTAATTTTGACCTACAGGATCAAAATTTGGTCAACAAATTGGTGACTCACAGGGGTAGTATACCTGCTATACTAACCAGACTGGTAGCTTAAATATTCCATTGGGCATGAAGTCAATATATACTTGAAGATGGCTAATAAGGTCATGCCACAACAAAACATAAAGCAAACACACCAATTGACAACAACAAGACCATGCAAAAAACAACACAAATAAGACAAAGATAAACTCACACTTGTGCATAAGCACTTAGGAAACACAAGAAAAGCATGAAACTATGTGCAAAATAAAAGGAGAACCCTAGTAATAATGCTTTATATATATCCCATTGATTGGGATATATAGCTCCTCTCCATCCAGTTTTGAGAGTTGGAAAGCATTGTGTTACTTGCATTATGTGATCACATATGGGCCACTCCACAGAGCATCAAACTTTGTGTATCTTCCAATATTTTCCCTATCTTCATCCCATTTTCTGATATGTCTATTTATTTGAAACTCTTTGACATGGATTTCTTGTCAAAATATTTCTTTGTTTGCTCTTGGTGAGTTGCCATGGTGTGCATAGCTTGGTTTCTTGTCTCCTCAAGCTCCATTAACTCACATAACCTGACCTCCATGTTGTCATTCTCCATCAATTTTAGTTGATAGGTAAGACCTAAAGTTGGTAACTCAAGTGAGATTGGAATTATAGCTTCCCTTCCATAGACAAGTGTAGAGGGTGAGTTTCTAATTTCTCTCTTTGGTGTAATCCTATCAACCCAAAGGGCTATCTTTACCTTGGTATGTCAGGTTCTTTGATTTTCCTCCATTGTCCTCTTAATGATCCTAATTAAGTTCTTGTTTGTGGAGTTAGCTAGTCCATTCCCTTGGGGATAGTAGTTGGAGGAGGTGATGAGATAGATACCATGCTTTAAATCCTAATCACTTGTCCTTGCTCCTAGAAAATCTAATGCATCGTCTGAGATTATTGTTAAAGGGGCTCTAAATCTTGTTACTAAACCTTCATAGAATTCCAGGACTAAATTTTTATTTTCCTCCTTAATAGATATAGTCTCCACCCATCTCGTAAAATAATCAGTGGCTGTCAACACCCATTTATGACCAGTACTAGAAGGTGGATTGATTAGGCCTATGAAATCTAAATCCCATTGCATCAAGGGTTGGTCAACCTGGATCGAATGAAGAGGCAAGGTAGATAGATTTTGTTGGCCATCAAAAATATCACACTTTTTTCATTTCCTTACCCAAGTGTGAGTGTCCTTAAATAATCTAGGCCAAAAGTAACCAGCCCTCATAATCTTAGCAGTTATGGTTCTTGGAGCAAAGTGACCACCAGCTGGTCCATCATGGAATTCAAACAATAATTTTTCAATCTGATCTAAATCAAGACACCTTTAAATCACACCTAAAAATTCCTTTCTAAATATCACTCCATCAACAAGTACATAAGGAATGGATTTTAGCCTAAAATACCTTCTCTTGGCCCTATTGAGACCTTGTGGACACTCACCGGTTTGAAAGAAATAGATCATGTCTTGTGTCCAAATTATCATAGATGAAGGTGTAGCTGTCATAGATTCATCATGAAGTACCAAAACAACTTCTTTTTTCTCTTTCAAGTCTGAAGTGAGATGCTCACATAGTCCTTTTCCTTTCACTAACTTGGTAATTTTGATCACCACATCATATTCCATCACCCTTATGATCCATCTTGCCCTCTTTTCATTCAAGTATTTATTCAACAAAAAGTATTTCACACTAGGATGAGGCACAAAAATGTGAATCTTGTTGTTAGATAACATATACTTGAACTTCTTTAAACTCCTTATAACTAAAAACACTTGTTTCTCAACATATGTGTACCTTATCTCATAGCCTTCCAAACCTTGACTAAAGACAATAGGCTATTCAAAATTTTCATCATTAGATTGAGTAATCATTGTAGAGATCACCTCTTCATTTATAAAAGTATACAGGTTGAAATATTGGGATAAATTTGGACTTCCAAGGGTAGCAGATTGGGCAATGGCTTTTTTGATCTCCTCAAAACTTTCTTTCCTCCTTGTCTAAGTGAACACCCCATCCTTCCTTAGCATGGAGGTCAAGGACTTGACAAAGTTACCAAAATTAGGAATGAATCTCCTTATGAAATTTATCTTACCAAAGAAGCTTTGTAGAACCTTCTTATGTTTAGAAAGAGACAATGCCAAGATGGCACTTACCCTTTCAGGATCAATATACAAACATTTTTTGGAAACAATGTGCCCTAAAATTTTGCCTTCATAAACAACAAACACACACTTTTTTGGGTTTAGAGAGATCCCAAACTCTTTACACCTCTCACAAATCTTCCTTATGTGTTTCAAATGATTGTTTGCTTCCTTGGATAAAACTATCACATCATCATGATATACCAATACAATGTCATTGATTAATCCTTGAAAAACCATATCCATTGCACGTTGAAAAGTATCTCCAGAATTAGACAACCCAAAAGGCATGTTCCTATAATCATATTTACCCCATTTAGTAGTAAAGGTTGTCTTATATTGGTCACTTTCTTTCACCAGAATCTGATTATACCTAGAATACCCATCAAGGAGAGAAAACCTTTCACTACCAGCCATAACTTGCAAGATTTATTCCATGGAAGAGAGTGGGTAATGATCCTTCAAAGACACTATTTAAGTCCCTAAAATCAACACACAGCCTTATATATCCATTATTTTTCCTAACAAGAACTAGGTTTGCCAACCAAGATGAATGCTTAATGGGAAAGATGATTTTGGACTCAATCACTTTGGTGAGTTCTTTCCTCATGAGAGGCTCAATTTTGGGATTGATTGGCCTTTGCCTTTGCTTAATAGGCTTATTATTCTCATATAAAGAAATATTATGCTAAGCTAAATTTGGATCATAACCTTTTAAATCACTATACTCCCATGCAAAGACATCAAAAAATTCTTTGCATAACTCAATGAAAGCATGTTTATCTTTGATAGTACATACCTTCCCAAGTGCAAGAAATTTATCTTTGAAAATATTAACCTTCTCATAGTTTTCCTACTTGGTAGATATGCTTACCTTCTCTTTCTTCAACTAGTCATCATCATTGAATATGATCTCAAGAGTGATTGGGCCTTTAGGAAGCTTGTTAGACTTTAATTGCACAATCTGCTCTCCATATTGTTGTTGTAGTTTATACTAATTCTTGGAAGAAAACATAGCTTCTTCCTATATAAAAAGTGTTACTTGCTGGTCACTATCAAACAACTAACAATTAGTGACATTATCCAGTATAGAGAGCCTTACAATCACTTTTAGATGAGGTTAGTTTTTGTCCTCTTTTATTGCTTTTGGAACATCAAACTGAACTCCAATTGCTGCCAACCTATCAACATACTTGTTATCTTCTCTTGAGATAGAAATGATGTTTAAGGCTTTGAAATATTCCACAAGGTCACACACTCTATGCTTATAGGACTTAAGCAAAGAGTTTTTTTGTCAAATTCTGCCCTCTAACCTAATTGACAACAAGCTCGCTATCACCAAACACTTGTAAATATTTGAAACCTCTTTTCATATCCCATTCAAGGCCATGAATAAGGGATTGGTATTATTATACATTATAGGTGAAAGAGAACTGAAATCTGAAGGTTGAAAAATAACTTTCCTTTGAAGATGAAACCAACATTACTCCACCACTGGCCCAAATTTTGCTTCTAGACCCATCAAAGAAGAGCTGCCAGAAGTCATTCACATCCTCACTTGACTTCATCAAATTAGGCATGAAAGAGTCATTATCATGCATATAATAGACTCCAAGACTATATTATTCAATAAAATTGTAAGGATTATGCTCATAGTTGTCATCTCCCCACTCATCTAGGAACAAATCAAAAACTCCCTCAAGGGAAGATAATGGAGATTGGTTAATATGAAGTTCCTCCTCATCAATGATAGCATAATTAACATTTAAAACATTAGGTGATTAAGGTTCCAAGTTATCTCAATGAATAGGTTTTGACTCAATCTTCACTTTAGTACCATACTTTGTCTTAAACACCATGTAGGACCAATTGGTTGCCAAATATCGACCTATCTTGGATGTGAAGTCTCTTGATAAGCAAAGAGAAAAATAGGGAAGTAAATCTGCCACCACCACATCATGAAGAATTGAAAAATTAGGACAAGCATGAAGGATCAAATTCAAACCTTTAACTACCCCCAAATTATTGGCTGGTGATCTATCCAATTGCAAAACTCCTTTTGTCATTAGCTCATACTTCAGGCCTAGCTTATCTGTTATACATTTGGGAATAACTGATGTGCTTGCTCCACTATCGATGATGCAATTATGAACCAAGAAATCACCAATTATTAGAGATAGGTAAAAATTAGGAGTCTTATATTCTTTCTTTACTTGACCATATATAGATTGAGTTCCATTGGCTAAAACCACATTGTCATTTCTAGATGGGCTAGCTTGTTTACCCAATCCATGCAATTCTTTTTGAAGTATATCTTTATACCTTGATAGTGTTAGATAATCCCACAATTAAATGTTCATATGCAGCTTCTTCATTTGTTCCACCACATTAATGAAAGGATTACTCACCTTGGGGGTCTTTTTATGAACATTGGCACCTTAGGGGTCTCTTTATGAACATTGGCACCTTGTGATGTAGCTTGTGGAGGTAGAATTGCAGAAGCTGGCCTAAAGTTTGTAATCCTATTAATTTATTACACCTTAGGAACTTTATTAGACCAAATTACCATAGGTTATTGTTTAGGAGTCACAACAGGTCCTTGATTGGCTCCTTGAACTTCTTCAACAACCCTCCTTTTGGACCTAGTATTAGAGGTAACACTAGTATTCTGATTACTTGAATTTACCAAGTAATTCATGACACAAAATTCACCCTCTAAATGATTTATGAGGGTATCATCAATTTCAGGTTTCAAATTTTACACCCCTCCTTGCATATATCCTTTAAAATTTGAAGATTGGAAAAATTGGCTACCTTGCATTACCATGCCTTAATTGTGCATTTCATTTGCATAAGTCACTTGTTCCTGACCATGTTCAAAAGATGGATAGTTGGGTTGTTATTGGACTAGGTTGTTTTGAGTGGGGACAAGGGCTTTGAAGGATAAGGGAGAATTAGGATTATATCTTTGATAAGGCTTGACATTGGTGATTTGGCCTTGTCTTTGTGCATTGTTTAGGAAAGGAGGTCTACTTGTTTGCCCAAATTGATTGTATGTTTGATATGGCCTATAACCTTGAGTTTGTTGTCTTTTGAGGGAAAATTACTCATTTTTAACACTTTTAGGCAATATTTTAACTTCATGGATTTCATTTGAAGGGGAAATCATAGGCCTTTCTTGATTAGGCAAAGGGGATAAAGTGGGCAATGCACCTTGACTAGGAGAATGCAAATCAAGGAATAGTGGCATCAGAGGTCTGGGAGTTATATTTCCCACTTGGACAAGATAATTCTCAGCATTTATGGCTATTTCATAGGTAGAAAGGAGTGTATTTCCACCCATAGATTGAATCATCATGGCAACATCACTGTTTAAAACCTTTAGGTAATACAAAAATGCATAGTTTGGTGTAGGACTCACAAGAGCTAGGATCCTATCCAATGTTTTTTGGAACCTAATATTAAAGTCTTGCATGAATTCATGTGGTGCCCTCTTAGTTTTGGTCAATTGCTCAACTAGAGATAGGTGATCACTCTTTTCTCCAAACTTATTATTCAATAGATCTCCCAACTCATCCCATGAGCCAATATAATTTACAGGTAGGGTCTCATACCAATCCAAAACTTTTCCTTTGAAAGACAAGGCCAACAATGTAATAGCTAAATTTTCTTGGGTGATGTTGTGGATATTAAAAAAGTTTTCTATATTCCTAGCATGTTTGATGGTAGTAATCGGACCATCCCCACTGAAAGATGGGACACTTTTGAGGGATGCTCTTGGAATTTGATCATATTGGGCAAGATGCAAAGGAGATGCCTCAGTGAAAGGCACAAAAGGTTGATGCCTAACCATATGAGGAAGCTCACTATAGACGTCAAGAATAGTATGCAACATAAATTTGCAGGGTTTAAACACAAATTATTACTTATAAGGATGAGTGTCTACAAACCAAAACCTTTTGGTGGAGTATAGTGGTAGTTGCAAAAAGTCAAAAGGTACACCTTTAGTATCAGATCTAGTGGTTACCTTTAGCATGGAAAGAAAGATTGATCATCAACCAAAGACTTGAATTCTTCAATGGAGTCACTAGGTACTGAATGTAGATGTTTCTTTTAACTTCACTATGCCAAGATCAACACCAACCTTACATAATAGTTTAGGACTTGGAGGTCCCATCGGGCATGCCAAAACTATTGTCAATTGGATTCATACCCTCAAGGAAATGCTCAGCTCTCCTCATCCAAGTGGCACAATAGAAATATCTCTCTTGTTGTGGGTGACAATTTTGCTGAGATGAATCTTTAGATAAGGGGCTAGTTCTCCTTGATGTAATTCTTGGAAGTGCCCTCTAACCTATCAATTTGTGTATGAAAAGAGTTAAGTAAAAAATATAAGAAACCAAATGGTGATGCACAAATATATAATTTCCTCTCAATTGACTGAAACTACTACTTGAATACTAGCAAGGTGATTCTCACACAAGACTCACAACCTAGGACTCGTTGTTACATCAATGTTTCATATGCCAGATTCGAGAAGGTATATGATTCTTAGGAAGGGAATGAATGATCTTAAAGAGGGATACAGTCATGAACCACTTATAAGATATCTCTACACTTTAGAAAAGAATACTAGTAAAGACTTGTAACATTCTCCTTTCTGCAAATTGCTAGACCATCAAAAGTACAAGCTAGAAAAAATATTCTTTCACTAGACTAGACTAATAAGATTCAAGTCATTACTCAATATTAAATCATATGAGTGGAAACAACACTTGTATATTTCTTTAAGAGTTATTTGAGAACAAATCTGGCTAGAGTTTTCCCAATAACCAGTGGGGGCAGCTGAACAAGCCAAAAGAATGCCTATATATAGCCTTTGGGATGGAGGTCAAGCAAAGGAAGTTCAAGAGTCACTTGGACATGTGTCCATATGTGAAAATCAATTACATTTTCATATGGGAGAGAGGTGGGCTAGCTATACCATGTCACCAAATGAATTAATTACAATTGAATCAGTTATAATTACACTAAATGAATCAGTTACAGTTGAAATAATTATAACTGAATCAGTTACAAATGAATTGAATGCTCAAGAAATTTTTCCATTTGTTACCTCTATATTCACCTTCAATTTCTTGCCGATCTTTTCGACACCAATGACTATTTTTCATAGTTTGAAATTGACGTTCACAGGGCCTTCACTTTCCTTATTCATTTAGAATACTTTCTTTGGACTTAAGAAGGACACTTTTGCTTACAAGATGTCTTTTGGGGAAATTATTTGGGGCACTTGGATTCAAACGTTCCCTTTATAAATATTTGTTTCAGCCACTTTTGCTGAAAGAAACCCTTCGGGTTTTTTGCTTTTAACCATTTCTATAAACAATTTTCTCGAACAATCTTTCAGGCCTTTTATTTCCTTTGTATCAGACAAAATGTCTGAAAGAATTTGGCTCTGAACTCTTTTCGATGTGAACAAGTTTTATAAAATAATTTCTCAAAAAATCTTTTTGAAAGAATTCCTCAGACAATCTTTTCGAAAGAATTCTTTCAGACTTTCCATTTGGCCCTTCAGACTTGTGTCTTTTTTCCCTTTGGTCGAAAGAAATGGTCCTTTGACAATCTATAAATGACCCTCCAACACTTGGAAATGTCCCTTCCAAAATTTGAAGATAACTTTATAAAAAAAATCACTTGAATAATTCCTTTGGGACTTGTGTTCCGCTCCCATTCTTTCAGGGTTTCTTGAAAGTGCCCCTTTCAGAAAAGTTGAAGTGCCCTTCGACAAAGCTACAAGTGTCCTTTCAACTTTTGGAAATGACCCCTTCAACTTCTTGAAAAGAAAAGATTAAAGTGCCCTTTTCCTGAAAAATACCCTTCAGAGAAATTGAAAAGGACCATTCTCCAAAAGGAAAGTACCCTTAAATTTTTTTGAACTGGGTTGTTTCTCCGATAAAATACCTTTCAAGAAAAAGTTAAATGCCTTTTGGAAAAAATGAAAATGAGCCCTTTGGATTTATGAAATGGCCCCTTAGCCTGAAATAATTTTCCTAAAAGAATTAACACTTGTACTTTTGTTGTGGGCTTTGTATGGGACATCTCCTCCAAAGGAATTTTGCATATTGGACTTAGCCAAAAGGTATAAACTTAGAAGGTCGAGCTTGAATGACCAAGTCTAGAAATGTTTTCGAAGCTATTATTTGAACATGAAAAAATATGCTTGTGCTTTGTCAAAGGACCTCAAACTTAGTACACAAGAACCTTAAACCAGGATAAACAAACCCACATGATCAGTTTCCTTTACAACTGTTGCACGTGTAAAATTTAGCACTTTTAAAACTGTTCTTCAAACTCTGTTCAGACCTGTTAGCATGACTCAAAGAAGTTAAAAGGACCTAAACAACAAAATGATCAAAGCCAATATCATTCATATCACATTAAAGAGTTCTGAGCTCACACTATCACATGATATTCACCCCTAAAATATTTAAAGATCAAATTTTTATACAGGGGTGCCCAATTTAGACCTATAGGATCAAAATTTGATCAATAGTTTATATTGTGCAATTTGTGCATATGAGACCTTATCACCAATGTTGATACTAAAATGTTCTAGGAACATGTCTACTAAAGGATTGAATGTCGTGATTGAATGATTTGATAGAATATAAAACCATTATAAGGCATAATCCTTTAAGCTCCATGGAAAAAATTTGGTAAGTAGCTAGCCATTGGGTACATAATCCAAACATGCTATGTGAAAATATCTCAAATGTGTTTTTGGATCACCCTTGCCATCATAAACAGTAAGCTTGGGTTGAAAAAATCCTTGTGGCAAGGGTGTAGAAGAAATGTGACGTGTCAATGGTGTACACAATAAAGCAAAAGAATCCAATGCCTGTATAGGTCTAGAAGTACCTTGCTCAAGATGTTGCACCTTGGATTGAAGAGATCTTATCTCTTGCATAAGGGCTACCACATCAGGAGATAGGGATGTACTAGTTGTAGTTGGTGGCATGGAAGAAGGTTGGGCTGCTATAAGGGGGTTATTGAGACATAGTTACCCTTGTAGTGTCATTTGAAACTAGCGGTTATGTGGTTTGAGAGGATTGACCATTGGTCACTTTTTGTTATTATTCTGGCAGAATTCTAAGTATGTCATCTTGTAGATTTGGATGTTTAATTAAGAGTTTTTGAATTTCTTTTTTATCAATTACATCAAAACTAGTATATTGAGCCATTGTTAAAATAAAAAAACAATTTTAAATGTATTTGAATGTTTTATAAGAATTTTGAATAGGTAATGTGCTAGAAAGGAAAAATATTGAATATAAGAAATGCAAAGTCCAAAATATTGAATTAGAATTTGCGCAAAAAGGATACTGAGCTATCAAACATGTAAGGTGATACCTCAACAAGCAAGAAGGAGATAATACATGTAACTAAGGATTTTTCAAAAAAAAAATTTGAAAAAATACTTTGAACTTTTGAATTTGAAATTGACTTTCTGATTTAGATATTCAACTAAAAATGTAGAAAATAATTGGAATATGTCGAAAAATAACTGGGGATTAGTTAAAGAAACTAGGGTTCAATTTTTTTTTTTTCAAAATTAGTATGATAATTTTAAAAATTTGCTATGAATTTGTAGATTTTAGCTTGAAAAATTTAAGAAAAATCTGAAAATATTTCTAAAATTAGCAATATATTTTTCTTATTAGTTTGAAAGTGTTTGTATGCAAATAGGACCTAGAATGTGCAAACTAGGGTTTTAGTGAGTTTATTGAATATTTTTCAATTAATTTTTAGTTTTTTTATTTTTAAATTTAGGAAAATATTGTAAAAAATTAGAAATAATTAGCCCTAGAATTTTTAGGGTTTTTGTGCAAAAATTTGAAGTAATTCAGGTTCACCAAATGTTTTATTAATTTTAGGAAATTAGAGGTTTAATTCCTAAGTAATAAAGGGTTTGAGCAATATAAATTAGTGAATAAATATGTAAGAATTAACCTACTGATTTGTGTAAATAGATAGTACTTTGTCTTTTTCTAAATATAGTAATAGGTGAGAGAAATTAGAACTTAGCTTATTCTGGTTGATCTACACTGAGACAAGGTCTGATACTAGAGGAGAAGGACTGAGAAATAGTCAGAAAGAAGTCCTTGGACTTCATTTATGGGTTAGATAGGAGCTTCAAAAATAAGACACCCTATTGTTCTATGTTGTAGTCTTATTTTGGCATTGTTGTCCTAAGACTGAAAGCTTTTTGGGTTCTATTTGAAATGCCTATTTTACCCTATCACTAAAATTTCAAGGTATACAACCTCATAAATCTTGTTATGTGCTTGATTTAGTCTTCAAAACCCTTAGGATCTCCTGGTGCTTGAACTTGAATACAAACTTTGGAAAGAGAGAGGAGGGGTTAGTGTGTAAAGGATATGATGGACGCACTTCACACCCCGTGTGTGGGCACACTGCCTACATATCAATACTTTGAAGAGGGATCAAGTTAATGTAGTTATCTCATTGAAGTGCTTGTTGCAATTTATGTATGATCAATGTAACTAGAATGTGAAATTGAATGTACTTCAACTAGCTAGGGACTGGTGCAATGACTTGAATAAGCTTGAAACAATGTTAGAAGGCTATGTGCAAAGAATAGGGAATAATGCTTGAGCGTATTTTCTTGTATTCTTGCATCTCTCTTGAAAATGAGTGCCCACCCTTCTAAATGGACTATGAAAGGCCTTTTATATGGAAACTAATGATCATGGGTTAGATGATCTTATATTAGGCCAACAGGGGAAAGGATAAGGAATCAAAAAAATATGATCATTTGAGGCTAAAGTGAACTTGGACAACAACACCAGAAATAAGACACCCTAATTTTAGTGTTCCTATCCTATTTGGGCATTGTTGTCCTAAGGGGATGAGACCTGGGGGGATAGGTCTAGGTCTGAGAGGGTTGTTTGGGTCTTAAAAAGCTAAGTCTAGAAAGTTACAGATGACTGGGAATTAATGAAAGAAGTAACCTAGAAGGGTTGTGTGAGCCAATAAGAGGACTTATGGATTGGGTGTCTTAGCCATACTGAAGTTGTACAATTTCATATTTTACATGACTACATTTCCCTCCCTTTATTCTAGTGATGAAATAAAATGAAATACTAAGATAAATGAAAATAAGAAGCATACCTAAACTTACTTGTAAGGGTGAAGCTCATGAATCTGTGTGATGTTGGATGTGCATAGAGAGAGCACACTGTGAGTTGTGAATCTGTAATGAAAACATAAAGTAGATTAGTTCTTACTAGATACACTATATCTAAAATAAAAATGTAAAAGAGCTGAGAAAGAGGAAGAAAAAAGAATGAATACACCTCACTAGATACACAAACCAATACAAAACCTATTATGATGTTGAGTAACGCTGAGTAATGTTGAGTGTGTGTTGAATCAAGAGTAATATCGTGAATGGATCTAAGTTCTCAATTCCTCAAAATATGGCTTAAGAATGCAAAGACTGACCCTTTGGATCCATCATCACCAACTATGTGAAGTTAATGAATCATGTGTGTGCTAATTGATGTTTGGACTGTGTGTCTAATCCCTCTGAATAGGTGGCTCAAGAATACAAAGGGTATCTAGACCTTTGGATCCATCATAGCCCCATGAAGTGAAACTATGAAGTGATACCTATATAGAATAGATGTTATATGAGATGGCTCATGGAGCCCATGGATGTGCTAGAAATATGACAAGGTGATGTAGATAGCCTGAATGTATTCTAGAAACTAAGCCACTCTTAGTCATTTCGAAAGATAGAGGTTTGGCTTATATGAAAGCCTCTCCAAAACTGATGCAAAATATTTATGTGAAATCCAAATTGGGAACTCGAGTATTCAAAAAGCTAAGCTTTTATGAAAGTTTAACTTAAATGTGATGCCAACCGCCTATAGATGGAGTAAGATATGCAACTATTGAGAATGCTTGGAATAAACTGAACTCGAAAAGAAAAGAAGATCAATGTGCCATACACATTACCCCCAATCACTAATGTCTGGAACATGGATTCTGATCTAAAAGTTGTGCCAACTACCTAATCTGAATTGAAATCAAGAACCATCATGTCATGTATGATAACCCCTGTATCTAAGAAAATTATACTAAAATTGATGCATCTAACTCATTTAGAAGTGTAAAAACTATCCCTAAACTGATCTTTTTTGCCTATTTATAGAAACCCTGAGTATTTATCTACTTGGATAGGACCAGTAAAATGTGGACACCCTTGTGTTTGGCATTGTAGTCCTAATTTGGCACTATTATCTAGAGCCAAATCTAATGACTGTTCTAGATTCTATATTGTCTATCTAGTCTGTTCTACCTGGTCTGATGTTTGAATTTTGACCTAAGTGATCTAAATACTATTGTTTCAACTGTTAGGAACTTTGATCTCTATGATATAAATACCTATTTTTTTCCCCTGTCTTGAGGGTAGGAGTGATGAACCTATAATGACTGTCCTTAGAATAAAAGGATTCCTACAAGTGTGTTAAGTTGTATAGATGCAAGATATATCATTGAATGGCATTGAACATTTGACAAGATATATAAAGATATAGTAATGTTTGAATTGATAGATTGTTAGATCAATAGGGATATGCCTAGATAGATATAATAATGTAAGAGCATATGCATGATACTAAACTGGACTGGCAATGTTAGATATTAGTTGTTAGTTGTTAGTAAGCATGGATGGATGGATCATGATGTCTATCATGGCATCTAAGAAATCAAGGTAAATGCATGATGTGGATCATGGAATTGCACACATGAGAAGCAAACAAGCATATGAAGCAAGAAGCATACAAGGGTGGCCAAAGGGCCAAACAAGCAAAAAACATGGACACATGTCCCTCAAATTGGAAAGCAAACATACAAGACATGTTCAAATTCCACATACAAATACAAGTGAACAAGTAAATTTGGCGCAAAGGCCATAGGTATATAGAATAGTAAAAACAACATACATTAACAAATGTCCTAAGGTACATACGTGAATATAAGCAAATGACATTGGCAGATATCCTAAGGCACAAATAAGAGACAAACTAGAACTGGAAATGCCATCACACAAGCTATGCTAAGCAAGCAAAGAAAGCATGTAATAACTAGAAAGATATAATCACATCCAACTAATTAAAATAAATGTGAGAGTATGTAAAACATGTATAGTACAAGACTAGGTATATGCTAAGAGATACACAAGTGTTAGTTACTAGTCACATGTCGATATAGGATTTTGTATAAGCTATAGAGTAATGTACATCAACATGATAATTGAGAGTGTGTAGTGTAGGAATGACATAACCTAGATGGTGTAGTCATGTGGAAGATGCCCCCAGTGGGTATGTATATCCATGTGTGTCTCGAATGTAGAAGTAGGAATGCCCCCTCGATGGGTAGAGTGAAGCAATCAAAGAGTTGGATGTCACTGTGCACACTCAAAAGAGATCAAGTGAAGCATGGTAATGTATAAAATTGACATACAATATCATGAAACAAGAAATGTAAGTCCAATCATGATAGTAGTAATGTAAACATGGATGATGCATACAATCAAACTGTGATTTTGGTGTTTTTGCAATTTTTTTGAATGTTTTTATGTTTTGAAAATATTTGAACTATGTACAATCAAACATGATATAATCCATACAATCAATGCTAAAAATAAATGATACTAACTGATGAGTCTAAGATGAGACCCCTAGTCATGGTGTCCTGTATCAAATAATGGAATCATGTGTGATCGTGAGGCATAATGGAGTGTATGAGATTGTATAGCTGAAATCTATGTACATTGTAATTGCTCTGAAATATTTAAAGTGGAAATTGACTATGGGGTTCCTCTATAACTCTGAGAAGTGGATGTAATTATAAGGCTTTTAAGGACCCATCTGAAAGTAGGAGGAGAAACTTTGTGAACATGTGCTCTCTGTGTAGCTATATGAGATCTCAATGTAACTGCTTGAGGTGTGAACACTATAGCAAAAAGCTATCTAGAATCCTGGCACTGTGGGGGTGTATAAACCCTTTTTACTAGTGATGGATGTTATAAATATGGCTAGATATGAAGTGGAAGCTATACTAAAAATGGAGTGGAAACTGAAATAGGTGGAAGAATTGGAACTAGTGACTGTAAGTTGGTAGATGGCTTTGAATTGGGGAATGGTGACTCATAAAGAACTCTGCCAACTATAATAACTTGATGAGCATGAATGAATTTCATGCATTTGTGAACTATAGAAGGTACTACCCTAAGTTTTTGAATCCATGGTTGACCAAATAATATGTCAAAAACTCTTGCACTAAGAACTATAGTGAATGGTGTGGCCACATATGTAGGACTAACCTACAATGGAAGTATATCTCATCCAATGAACTCTGTATATTCCCATTGAAACCAATGATAATTATGTCTATTAGAGTGATATCTTGCTCTGAATAGGCCAAATGTTATAATAGTGTGAAATTGCACATGTTAAGACTAGAATTGTTGTCAATGAGTACATTGCGAATAGTTTGATTCTGTATATGTGCTCTAATAAATAGTGCATTGTAACTTGTATTATCCTTCACAATCTCATGATCTAAAAAAGATATTGAATGCTTGGCTTGAACTTTGGACTTAGACACTCCTATCATACCACTCAAAAGATGGGATTCCACTAAAGGTGCTTGGTATGTATGATGAACACCTGATGTTTCCCCTTGCTCTTGTTTGAAATGTTGTGAAAATGGATCTAAAAATATTTCTAAATCTTTATCTTATGTTGGTTTTGCCTTTGGAGGCTCAAATGAAGTGTCCAAATCAAGTAGATTATCATCAATTAAATCCTATATCTTATGTCGCAAACTGATGTATATGTTTGTTGTATGGCCTGATGCCCTATGAAAATCATAGAATGCATATTGATCATATCCTCGTGGAAGAGGCTTTATTGGATCTGCTTCCCTAATAGGAGGGAGAGTGATGAGGTTACATTCTAATAACTACTATAAAACCCTGGCTGGAGGAACTTATAAATTGGTAAATGTCCAACTAGGAGGTGCCATTAGAACCACACGCTGAGGGGGCTCAAAAGCCACATTAACTATCGGTTGATTCTGATTCTTATTATCATTGATTTTGACCTTATATAGGACTTTATTGTTACTTTTATTAGTTGTGTCTGGGATACTTGAATACTTAAGTGTGCCCATTGAAATTAGCTTGACTTCTCTTCCTTTTAGTGTATGACATAATTCAGTGAAGGAAGAGAATTTTTTGAACAAAATAGATTCATGCAGTGCTGGTAGAAGACTCTATTTGAAGATGTCGTGTAACACTTGATCAGCCATGGGACTAGTTAACTTAGCCAGAATAGTCTTGTATCTAAGAACATAATCTTTGAGAGGCTCATTTGACCTTTGTTTCTATTGCGCAATATGTGCATATGAGACCTTATCACTAATTTTGATACTGAAATATGCTAGGAACATATCTGTTAAAGGATTGAATGCCATGATTTACTGATTTGGTAGACTATAAAACCATTGCAAGGCATATTCCTTTAGGCTCAGTGAAAAAAGTTTGGTAAGTAGCCAATCATTGGGTACATAATACAAACATGCTGCATGAAAAGGTCTCAAATGTGTCTATGTATCACCCTTGCTATCATAAAGAGTAAGCTTGGGTTGAACAAATCCTTGTGGCAAGAGTGTAGAAGTAATGCGACGTGTCAATGGTGTATGTAGTAAAACAAAAGAATCTAATGCTTGTGTAGGTTTAGAAGTACCTTGCTCAAGATGTTGTACCTTGGATTGAAGAGATCTTATCTCTTGCACAAGGACTACCACATCAAAAGATAGAGATGTACTAGTTGTAGCTAGTGGCATGGAAGAAGGTTGGGATGTTAGTGGGGGTTGTTGAGACATAGTTGCCTTTGTAGTGTCATTTTCAATTGGTGGTTCTATGGTTTGAGAAGATTAACGATTGGTCACTTTTTGTTATTCTTCTTTCAGAATTCTAAGCATGTCATCTTGCAGATCTAGATGTTTAATTAAGAGTTCTTGAAGTTATCTTTAATAAATCGCATCTAAACCGGTATATTGAGCCATTGGTAAAGTAGAAAAACAATTTGAAATGTATTTGAATATTTTATAAGAAGTTTGAATAGGTAATGTGCTAGAAAGGAAAAATATTGAATATAAGAAATGCAAAGTCCAAAATAATGAATTGGAATTTGTGCAAAAAGGATACTAAGCTATCAAACATGTAAGGTGAGACCTCAACAAGCAAGAAGGAACTAGTACATGCAACTAGGGATTTTTCAAAAAGTTTATTTACAAAAATACTATGAACTTTTGAATTTGAAATTAATTTTTTGATTTAGATATTTAACTAAAAATGCAAAAAACTAATTGGAATATGTCTGAAAATAACTAGGGACTAGTTAATGCAACTAGTGTTCGAAAAGATTTTTTTTCAAAATTAGTATGATAATTTTAAAAATTTGCTATGAGTTTGTAGATTTTAGCTTGAAAAATTTAGGAAAATTTTGAAAATATTTTAAAAATTAGCAATATATTTTTCCTATTGGTTTGAAAGTGTTTGTATGCAAATAGGACCTAGTATGTGCAAACTAGGGTTTTAATGAATTTATTGAATATTTTTCAATTAATTTGTAGCTTTTTTATTTTTAATTCAATTAAAATCAAGAGAATATTTCAAAAAAATTAGAAATAATTAGCCCTAGGGTTTTTGTGCAAAAATTTGAAGTCATGTTCACAAAATATTTTATTATTTTTAGAAAATTAGAGGTTTAATTCCTAAGTAATAAAAGGTATGAACAATATAAATCAATGAATAAATATGCAAGAATTAACCTACTGATTTGTGTAAACATATAGTACTTTCCCTTTTCTAAATATAACAATAGGTGAGAGAAATTAGAACTTAGCTTATTTCAGTTGATCTGGACTGAGACAAAGTTTGATACTAGAGGAGTAGGACTGAGAAATAGTCAGAAATAGGTCCCTAGACTTCATTTTTAGGTTGGACAAGAGCACCAAAAATAAGACACCCTATTGTCTAGCACTGTAGTCTTACTCTGACACTATTGTCCTGAGATTGAAAGCTTTTTGGGTTCTGTTCAGAATGCCTGTGTTACCCTATCACTTAAATTTCAGGGTATGGGAGCTCATGGATTTCAGGGTATGGGAGCTCATGGAGCTCGTTGTGTCCCTGTTTTAGTCTTCAAAACTCTTAGGAGCTCCTGTGCTTGAACTTGAATGCAAACTTTGGAAATAGAGAGGAGTGGTTAGTGTGTAAAAGATACGTTGGACGCACTTCACACCTCGTGTGTGGGCACACTGCCTACATACCAATACTCTGAAGAAGGATCAAGCTAATGTAGTTCTCCCATTGAAATGTTTGGTGCAATTTGTGTATGATCAATGCAACTAGAATGTAAAATTGGATGTACTTCAGCTGGCTAGGGACTGGTGCAATGACTTTAGTAGGCTTTAAATAATGTTGGAAGGTTGTGTGCAAAGAATAGTGAAGGATGCTCGAGTGTATTTGCTTGTATTATTGCATCTCTCTTGAAAATGAGTGCCCACCCTTCTAAATAGACTATGAAAGGCCTTTTATAGGGAAACTAATGATCATGGGTTAGATGAGCTTGTATTAGGCCGACA
Source organism: Torreya grandis (assembly GCA_037957365.1). Classification (NCBI taxonomy): domain Eukaryota; kingdom Viridiplantae; phylum Streptophyta; class Pinopsida; order Cupressales; family Taxaceae; genus Torreya; species Torreya grandis. The sequence goes on along the minus strand of JARHVA010003810.1, from coordinate 1,396,955 downwards.
GAGGAAAAGATAAGGAATCGGAAAAATCAGACCGTTTGAGGCTAAAGCGAACTTGGACAACAACCCCAGACATAAGACACCATGAATTTCGATGCTCCTATCCTATTTGGGCACTATTGTCCTAAGGGGATGAGACCCGGGGGGATAGGTCTTGGCTTAAGAAGGTTGCCTGGTTCTCAAAAAGCTAAGTCTGGGAAGCTACAAATGACTGAGAATCATTGAAAGAAGTAGCATAGAAAGGTTGTGTGACCCAACATAAGGACTTATAAATTGTCTTAACCATATTGAAGTTGTATAATTTCACATTTTACATGACTACAACAATTTACCAATCAACTCTCCTATAGTCTTCACATATATAGTCCACTAAGAAAAACTTTCTCTACTATCAAATGATGTAAGCACAAATAGGGTATCCACTTAAGGGTAACCTTTTATTATTGTGATGGTTAGTTTGGGCACTCATGCATACAAAGAGACCGACTCAAAAATATAATTGTAGACATTCATTACAAGAAAACCATAATTTACTAGTAACCGGCCAATTTTTGGTCAACAGTCATGGCAATAATGTGATAGAATAATTAAACTGTAGAGCTTATTGGGAAGTTGAACAACTTGCCATTTGATAACATGTCCTTACAAATAAGGCAATAGTGAGAAGTAAGATAAGTATTATTTACGTAGTATGCATTTTCTTAAGGATGAAACGATTAAGTCAGGTATTTTGAATTGTATACATTTCGTGTTTTTTCTATGATTAATGGAAACCATTTCTAGATCGTTGGCACGAAACTCCTCCAGGAATCACTTTCACAATGGAAGAATCTATCTGCTTCGAGATTCACTGGAAATATTTCTTATTGGAACCCAGCAGTTTTCTTCATGGACTGCCAATTTTGCATTATATATATATTTTTTCTTTTCCTAATAGATTGTTATTTTACCTTTATCCCACCTATTTAAGCTACCCACCTCCTCAATAAAAATGTTGATTGAAAACAAAACACTAACTTACCAGCCACCATACCACGCTAAATATAAAGAACAGAGCAAGCAGCAGCAGAGCAACCAACAGAAAATAGACTAAGAGCAAATTTCTTAGCTGGGAACCATGTTTATCTAATAACTTTGCATCATGGATTTTCCATAGAAAATATAAATTCCGAATTTAATCAATTCCATGTGTTATCAAAATTAATACTCTAATAATGACAATCCCCTAATCGAGCAAACTTCAACAACATTGCTATATTAATAAAATAGTTAGAGGTTTTCGTCAAGAGTTGTTTAGTTGATGTATCAAAAGTAGTGTCATACCACAACTTGACCAAGGGAAATCACTTGAGCCACTGGGATTGTTTGTCAAAAGAAAAGCAATGGAGGCAGCCTTCTATCTGATGGAGGATGATATGATATTTTGTTCTCATTTTACATATATAATTATGTGCAGGTATTTGAGCCATTGGGATTGTTTGTCAAAAGAAAAGTAATGGAGACAGCTTTCTATCTGGTGGAGGATGATATGATATTTTGTTCTCATTTTAAATATATAATTATGTGCAGGTATTTGAGTAAATATAATCTGGTGACATATACGGTTTTAATAAAGAAAGGGAAAGCTATTTAACAGTAGGTCTGTAACAGTTTCGATAATTACGTTCAAAAATTCTAGTTAATAAAGAAAGGGAAAGCTATTTGACAGTAGGTGTGTAACAGTTTCAATAATTATTTTCAAAATTTCTAGTTATCTTATCTTTTTATTGCAGTCAGTTTACTTAGCATAGTAAGATGAAATTGATAAATAGAAAACAAAAAACAATGCATATGCATAGTAATGGACAAGCCATTTTTGTTGAAGAATACAAGTCATTGTTGAATACTCAATGCCACTTTCATCTTGTAGCAAAGAAAACATATACAATTACAATATTTTGTTCTCACTTTAAATACATAATTATGTGCAAGTATTTGAGTAGATATAATTTGGTGACATATATGGTTTTATTAAAGAAAGGGAAAGTTATTTGACAACAGGGCTGTAACAGTTTCTATAATTATTTTCAAGATTCACAATTATCTTATCTTTTTATTGCATTCAGTTTACTTACTATTGTAGGATGAAATTGACAAACAAAAAACAAAAAACAATGCATATGCATATTCAAGGTTTATTAGATGAATGAAATTGATTATACTGAGTTGCTCCATTACTCACATGGGGTTTATTTTGGGTCCAGAATAAGGTGTTTTGAAAACGAAAACACCTTTGCCACTAATTCTGTTTCAGCAGACCAGGCAAACACTGTGTCTATAGGGCCATGTCCTTCTTTGTCTTTTTATTGGTTTTTTCAATGGCCCTGTGGATCAGTACTTCATAAGTCTTACATGGCATTCTTAACAATTTTGCAGGGTATTGTTGTGACATTAAAACTCCTTTGAAATATTAGATAATATGTAAAAATATAATTCGTTTAAATTATTTATCATAATAAAAGTTTTTGGTTCACACGCTAAAATAATGATTGTGTTTTTGGGTTGTAAATTAATTTGAAATAGCAAAAACCCATTAAATTTTAACAAAATTATTTAATACAATTTATAAATATATTTATTAAATTTTAATTAAATTATTTAATACAATTTGTAAATTGATTCTTGTAAAAGGAGAGGAGCATGGCAAGATAATTTGGTATGGAAGTTATTGTGCTGAATAAGCATTTATTGTAAAAGGGGCGGGTTGGATCTCGGTCTCTGTGGGTGGTCAGATTTTGTATCACATGATGCATTTTGGCATTTCAGAAATCTTTGGCAATATTGTTTTATATGGGATCTTGACTTGCAGATTTAAACAAGGTCCTATTGTTTATAACCCCTTCCAGATATTTTAGTTTTACTTTTTTTCTATAAAAAATATATCCAGATCTTGTTTAGCATTTCTTTCATTTTATTATTAATAATATTTTTTTAATGTAATTAATAATATTTTTTTGGATAACAATACTAATGAATTATTATTTTCATTTTTTTTTAATTATAAATTTATTCTATATTTTATTTATAAAATATTGTTATTACTTATTTTATTGGTGAAATGAATTTTGAATCTCTAATTTTATTTAGTGTATGAAATATTTTTAGTTGTTTTCTCTAAAAAATATATCTATATCTTGTTTGGCATTTCTTTCATTTTGTTACTAATAATATTTTTTTATGTAATTAATAATATTTTTTGGATAACAATACTAATAAATTATTATTTTAAATTTTTTTTGAATTACAAATTTATACGATAGTTTTATTTAGAAAATATTGTTATTACTTATTTTATTGGTGAAAGGAATTTCGAATCTCTAATTTTATTTTGTGTATGAAACTTTTATTATTTTTTTCATTTTTTAAAATTATAGAAAATAATATTGCATCAATTTTATTTTATCAATAAAATGAATTTCAAATCTTTAATTTTATTTAGCATATGAAATTTTTATTATTTTCTAATTTTCTAGTATTATCAAATTATTTTTCAATTTTATAAATTTAGATTTTTTCCTCTAAAACTGAATGCTTATATGTACAACTCTTGGGATAACAAACAGTAAAGCCCAGATACCTTTGGCTTTGAACAACCATGCCTTGTCAAATGCAACATATGCTGGTGCATGTTTAATTTGTAGATACAGTTTCTTGTGACCTTAAATATAGACGATATATATTAATTTTATTTCTATTCATAACTATTGATTAGATGATATAATTTATAAATTAAAATATGTTTTAATGAACTTTTTTGTATTTATTTTGATAACTTTTCATGTATTGCAGGTGACAAAACTTTGTATCTGCAAGTTTTCAAGTGTAAGCAAAAATATACATTTGGTGGTGCATATTAAGGTATGACATTCACGTCAAAATATAGAATGTTAGCTTTGTATGGTAATTATTTATCCTCAATTTTAACTATATCCTTTGTATCCCATGAATATATAATATATTTACTCATTTTATCAGCAGCGGTGCTTTCATTAGTGACTACATTGTGAATGTTTTATACAATCTTTTTCATGCAATTCATACTTTGATGTCATTCTATTTAGTTTGCATTGCCATTCTTTCCTTATCTTTTTCATGTAAAGACAAATTCTTAATAATCTTAAAAGAGCATTCTCATCCACATTATGCATCAGACCAACTGCATTTAATCTTTCATGTTGCACTTTGGTTATTGATGTGGAGCTCATATCCTTTGCCATTTGTCACTCCCCTACACTTTACACTTTGCAATTGAATAGATTTGTAATGTTGCTTTGCCATTTTAAGGCTATCGAGCTTAGTTTCCTTCATCATGTTATCAATTTAACGATCATTTGACACCTGTGCACTGACAACTGTTTATTATTGAAGCGATAAGGCATCGTCCCCTATTCGAGCTTTCTTTACCCTTACACCTGTTCTCATAACTGAGAAGGCGAAGAATGCTTATTTGGTATGTATTCCTATTGCCTTTATGGATCTACTGTTGACCCTTCCCTCCTTATGCATCTATAGATGATATGGTGAATAAACATACTATACCTTCTACATTTTCACCCATTTAAGTTTAACTAGGGACTGTAGTCCAACTCTTACCCGATAAAGCGATAAGGTATGTTCCCATATTCTATCTTTCTTCACCCTTCCACCTGTTCTCATAACTAACAAGGCGAAGAATGCTTGTTTGGTATGCATTCTTTTTGCCTTTATGGGCCTACTCTTTGCTCGTTGTCATCTCTAAATATGTATACTTGAATAGCCTCCCTTTTTCTTGTCACTCCTCCAACTTTGGAATGTTTCCACTTAAACATCTGGAGGCAATTAGGCAAGGAAAACTTGTGTGTCATCTCCCTTTGTCGGGTTATTGGGCCTACGTAAAGTGAACACCTATATATCTAATTTATCCCTTTTGGATTTGTTGGCTCTATTCTTTGTATACCCTTTTTTTACCATAGAAGGCACTAAATCAATAACAATTGACAAGCCATTATTGTGCTCCCTTCCTTGTAAACACAATTGATTGTTGGTTTACCCTATATAAGCTTTGTTCAGGCAGGAATGATGCTAGAACCCCCACAAAAATGCCATTAAGATTTATTGGAGCACGTTAGCCATCCTTTAGTATTTTGAGGCCCTCTAAATGTCGAAGGACATTTAGGGACCTAACATAGAGCATGAAAACATATGATAATAGGAATGAATAATACCTTTTCTTGAATGAGGTGAACTACTGTTATTGAGGAAGATCACTCTATACATGCTCTCTTAAAATTATAAGAGTAGACTAGGAAGTATGAAGTATTGAATAGTTTTACATTCTTTTGCTATACACAATGTTATGATATGCATGTTTACATGGAGTAGAGTAAGCCACATCAAGAATTTGACAGAAAACCTACAGTACAGTAAAAACATGGGTCAATGGAAAGAAACTCTTCCTCCTGAGCAACAGAATTTCTACTAAAAAACAAAAGAATCCAATAGTCAATCACAACATAATCGTGAACACAACTCTTCCATTGTATGATATGGATTCCAACATCAACAAAAAAACCCAACAGTGCAATCACAACAAATAACAGTCTCCCCTGTTTTTAGTGCATAAGCTCTCTTCTTAAATTGTCTTAGTAAAATAATTATCTGATCTGCCATTAAATTCTAAGTCTGTTTCAACAATTGAATAGTCCTGAGATGAGCATGTAAACTCAAAACATATTCATGAAATAGACTTACTGCAAATAGTACCAACAAAGAGGTTTCCTAACTTTTCACAACCGATGTGGCTTAGTGCATTTGTGTAGTTATTTGCAGTCAAATGGTCTCATAAAATACAACATTTTACACCAAATGTTTTAATGATTGAGAATGATATTTTAAAATCTCATAGTTGACAACTTGAGTAAGAAGATAGCCATGAATTAAATGGCAATAAACCTGCCTAATATCTCTCACTAGATACTGCAAACTTTTAGGTGCCACTTCCCCACCCCCTCTTTAACACCCTCAATTTTTTTTATTTTTTAACCACTTAATGGGACCACTAGCAAGGATAAGTAGAAGTGGTAGCCCCCTCTTTGGATGTCCTAACTCAGCAAGTTGTGCACCCATGGGATTTTTATATTCTATTCAATGCTTCTGTCCTATTTGTTCATACATAGGACAGTGTATTATTGCATGGATTTTATCCTCAGTTTCTCCTTGCTACTGAAGAAGGCAAGGGAACTATTATAAGGTGTTTGAGATCTATTTGTGCACTTACTGTTTTAGATGATGTGAATCGTTTCGACCAACTGGATGCCCTATGGCCAGCAATGGAGGAACTTGGATCAGGGAGTATGATTATTGCCACTTCACCGGAATTGGGCATCCTTAAGTCTTGAGGCATATCCTACACCTACAAGATGAGAGCGCTGAATTGTTCTCATACAGTCTACCACCACTAAATTTGGTTGTCATTGAGTTCCTTAATCCACAAACAATGGTTTGTTAAAAACACTGACTGCATGCAAAACTGATTTACCATAATCGATCATTCATTCTTATCCTACAATGTCTATTTTTTATGTATATAACCATGGAACTACTATTACTATTACGCTGGGTCTAACAAGTGCTACTCTGTATCGATGGCTTGTCATAGTGTGTTGTGGATTTGGGTGGTCGTATCGGTTATGTGTTGGAATGGAATCCAATGTGAAAAGTGGTATGACAAGACTATTATTGTCAAAGTTTCAATTAAGGGCGACTCTGTAATAGTCGAGACAGACAACAATTTTATATGTGCCACACTAGATTGGTGGCCTCTGGAGAAATGTGACTATGGGACTTACCGCTGGGGGAGGCCTCCATGCTTAATTTGGTTTTTTTTTTTTGGTTTTGGAAATGTTGTTTACAAATAAAAGTCTTTTATTTGGGCGTATATATACCACTTTGCCTTACCGGAACCCACTGAAAGAGATTTGGAACACCAAAGTATCAGTGACAATACAAGCCTATTACCCGCAGCTTGCATGTTTCCCCTCCTACTCTTATGTTTAAGTGATGTCTAACTATGTGGTTTGTATCTCACCACAAAGTATTGGTATCAACTTGATGGTGTTTTGTACGGACCATGTTTTCAACCAATACTTTTAGAGAGATGGGACAAATATTGTTATCCCCTTCTATAAGTATGTTTAAATGAAAATAGTTTATATTTGAATTCTATAATGTGAAGTATAATTAAAAAGCTATTTTCTACTTTTTAATGTGGTAAAATTTCCCTGTCGGGTAACCTTCAGCTTAGATTTTATGATCAAAGACACATTTTTGTTCAGTTTCTCCAATTTCATTTGGGTTTGATGTCGGGATGCTTGGACCTCTTGAAATTATCTCTTTTGACCATTTTCAGTATGGAGTATTAAGATTTTATTTCATAGATAGATGGAGAGATTTCAATAACGCCTACAGGACCGAAACAACTTATTGTAATACTAAAAATCCTCCCTAAAGAACTGAAAAACTTTTGAAAGAGGGGATTTTGGAGTTCGGTTTGATTCTGGGTCTCTTTATGAAGGTTGATCATCCTAATTTTAATTGTGATCAGAAGTTCCCCCAGCTTCCTCTGTTCTTGCCTTTCCAAAGAGGCTAGGCATATAATCCCCCTCTAGAATAGTCTAAGACAAAAGTAAATAGATACCATTACAGGGATTGGACAAATGTCGTTATCCCCTTTCATATCCATGTTTTCTTCCTTTCTCAATAGGCAAAAATTTATATAGTGGTCGTTTAAAACTCTGTTTTAGTTAATTCGACCAGCAGAGTAACCTTCAACTTAGATACCATGATGGAGAGATAGTGTTTACAATATGAACTCATTGCATTTCACCATTATTTAGGTTGAGTCTGTCTTTTTCTTACATATAGATTATATTGCATTAAAAAAGCGCAAGAGTTTCATTAGCTTCCTAAGCATAAGAGCCTTGTTCTATGAAAGTGAGAAAATATAACACTGCTTTATTTTGCCAACTCAACTAAAAGAAATGTCTAATCTCTTTTAACATCACTAGTTTGTTAGTCTGACTGATTTAATTGTTACAAAGAATTATGTAAAGAACACTCATTAAATTTGAGTGAATTCATATCCTTTTTAATGCAGTGGACCTACTTTTTCAATCATTTTGATGTTTCGATTTCAAGATTTTAGATGTGGTTACTTAAATTTATTCTTCTATTGATAAGATCATTTATATTCTCTGTGATACTGCCTTGAAGCTCCCTGCATTCTCAATATGTATTCCTATGGCTTCTGTAAATACCTCCTTTGATACTCATAAGAAAATTTACAATTACACTTTAATATACCATAAAGGAATCGCTTTAACAAGGGATGAATCTATCCGCTTCCAGATTCACTGGAAATATTTCTTATTGGAACTCAGCAGTTTTCTTCATGGAGTGCCAATTCTGCATTATATTTTTATTTATTTTTCTTTTCCTAATATTTTGCTATTTTACCTTTATCCCACCTAATTAAGCTACCCAACTCTTCAATAAACATGTTGATTGAAAATAAAACACTAACTTACCAGCCACCACACTATGCTAAATATAAAGAACATAGCAAGCAACAACAGAGCAACAAGCAGAAAACGGACTAAGAGCAAATTTCTAACCATGTTTGCCTAATAACTTTGCATCGTGGATTTTTCATAGAAAATACAAATTTTAAATTTAATCAATTTCATGCATTATCAAAATTAATACTCTAATAATGAGAATCCCCTAATCGGGCAAACTTCAACAACATTGCTATATTAATAAAGTAGTTAGAGGTTTTCGTCAAGAGTTGTTTAGTTTGATATATCAAAATAAAAGCAATGGAGGCAGCCTTCTACCTAATGAATGATGATATGATATTTTGTTCTTATTTTAGATACATAATTATGTGTAAGTTTTTGAGTAAATATAATTTGGTGACATATACGGTTTCATTAAAGAAAGGGAAAGCTATTTGATTGCAGGTTTGTGATAATTTTGATAATTATTTTCAAAATTTTCAGTTATTTTATTTTTTTATTGCATTTAGTTTACTTAGTATTGTAAGATGAAATTGATAAATAGAAAACAAAAAGCAATGTATATGCATAGCAATAGACAAGTCATTTTTGTTGAAGAATACAAGCCATTGTTGAATACTCAATGCCACTTTCATCTTGTAGCAAAGAAAACATATACAGTTGCAATATTTTGTTCTCACTTTAGATACATAATTATGTGCAGGTCTTTGAGTAAATATAATTTGGTGACATACACAATTTTACTAAAGAAAAAGAAAGCTATTTGAAAGTAGGCATGTAACAGTTTCGATAATTATTTTCAAGATTTTCAGTTATCTTGTCTTTTTATTGCATTCATAAAAATCAACGTTGTAAAATGAAATTGATAAATAGAAAACAAAAAACAATGCATATGCATAGCAATCAAAAATTTATTTATGTCGAAGAATACAAACCATTGTTGAGAACTCAATGTACTAGCATAGACACTGCTTTGTAAAAAGAGAACCTTTTTAGAAGTCTTTTTTTTAAATACAATGTAGATGATTGTTTATTTGACGTTTTTCAAGTGCTATTACATTTTAGATACACATCAATAGAACTATGTATTAGAATTATAGAACATTTTCTAAACTGTTTAATAAAATGACCCCCATGCACTAAGGTCTTTGGAATTAGAGCTAGATCCTAAAGAACTATATAGATTACATCAAGTACAAGACACTGGAACATACTTTTGCTAAATATAAATTTCTATAACTTCATGTACACCAAATGGTGAACATGGTCTATGGGGAGACAATTTCTGTAGAAATTGGCTTTCTAAATAGCTAAACATTTCCATTTATGTTTGGTCTCTAACAAGAAAATAAAAATACTTTCATTTTAATGAAGATGCTCCTACACCTCCATATTTCATATTATTTTATGATCAAAATCCTATTTGTGGCCATTATGAACCATTGTACTATATGAAATTAAATAATTATAAAATCCCTTTAGCACAAACATCTTTATCAAGAACTTGTTCTTTTCTTTCCTTCTTTTGGGAAACAAATGCTAGAAAATTACAATCATGTGGACTTTTCAGAATATTAGAAACCACATCTTGTTGTGGTGATAGCATATTTAGTTCTATTTGTCATTTGACCAAAAATGCTTTTGATATACGTTCTTTGTGTCATTATTCAGCACAGTCTTTTTATAAAGCATTTGTCTATAGAGATATAAAAGCACACACTTGTTTGACAGATAACCTAATAGATAATGTCATAAAAAATATACTGACTATTGCAAATTGGCAAGCATACATTGTAAAAATGGGATATACCTATGACGAAGGTGAGATAGAAGGAAACGAGATCACTATCCAATGGCTTTCAAATTTATTAAATGTAAGCATCTGTGTATGATCATCAACAATTTTAGAAATTGTCAAAACCTACAATGACTATACTCAAACACAATCCTTATATAACATCATTTTTTTCAAAATGAATACAGACCATGTACATTATGAACCATTAAAAATGCAATAACACACTAAAGTAAAAGCTGATGATGCTGGTAATTGCATAGAAACATTACAAAGAAAAAATATCTTTGAACCAAGTAAAGAACATTGTACGTAAAAAAGTAACAAAATGTGTAGACTATAAATCATTAACAATAGAGAAGGATATAAAGCTAGGATTTGACCCTTGTACTTTTAATACAAAAACATTACCATGTGTCCCCACTCTTTGCATCGATGAAATAGCATGGCATGTAGTAAAAATATGATTAAAGGAAAACTATCAAGATCAAGAGCAATAACAAGATTCAATGAAAAAATTACAGATACAACCATAAATGTTTGTGGTATTTGTAAATAATTACAGTTCAAACATAGGATGAAGCATTTTAATCAATCTAAAAAGGATACATGCAAAAAATTAATTCCAAATAGCAAAGCTATTCTTAAAAAAAATATGTAAATTGCAATGAATCATTGAGAAATGGAAAACTTCCTGCATTTGCAACACCTGTAAACATTAGACTAAACAAGCACTTACAATTTGTAAGCATGCTATCAGATCTTGAAGAAATACTTGTTTTACTTACAATTGTATTTTCTCAAATACGAAACTTAGGATACAAAAAACCAAAAATTAGATTAACATGTCCAATTATCAATGTCTCATCAAATGTTGATAAAATTCAAAAAGTATTACCTCGATCCATAGATGAAAGAAAAACAATTGCAATAGCTTTAAAAAGATGATTGGAATGTAAAAATGCATATCAATAAGGAAGAGTTCATTCCAAACTTATTATGAATGCACTACAACTATGTCAACAAAAGTTATACATTACTCATAATGTGCAAATTAACTCTAATTGGAAATTATTCACATCCACTAATGTTATAGAATATGTAAATAGCAATAGTATACTTAGTGAATTTGAAACAAATAATGGTAGTGAACATAATCTATCTTTTGATATAGATGCAAAAAATTCTAATGACACATTGGTACATAGTTTTGTAAACTCAACATGTATTACTACATTGGAAGATAAGTTAATTGCAATAGCACCAGCTGAAGGAAAGCATCCTCTTGGTATTTTTAAAGACAAACACTCAGAAGAAATGAACTTTTCAACACTTTTATTTGGCAGTCTTGGAGATGATGACATTATGGCAAGATATTCATATCAAAAAAGTCTCACAATGGGAACTCTTGCATGCTAATCATCATTTTGCATATCATCTTACCAGTTAATTTTTCAAATCAATAAAAATAATTATAGATCAAGTTGGAAAGACTTTGGATTCAAACTAGACAAGGCCAACTAAAAGGAAGACAACTTTTGGCAAAAGATGTCAAACATAAACCAAACTTAGAAAATTTACTGAAGTTAGAAATTGGATATGTAGATTTCAAAAAAAATGTATTTCACCTGATTACATGCAAGGTCTATAAAAAAAACATGTTGCCATGATACATCAATTAGGACCTCCAACATTTTTATTGACTTTCATAAGTGCTGAACATTCTTGGAAACCACTAATAAATGCATTGAAACAGTTGTATCAAAAATACTACAAAAAGTTAAATTTATAACTGAATGAATTAAATAAATCAAATGACATTTTTTTCCTTGTAAGAATAGATCTAGTCACTTGTACACATTATTATAGACATTGTTATCAATGCATTAAAATAAATGCTATGTGAGGATGAAATTTGCTTAAGTAAAATCACAAATTAATTTTATATTACATAATTCTAACGTAGAGAAAATGCTCATGATCATTGGCTAGTATGGATCAAAGATGCACTAGTATATGGAAAGAACCAGAATTCAAAAATTACATATTTTATAGACACATATATAACTTTTACTACTAACATTCTAGAAAGTGACTTAGCAAAATTATAAATACACCATCATACCAGTAGTTGTAGAAAAAAAAATGTAGATACAATTTCTTACAACTACCAATGAAACAAACAACAATACTTGAACCATGTGAAACAAAAAAATGGTCTTACAATTACAAAGTCAAATCAAAGTTACTTACTAATAAGAACAAAATAATATAATGCCTTAGACAAATTTGATACTTTCTTACATAATCTTAACATAAATGAGTCTCGATACATAAGAATAATAAAAAATACACTTGAAAAACCCACCATTTTTCTTACACGCAAGCCATCGCAAGTATGGAGCAATACTTTTATAAAAAACATGCCATACTTATGGCAAGCCAATATAGATGTACAATTTATACTAAATGTATATATGGTAGCAACATACTATACTTCATATATGACAAAAGGAAACCCAAAAATCACACATGATTTTAAAAAAATATGAAAATAACATGCAACAACAAACATAGATGCCATTCAATGTTACAAGGACTTGGAAATTCAAAGTTAAACTATCAACAAATGTCTGCACAACAAGCAGTTCACTTAGTATTATCATTGCCATTGAATCATTGCTCAAGAGCATATACTTTCATAAATACATCTTGCCTTGATGGAACGAACATTTATTCTAAAACCTCCCATTCTCTTGAGACAAGAATGAGATGAATCCAAATATGTCACGTGTCAATCTATTATAGACTATTACATTGCACATCCTGCTACTATTGATCATGTTTGTCTAGCTAAATTATTTTTATGTACAAAAAAATGGAAAGCCATTGGAAAAAAATCAAATGTTATATGTTTTGTTAATTGTAATAAAAATCTTGACCTTGACAATTATTGTTATGAATGACTATTATTATATGTCCCATTTAAAAATAATGAGAACACTTTGAAACAAAGTCTTGAAACATGGAAAGAGGCATACAATTTGTAAAGCAAGACCATAAAACTAAATGAGACAAAGTTCAAGTATGACATCAATCCTATATGGGGAGACATGCATGATGCAATTTGCCAAGTTAAGCATGATACTGAAAACATGAACAATAAAATATTTCACTCTAACATAACTAGACCTATGCAAGAAGAATATGATCTGGAGATGGACTTGTCATTGGTAAACTTTGCACCAAAAAAACAAAGTTTAAAACTATTTACAATTGGACAACACCCATTCATTACTAAAAATATTGAATGTTATAAACAAAGATGAATGTTCAATGAAAAACAAGAAGTAATTGTTAAAGATAGTGCTATAAAAAAATGTACAAATGAAAACAAGCCATTGTACCTATTATTAACAAGAGGTGCAAGAATCAGAAAGACTTTTACTATAAAAGTTATATACAAAATATTGGTCCATATTTATGCACAATCTATTGATAACGATCCATCCAAGCCAAAGCCCTGATTCTTGCATACACAGGTAAAGTTGCATATAATTCAGGTGGCATAACATTGCATTTTGCATTTCTATTGCCTTTTAACAAGTCATAACTCATTTCATTGACCAATGAGCGACTTAATACATTATCTAAGCATTACAGTCAATTGCACATAGTGCTAATTGATGAAATATCACTTGTAGGAGCAAGAATGTTATCCTATATTGATAGACATTTGTGTGACATACTATAATTCCCAACTATTTACTTTGGTAATATTGACACAATCTTTTGTGGATACTTCTACCAGACTCAACCTATAAATGATTATTCATATTCAAACATCTAAAAATGAACAAAGAAATAGTCCAGTATGTTTTCTAGAAAGAAAATATAAAATGTTACCAACTACACCAAATTATGCACCAAAAGGATGAAAAATTTGTGTCTATAGTGAACAGAATATGCACATGCTCACATACACAAAGTGACATAGCATATCTTAATCATACTTGTTTACATTCAGCACCAAATGACCCTTTGTTCCCTTATCATTTTTACTTAAATGATGATGTTAATGCACATAATGATAAAATGTTGGCACTTGTTCCACATTAAAAAAAAAATTATTCATGCAATAGACAAGGAAGATGCCACATATAGTGAAGGACAGGGATATGCTAATGTTGTATGCTTACCACAAAAAAATATTTTAAAACTAAATATGTTAGTTGAAATTTTTGGCAGAAATTATGATATACAAGATGGGTTTGTCAATGGTTCAAATGGTATATTCAAGTTATACACCAAAGAAAATAATAATGACATTATCTGGGTGAAATTTAATGAAAATTATGTTGGACATTATTAAAGGACAAATCATATTCAGTGGTATAAAATCTCTATAGAATCAAATTGGACCCCTATTTTATGTATTTCAAGACCTATTGCAAAGCCTTATTATAAAAATACATTAATAATACGAAGCCAATTTCTAGTACAACTAGCTTGTGCATGTACAATACATAAATCTCAAGGTCTATCTATGGAAGGTGTTGCATTCAAGCCTCTTGGTGTACAAAAACATGAGATAACATATACAACACTTTCCCATGTGAAGGACATCCACTTACAAACAAAACTTCCAAAGGAAAAAAATATATCTATTGAGATGTCAAGATTAGAATCAAATTTAAAATGGGTGTTACAACATAGCTTAGGAACATGTATTTTTTCATTATTTGTCATAATATGTTCATTGAACACTCATACCCATTATCCACATTTAGAATATGTTATCAATGATCATGACTTAATGAAATGCAACATACTATGCTTGCAAGAAACATACATGGCAAATATCAACACTTATAACCATATTCCGAATTTCAAGACTTGTAACTCAATACATAATGTTCATGGTATTATGATATGTGTAAAAACACATGTTTCCACTTTAAATCCAATGCAATACATTAAAAATGAAGTAGAATTTATTGGTAACTAAAATTGTAATACATCAACATGAATTTACAATTGTCAATATTTATGTATCTCTGACTACTTCTATTTTAGATGTCATATATGTTGTTGAACAAACATTGTCAAATTCAAACACATCCAAAAAAATTTACATATTAGGAGACTTCAATATTGACATGTCCACTTCTAACAAGTTAGCAATGCTACTTGAAAAACACATGTAAACTTTTAACATGCGTTTCTGGCCAAGGAAACATAAGCAATATACAAACAAAATCATAGACCATGTATGGTCAAACACTGTAAAGGAAGATAATCAAATTCTAACAATATATACCTATCAAACTGATCATGATGTTATTTATCTAGTAATAAATAACAATGCTTAAATATTAGTGCAACAAACTTTGTACATAGCTAGAAAATATTTCAATTACTTGTCTATAAAATACAAGATTCGAACAGTATATATTTAAGAGTTCATATCCTATCTTTCATTTCAGTTTATGAGTTCCTAGTAATTTTTATTTTTTTAATCCTTTCCTGAAGCTATGGGCTTCGTAGAAAAATCAGATTCCTGATCCTGACCCACATGCATGTAGTTATTATATTTCACTTAAGATCATCTATAAACGCAACTACCTCATACATGCACTATTTTGTCCATTTCTACATTTTGATGAATTTATTTTCATATGTTTTATGAAGGGTTTTATATTGATTTTAATTGAAAAAAGAGTCCTTTAAAATACATGAAAACTTGCATTCACTCAAAATATGAAAAGTCTATTTCTAATTTGTTCAATGAAATGTTTTCCTTATAGACTGTAATAGATGGCAAAAAGGTGGGAAAAATAATACACCTTGAACTGTAGAAGCCACGTGACGGTCCATTTTATTGTAGTTTTATCAAGTGGGCCAATTTTCCTGACGTCAATGAGGAAGACTTGTGGGTTGCCTGGGTTGAGTAGGATAGGGTTGATGACTTCATTAAAGGAAAATTGAGAAGGGTGTTGTTCCCTATAAATTTTTGTGTTTCACATCGCAAGAGATATTCAAATTTTGATGGAAAGGATATAAAGATCACCACAGTTTCTGAATATGTCATGTGAGTCACCTCACACTATACATTGCAAGCTGGTGTCTGTTCAGATGTTATTATGTTCCGTTCATTTACATTTTATTTTCATCTTGCATGACTATTTATTTGTTGACCATAATCATGTAAATATTGGTGTTCATATGGCCCTGATGACTTTCATGAAATTGATGCCATGCCCAAAAACAAGTATTTAATGTCCAAGTCGGGAAAGGGTAGCCGACTGGGTCAAAGGCATATAAGGTGTATTTGTCAGTCATTCAACACATGATGCATGCTCTGTAGACCTAATCATGTGATTATCACATACAATCACATAGAATACATGGACAATGAGCATAACTATTACCACAGCCAACAATATGAATAGTTCAAGGGCAAGAAATGTGTTTTTGCTCCTCACATCATCCCCTAACTCAATGAATGGGTTCACATGCTACTATTTTTAGGAATGTTTGTTGATGTTATCCACCTTAAACACTGGGAGATGGTGCAAGAGAAACTTGTACTTTTTAGTGTTGAAATAGAGTAGGATGATTTTTTGAGCAAGGATGACATATACAATAGAAAGCGATTGATCAAGGAGGCAAAATATGTATACAAGTTTGATGATGCAACAAGTGTTCAGGAGTAGGTGCTAGCCAATCTCAACAAGTGGGTTTTCTATCAGGGATAAAATAGGGGAGAACTTGATGGGGATGGAGAAATCCCCTTCATCTTGGGCATCCAACTCCCACAATAGTTGGAATGGTTGTTGAGATTTTGGAAGCATAGCTTATTGGCGATGGATGAAATGTTTGGGATGAATGTAATGAAGGTATTGTACCAATGTTTTTAAGAGTAGTTAATAATATTAGTTGTTTTGATGTTTGTAACAATAGTAGTTATTCCAATGTTTTTATTATTTTCTTTTATAGTTCCAATTGTACACACTATTGGTGTTTGATAAACATGAAGGTGTGCCCATTGCATGGATCATTATGTCTCGGTCATGTACTATTGACATAAGACAATGGATGCAAATTCTTATTCAAAGAGTGCATTTGAAAAATATTAAATGGACAATTAGTGCCTTCATGGTCGATGATGTCGGTGCAGACATAAAAGCTATTAGGTGCATCATCATTATTCCTACATGCATCATGGACTTCATATTTTTATGTTCATAGAAACCATCCCCACCTTATTCCATTTATTTATGCAAAAATATTATGTTATTTAGGGAGACATTTGACTGTGAGGTCTAATTATGTATTTGGCATGTTCGTCATGCGTGGTTGAAGAATTTGATAGCAAAGGTGAAAGATAATGATGTCAGATGTGTGATGTTTCAGGACTTGGGGTTCATCATGCATAGTTGTGTCGATGAGGACATGGCTACAAGGGAGTTCAAAAAGTTTGTAGAAAGATATCGCTCCTCTTAGCCTGCCTTTGTCAAATATTTGGAATAATACTTAGCATATAGGGTTGGAATGTGGTCATGATGTTTTTGGACACTTCTGCATGCTGGGCAAGACACCAATGCATATATAGAATATTACCATTCTCATTTGAAATGTAATTTCCTAAGCACAATAAGGACTTTTTCACATTGCAGGGTGTATTATTTGGTTCACCAACTAACAACATCGGTTTACATACATTATTGGTGGCTACAGTTATGCAAGGACACTAGATTCCATAAAAAATTTAAAGTAGAAAGACATGAAAATATTTCATGGGTATGGGCTTTGAACATCCCATATTCTCATGTTACTTTTGACAATAACGACCCTCGTACGACATGGGTGCAAAGTATGAAAGATGAGACATTGCACTATCATGTCTTCAATGTAACACCTTCTATCTCGATGTGCAATTGCTCATTTTCAATCCAAGGATATACTTACAAGCATGTGCTCAAGGTGAAATTGATGAGGAAGATGAAAATTCAGATAGTTGTAGAGGATGTATCCATAATGCATGGTGTTAATAAGAGCATCAACAATATTGATGTTGAGTACCATGTAAGTTTTCTTTCACCCCATACAGTATGCACTGACAACTTCGAGGTCATTGTAGTTTATGTAAGATAATTTCATTACCCAGGTCAAGAACAACAAAGTTCAAATTGAAAATTAGGGACAAAGTATGAATGTCAGATATTTGCACACCGAAATGCATGATGTATCGGATATGGATATTCAAGGATCAGGCCGTGAACTAGAAGGTGCTGTAGCAAATATGGTGGATGACACTGAAGACCAGCTAAGGGGGGTTGTTATTTTAATTCTAGTAACTAGTTGTAGTCATATGTTTGTCATATTTTTTGGCATTTCTAACTAGATGCTTTCCACTTTATGAATAGATCTCATATACTGTCAAAGTTGATGATGTTGAGGCCTTGATATGTGAAACACGTGAGATATTTGACAAATGTTATGCAGTGGATAGAAGCATAAAAAATTTGGAATTATTCAAAAACTATATGATAGAGGTTTACAATAAGGTGCAGAGCAGAGGAGCAGAGCGATATCGAATGCACAACACCCAATGGTTCATCCATTCCAAAAAGTGTAGGATAAGCAAGAAACTTTCACCCGTAGATAGAGAGACTTCATAGAAAATATAAATAGATGTAGATATCAGAGAATGTCATAGGAGATGACACATTTTCCAAGCCCACCTTATAACAATCCAAAATGATAAGTCTGGGATGAAAAGCTTGATAGGACAACAAAGTGAGATAGGGGTGGACATCATAGAGATCATGCATCCTGATTGTAGCCCTTTGTAGGTTTCAGTGATAGCCAAACAATAATAGATTCATGTAACAATAAATACATGTAATGAAAAATAAATACCTTTTTTTTAAGGTGAATAATTGTTTTAGACTACCTATACGTTGTAACATATTGCATAAATGTACTGTCTCTTAAAAGATTTTCTGAATGATATTTGAACCCTACCCCAAGGAATGCATAAAAGCTAGCCATTGTTTTAAACATAAATCAAATTTATAATTATTATATTAACAAATGATGTTACTAAAATTTTGAAAATGAAGAATGCAATAGTTCTGAGGTTCATTTCATTCGTTAGTAGCTTTAATACCTTGTTCATGCTTAGAAGAGCCTTCTACTTGGGTGACTCTACCACCAAATGATGATCATTTGCCTCCTTCCTCAGGTGTTGTAGCTTATCTTTAAATTATGTGATGTAATTTTTTTAATTGTCATGTGTTGTTCGGCCTTCTTTTTTGTTTAGTAATTTTTACATGTATTCACCTAATTTTTTTCCTCTGACGAAGAGTTTAAGCCATAAATTCTAACTAGATGCTTTGATATATAACCTTTATGTATCATTATTATTATTTGTATAATATATATAATATCTTGAAATATAACATCACCAATTTCTATTTTAACAAACTTTACCAAAAAAAATTATGTTGAGCATACCAAACAAAATAAAAATGACTCAAATATGTACTCATGGAAATAAAGTCCAATGGGTGATGAGAGTTATATTTTTAACTAATGAAATTTGAGAGCAATAAGTTTTGTTTCATGAAATAAAAATCTTTAAAAAAATTCCACAACTTCTTTTGAATCAAATATCCTCTATTTTATTAGATCATCCTTCTATAATCAACATATAATTATGATTGGTAGATGAATGATGCTTTTATGTTATGATTTATTGGCATGTTTGTATAAATTTAGTGTTTTTAATCTTAAGTTTACATCTTCTAAATAATTTTTGAAAAGTCTTGAAAACCTTTTTGGCAAGCACATTTTGTGCATATCTTGCATTTATCATAATTCACAAGAACATATTACATTAAAAAATTTTAAAATCTCATCAATAACATTATTTTGTATAAATATTATAATCATAACATTCCATGATCCCCAATTTTATTCATATTTTTTTTAAATAATTTGCATTTAATGTGTATGCTTCCAATTTTTTCAATCCATGTCTATAGAGTTGAAGCTAAGTTTATAATGTTAAACAGAGGGGACAAACCCTGATAAGAGAAGCAAGTCTTTATTACTTAGCTAGACCCCAATCACACATAAGAAACCCCTATTTTAGAGGGTTGAGAAGGAATTAAACATTTGTCCAAAGAAACTATCATGAGTTAAACATATTCCTATCATGAATAGAAGGAAGAATAAGGTCTAGTCATGAATTTAAGGAGAGACAAGATTAGGTTTTCAAGGGTGCATATGTATACCCTGTTTGAGTACTTAGGCCCCTGCATGTTTTGGTATTATTTTGTCTATACTATCAATGCATAAAGAACAGTGATATAGCCAAGGGAATATGGTTATGAATAGTGAACTTGTGTTAGAGGATTTGATGGTAAGAAGAGACTATTTCCAATGAGTGGCAACATAGTTAAAAAATAATTGTTCTGTAAACCCTTATCTTGTTATATACAAACATTAGTTGGACTGAGGAACTTGATATAGTAGGGGAAAGTGTAATGTTGATGACTTTTAAATACTTTAGTGGATATGGTAAGGTTGATAATAACATATTGAATATGCTTTGATCTTTCCTTGACATGGTAATCACCCATTGAATGTCTAAAGTAGTCACAAACCTATAGAAGCTATGTTTTCTTACATAGTCAAGGGACATTCTCAAGTGAAAAGGGTAAAAAGTGATATAGAAGGAGGTTCTAAGGCTTGGACCAGGTGTGAGACCCCAAAATAGAACTTATAAACTTTGTTTGAACCCTTGATTTATCATACAACTCAAGATAAGGGTTTTATAAGGCTCTCAGCCTGTGTAGAAGGATGCAAGATTATACGGTATGGACAAGTATAGTTTTGATAGTGGTGGTTATGGAATCGACCTAATTAGGCCTAGTTTGCAAGATTTTAACAAAAGAGCTTCTATTTAGAAGTGGATTCAAGACTTGAGACTTTTGAAACACCTCATTAGGAACAGAGGGAGCCTGAAAGTGTAACTAGATCTTGGTAAGAGGGCCTAGATTGGTCAACCAATGGAAAATCGCTAAGAAAAAGGTTACAAGCCTCATAATGCAATTGAGAGCCTGATTATTGATAAAGGGTGTTAAGGTTTATTGGAACCATTGAAATGAGTGTGGATGGGTATATTATGCTCCTTAAGTACATAAAATGATAAAGGATGGAGTCATTAAACCTTCAACAAGATTTTAGACATTGAGACCTATGTGACTAGCCTAGTAAGAAGCTAGTGAAAGAAAGTAAGATAGTTTAGTAGGTGTAAGGAGTGGAATGAGAAAATGTATGATTGGATGTGATTCAAAGAGGTATATATCCATCAATAAGTATCTAAAGAGTAAATATATAGGTACAATGGAATTAGACTAATCATCCCAATGAACATGTGTATTGATTGACAAAGAAATGAAGTTTTGAAGATCAAATCAAGTAAAGAACAAATGACCAATTGAATTGGGAATTAGATCAATCTCCAACAAGAAAACTTAATCATTATTGACTATGCTCTAATGGCATAAAATAGGTTAAGTGGGGGTTAAGTAGGGTTTTGATAGTTTCAATATTTCCAACAATCTTTATAAACTGTATTAGGTGTGTTCCCATGTAACAAGACTATGTCAAGCCTTTCTTAATCGCTTTGGAATACAATATGCCAATTTAGGGTTTCTGGTCTATATGCTATTAACAAAAAACATATGGGGTAAACTAAAATCTAAGGAATAAATAAAGGGAAAAATGTATAAATGTAGAAGAGATATGAGGTTTTAAGAATCTTACATCTGATGCATTCTTGAGTAGCAAAATTGGCTACCTCCCCATTAACATAAATCTAAAGTGAAGTATTGTTATAATTTGTTTTGATGCACTAGGACATTCACCAAATATAGATATAAAATAACTTTATAGGAAAAAGAGTGTTTACAAGAGAATTTGTATTGTATTGGAATAAGAAATTAAAAACAAATGCAAATTAAATATCAAAATTGACAAATAACCAACACAACAATTATACTTGCCCTTACTTATATTGAAAGTATTATTTTTAACTCATAGAGACATAAAGAAACAGAAAATGTCATCATCTATATTTTTGAAAACTCACTTGATAGTGTGTGAGAACCTGAAATATTCAAGCAACATCAGTGATATTAGTCGTAATTATTGCAATCTTCACTATGTCAGCTACTGTAGATTGTATTCTTGCCACAAGAACAAAAGGATCCTCGAATGATGGAGTAACCTTATAATTATGATTTGAACATAGTGAAGATTTCAACAACTTCTCAAACTCACAACAAAGTCTCTCTAACACTTCATATGCACTCCATTTCCACAATCACCATAGAAATGAATGAGGAAAAGATCAAATAGGCTTTTGCTCAAAATTTATGCTTTCATTCATTGTATGATAGACCTGCCTGCCATCTCAAGGGTAATATTCTTACAATCCAAATCTTGTTACTAATTCCAATTCTAGATTATAGTTGATAACAAACAATATCAAAAATTGCATAAACAACCACTCACCATATTGAAATTAGAGATTAATGTGATCTAGTATAAACTCTATTTTGTTCCCTGAGTAGGCAAATTCTATGTCTTCAAGATTGAAGGTAAGAGTTCAAGAAGAAAATTTTCTTATTAGTCATCGGGTAAATTTTGGGGGGTGTATACATATTGAAAAAATCCAATCCAAGTGGCCTCTCCATGCTAGGGTGGGGAATCTCCATTGGGGAGCCTAAGCACATAGTTATTATTGCTTCTCCTTCTCCACTAATCGGTAAGGGGCCCATCATATCTAAGTTCCCTCCCCCCCAACCA
Source organism: Torreya grandis (assembly GCA_037957365.1). Lineage (NCBI taxonomy): Eukaryota > Viridiplantae > Streptophyta > Pinopsida > Cupressales > Taxaceae > Torreya > Torreya grandis. The sequence goes on along the minus strand of JARHVA010003810.1, from coordinate 1,373,684 downwards.
AAGTTATCCCATCATCTTTGAAGGTACCACAAACCATACCAATTCAATTTTACTAAATGACCTTAGGCTATCCATGAGATGCTCACTGGGGATGAATATAGTTGGACCTAGTTATAAATTCAATTATCCTTCAATCAACCATTGATCATATATCATTAATGTACTAATCTATCTTTATATGTTATTTACCATTTTTTAATACTTTCTTTTGTCACCCATGAATGCCTTAGTTTGGCATATGATATTCTATTATTTACTATGTTTAAACCCCAATAAGCTTAGTCAATTTTAGGCCTTCGTATTTACCTTCTAATATTTTTATCCCCTGCTCAGCTCATAGGGATTTCGACCTTGCACTTTACCTTTTCATAGCCTGTTGGGTATTGCCCTGACCCTTGTATGAGTAGGGAAATTAACACATGTCGAAATAATCATTTTCAAGTCTTCATACTTTACTTGTAGATTGCTAAAAAATTTCTTTTTCAAGTTTTACTACAAGCCTCGCATGATCCACACTTTGACAAGATGTTAGCATGCAAGCCATCATGAATGTATCCAATGAATGTGTTGCCTTCCTAACATCATCCACAACCCTTCAAATGGGTGTCAACCTTGAATGTGTTTGATTTATGAATAAATGCACCAATGGAATTAAATGGCCCTTCTTTTTCATATAAAGGTTTTCATTAATATGTGCATACACAGCTCAAGGGACAAAAAGATCATTCTCTTTACTAATTACATTAAGTGATTTTTTGCATGCAACATACAAAACTATCATAAGGAGGTATAAACATAACTAACATAAAAGGCATTTGAGCCTCATAATATGTGCCATAATATAGAAGCCCTGGGGATATAAATAGGTGATATATTTGAATTCATGAAGAGTATATGCCTTGCAGACAAAACACATTGTGAGAATTCATGTATATTTTTCTTATTTTTTATAATATAAGAAACTCACAGGAAGCATCACATATAGTAGAATATATGGAGTTTCAAAAAAATCCCTTTCTGGCTCTAGGGTTTGCACCTATAATGTGTTTGAATTAAAATAGAATGTTAGCAACAATATTAATTGAACTCAATTTCTTCCAAGAAATGAAAATTTGAAAGAATCAAGCAAAGTTATTCTATTTAGAGCATAAACTTATGCATACCAGTGGTTCATAAAAAATTCAAATTCTCAAATGGTCATTAATTTCTAATTGACACTTCAAAGTAACTAATCTAAATAATTTATTTATTACACATTGCTTAAAATGCAAAAAATTATGGCAATGTATGATAGTTAAATCCTACCTATTACAAATTATGGAAATGTATGTGATAATATAGTCATAATTAATTATAGGACAAACCATGTTTTGGGCATATTTTTTCTACGTTAATCTTGTATTTGGGTATATAGTGTGAGCAGATAAAAATAGACTCTCTAATTACATAGTGAAAGAGACATCTATAGGATTTTGAGCAATTGCATTGATTTGACTGAAACTAATTGTTGTTTCAATAGGATAGTTGTTAATAGAGGTCGAGAAAGACACCTAAAAATTATTGAACCATGATAATCCATTTATTAGTGTTGGTGGAAAGCAACAAGCAGACCCCTTTCTTGGGAATCTTTTTTTTTGTGCAGTCTGATTGTATTATTGGTGAATGAATGATTATTGGACCAACTTGGGATTGTGTTATTTTACATCTACCATTGCTTGGAATTGTGTAACAAGTGTATGAATGAAGGAAAGACTCAGGAAGCTCGTTTGGTGCTATTAAATTGATTAGCAACCCTGTAAACTATAATAGTCAATGCATGGTGTAAGTTGACTATAATTCATGAAGGAAGGGTCCTCTTATCTCTCATCAAATTCTTTAAGGTCATTAGGTGAGTTATTTGATTGATCTTGTTAGGTTTCTTAACATTTAAATGAGCTTTGTACACAACATAATCATTTTGGCAGCATACAGACCTGTAGATGGTCATAATTGTTCATAGTCAAGTCTATTTTGATTTAGTTAAAGTGATCCAATATAAACTCTATTTTGTTCCTTGAGTAGGCAAATTCTATGTCTCCAAGATTGAAGATAAGATTTCAAGAAGAAAAGTTTCTTATTAGTCTTTTGGAATATGTGTATTTGCTTATATTACATACCAATCTTGCAAGAACCGTTACAGATTGTCACTGATTATGTTGGCAAAGGTTGGCAAAAATAATTTCGAATAGTAGCCTATAATATTATATGTTTTCTTGATCAAACACCTTGCATGAGTGTCCATAGAGATAAATAAGTATGGAAACATAAAGAAGGATCTAAGTCTCAAAAAGGAGTAAAGATATTACATTGACACATTAAATTCAATATGTTTAACATCCTATATATAGTGTGCGCAAATAAAAATAGACTCTCTAGTTACATAGTGAAAGAGACATCTACAAGATTTTGATAGATTGCATTGATTTGAGTGAAACTAAGTGTTTTTTTAATAGGATAATGGTTATGAGAGGTGGATAAAGACACCTTAGAATTATTGAACTATGGAAGGATAATTTAAAGGTACCAGGTGAGTAAAAGAACTCGTATACCCTATTTTGTTGTTTGCACACAGTGGTCTGTGTTAACAGTAAACCTTATCCATGCATTATTTATTTGGAATCACTTGATTTCATTACAATAAAAACATCACTCACTAACTATGGTTTCAAGATGTTCATAGTGTATCCCCAAGAAACAAGTAACCCTTTCTCTATTGATAGACACAAAGTAGGGCATAAGGTAGAATATCACATTTTAGCTTTCAAAACAGTTATTTGAATCCTTCGACCTATTCTAAGTCATATAAAGGACCTATTTTGATTTCACAATAGTGTTATTATGTTAATCAATACATTTGGATAGTGTTTTGATTTCATAACTTTCTTTATTCAATAGTTTATCTTCTCTTTATTCAATAGTTAAGCCGAATGATTAACTACAGTTTGTGATTTATTTTTGGAAATTATCGCTAATTAGTTTTTATAATTATGTGGTAGATGGAATTAATTATACATGGTAAGTGTGGTATAAATACCAGAGGAATTTCATATATTTATATGGAAAAAATCAAACGTACTAGAGCAACTCAATATAGAATGTTCTACATTGCACAAAATCTCGTGTGTGGTTGTCAAGGCCATCAATTAGAGGAGGCTCAGAACCACCAAAAATTTCATGCAGCCTAATGGATTGAATTGGTTCAATCTTCTCCTCCACTACAACATGGCATATCCTACTTACCATGTTCTGTTGGCCAGCTATGAGTACATGACACTCATAGACAAGCCCAATAATGACTTCTACATATAGTGGTCATATGAATGGCCACATAATGATGTTGTTTTGATTGATGCGTGGGGTACTCCTAACTTTATTCTAGCATATCTTAGTCCCTTTTTGGAGAAGTTATTTCCATATGCCACATTATGGAAGAGATACACAATCTCCCACACCATAGACTTTCCTCTCGTACAACTAGGCCAAAGTATTTCAAGAACGGAACCACTATTTTTTTTCACGCATGTTCTAGAGGATGAAAGCGGTGATGACTATGATCCAATGGATGAAAGTGACAGTGATGAAAGTAAATATAATATTTATATTAACATATGATTCAATATTGATAAATAGTTTAATTTAATGGTAAAGAAAGTACATGTTTGTGTATTACATATTTATTGTTGATCTTGATGTTGATGTTAGTTGTTTTTCTTAATTTTAGTTGATGTTCTTGATGTTGATGTTAGTTTTTGATGTTAATGTTTTAATATTGATGCAGATGTTAGTTCTTGATGTTGATGTCTCAATATTGATGCAAATGTTGATGTTAGTTCTTGTTAGTTATTAATGTTAGTTGTTTTTCTTGATGTTGATGTTAGTTATTCAACATATCTGATGTAGAGGTTCCTTGCAAAGTTTTTTAACTTGTAACTGATTCTCTAACACACTAGTCCTTTAGTCACTTCCTACTAGCCCTTTTGACCCTATTTCCTATTTAATATGGAATAGTACAATTGGTATGGATCAAAATCATCAAAATATCTTTTCCCCTATCCCAAGACACGTGTGTCAAATTTGGTATCATAACTCTTTGATTAGATCCACTTTCACGTTTTAGCCCTGACCTACTGACCCTTTCTAGGCCTGTTTCAACTCAGTCCTTGAGAAATCTGTACAACACATTCCATACGGTCCTAGAAACTTGAAAATATATTAGAGGACCATAACGTCAAGTTTATTTTTTAAGTGTTTTTTCTTGATACTCCCTTGTTGGTGGTTTCTTAAGTGTTTTTTTCTTGAGGAGGCCATGGACTCCTTTCAGATCCTAGCCCATCAACAATCCAACCCAACATTTAAAATTGTTATCTCAAATAAGAGTAATCAGATTTTTAAGGATGACTTGCTCAAATTTGTCCAACACCATACCCAAAGAAAAATCCTTAGATTATTCCAAAAAGTAAAAAGGGGTTGCTACCAAAGAATGGAAAACCCACTTAAGGTAAAATTGACCTTGGATGAGATGGAACACAGGTTTCATGGGTGCTAACCCTAGACCCAAGACTCTTAAATTTCAGGTTCAAGAGAATTGGCAGCTAGCTAGATCAATTAACTTTTTGATATTGCCAAAAGGCTATTTCATGGCCACTTTCTCATTAAAACATGAAGAAGATCAAGTTTTCTACGATGGCCCCTAGTTCATGGAAAGATATGGTATTTTCATGAAACCAATGTTGGTTGCTTTCAACCCAATGGAGGATCTACCATGTACTATTTGGGTTCAGGTTAGGCTTGCCCTCCTTTCAGATTAATATTAATAGTAATCATTACTCAAGAAGATGGGTAGTGTCATTAGAGAAAATAATACATCTTTTTAGTTCACTAAACACCTAGAAGTCCTAAACAATGCTCGAATCTATGCTAAGATAGATATGGAGAAGTAATTTCTAGACAAGGTACCATTTATTTATTTTTTAAATAAAAATTTATATATATGAACAAGATAAATCAGATGAAGGATGACTGTAAGAAATCAGATCATCTGAAAACTGATCCGTAAGAAATCATGATGAACAAAGACACTAGGAGCACTACATTGTCTTATAAAGCATTGTAATGACAACATTCAAGGACAAAAAGACCAGCAATATATTAAGAGGAGAGATTGATTATCATGAGCTATTGTAAACATATAATTTTCCTCTTGAGGGGAGTGAGCAGTCCATGCTTTGGTGGAGGTTGAGGCATTGTTAGTGGGACTTGCTAGGCTTCAAGAATGCTCCTTGTGCTTCTCTTCATTATGAGTAAATTTTGTAAAGATGGCCCATCGCTTTGTTGGGGGGAGTGTCCAGGGTGGACTTGGTGATTTTAGCCTCCAATATTATAGTGGGAGATCCATTGAGCATTAGGGAATTTACTACATCCATGGTTTTTTCATGTTTGACCACTATTTTTCTCAAATTTTAACATGATTGGAGAGATTCAATTCTTGTGTGGTGAGACTCAGTTAATTGAAGGAGAGTGACAAGGGTTGTTTCAATGAAAGGGTTATGGACACTTTTGTTCTCAAGGATGTGTCCTGATTGTTTTATCATGGAAGATATGTTTATCATGGTCTAAAGAAGATCTTCATTCTTAGATTTGGAAGTAGTATGAGTGGAAGGAGAATAACCCAGGTTAGCCATTGTGTGACTAGAGTATAAGGATTTGCTTTGGACATGAGGGGGGAGGGTATTGGAAATTTCTCCTCCAAGGGAATTATGAGAGATTTCAACATGAGTGAGGGTAGTCAAGTAGATGGGCCTATTAATATTACTCATGTTTGGATTGAGGGCAAGTTGTTTGAATGAGTGATTCAAAGTAGAATGGAATTTATACAGTTTTTGGGTGTGCAATTCCCTTAAAAGAGCTTGCACAAATTGAGGGATGTGGGGAGGGACAAGGGGTTTGATCATAATATATTAATGTGGAAATGTAAGGGTAGAATCTATTACCTTGGTGAGGTCCATTGCTTGAGGCCAATGAGATTGAGAGTGAGAGTTAAAATTTTTTAAGACAACTAATTTTTATACTACACTATTTTAGAGCTACCTCTAAATCACAGTACTGCAAGGCTTCTACAATAACATTTACTTACTACAACATTTTTATGATTACATCTAGTCCCATGAAATGCTCAAAAACATATTGAAGCTCATATATCTTTAGTAAACCAAGAAATGCTACCCATATTGATTATTTATCAAAGGATTTTGAGATTGCATCCATGATTAATTATTTATTGTATGATTCTAAGATTGCATTTATTTGGTCTGCACAGATGATCAACAAGTGATATCTAATTGATAATGACAGTGCTCTATATTCACCTCAAAAAATGAATAAAAATCATTGTGTGTGTGTGTGTGTGCGTGCGTGCACGTGCAACAAATACATACAACTTGATACTAAATCAATGTATGTGCACAATGAAGACATAAAATGGCTAGAAAAGTACAATTGCTTTCAAATGAAGTGATAGGCACTAATTGTAATTAATGTTAAAAGACATTGAAATAATAAAGATGAATTACAAAACCAAAAAAATATAAACGTGATGCAAAGATGGTATTGAATGGGAGAAAATCAAGATACCTATGTATAAAGAGACCAGAATAACATTACTAATATTTATTTTAGGCTTAACACTTTCAAAACTGAGGAGAACAACTAACTAGTAACAATTACGTTGAGCTTCAAACATTATATGCAACAAAATGGGATGTAGAAAATATGATCTACTCAAAAGGAAGCTGAAAAAGAATTGCAAACACATAATTCATAAAGCCATCAAGATCTAGATTAACAAAAACAAACAAAATAACTCTCACTCTTCATTAACAAAACACTTATACTCAGCCACAAAAGCAATTACTCAAAACAAGGACTATAAGTCTATAACAATTTTTGTATGCATTTATCTCTATTATTTATCTCTTCTAGATTCGAATGGAATAACTATCTACTCTTGCTAACTGACTCCAAACTCCTAAAAGAGGACACATAACTGAATCTTGATTTCCCTTTTCCCACTTAGAGTTTTCTTACCAAAAAGATTGCTTTATGACTTGATTTTCACTATATGACATATCCATCAACATAAAAATAGAATCATAAGCATTTATAAACCTCTTACACATGAGTCATTGCACACAACTAATTATTATTATTTGTGTATAGAATACCATGTCTATTAAGAGACATGACATTGGCTTATGAAAACAAGATATCAAACTCTAACTTCAAAATCTATAATTGTTGCTCATATATGGAAACTATTCCTTCATGCTTCATTTGCATGGCCCACGCAGTCTCCGCCCTTGCATCACATAGTACTTTTGTGTAGGCATGGGCAGCTTGTAGATGAACAAACTTTATTTCAGCATCCATCTTCTCATCTTTTAGTGTGAGAAGTGCATAGTGCAATTTTTTGACCTCTTTGGTCTTGTTAGCCAACATAGTTTCCAACTTGATAACCTTTGCCCTTGCACCGTCAAGAAGCTCAATCAAAAAATGGTTTTCCCTCTCAGGGGATTGTTTTTTTGTAGCCACTAGTGACAGTTGCAAACCAAGATGTTTTTTTGTGCCCATTACATTCTAGGATCTCATCCTCACAAGAAGTTCTTCCATGTCCTCGGGCAATTGGGTAGCCACATTCTCTTCTATATTTGGGACTTCATCTATAAAAATTACGATACATGTGAAAGTCAATTATCACATTCAATTTTTTCAACATTGAAAATCTAAAAAAATCTAGATATAAATGAGGGTCCATGAGAATATTCAAAAGCTAAGAACATCCAATTTTTTATAATTACAAATAATTCCCTTACACACAAAGAGTTTTCTAACTTAAATTAAAACAATGAAATCATTATATTAGAGTATGAAATCTTTACCTATGGCATGGTCATTCTGATGTATTGGAGTGTTGCCCCATTCCTTCTCACCCCTCATCCCATGCCTCAAACCGTGGGCCATAGTCATCGATAGTTGTTGTGTCGATTCCCTGAACATAAAAACACATGATATGAGACAAAGGAATGTTAGAGAGATAAGCCATGCATACAAATCTTATATTGCACTCCTCCCCACCATTGTTACTTTTATATAGACATAGAGACATGCAAACATGTGAACTTTATCACCAACATGTGAAATAATGAAAGGAGAATAAGGAATACATGTGAAGATGATAGATCACCAATTGAAAACAACATATACCATACACGTAAAAAAAATATACGATGAGTACATGAGAAAACATTGTATCATTCAACCATGCATGATTGTGCAATACATCAGTAAATGCAAATTAACCAATAAACCATTGCTTGAATCGTATATAAACAAAAAACCACAAATCCAACACAAACTAGAAATGAAACACTTGTATTCAAATATCCTATCCAAATAATATGTTTGACCACACATCAAATATGTCATACATATTATGCCAAAATTTATATATATAAATAATAGTGTCCAAGGCAATAGCTGCAAGGCAATATCAATGTTCATGGCATCACCTTTAGGCCTTTGGAAATGGACAAAGAAGTGGAAATGGTCAACCACATGAATACACGCATATGCATGTCACCCTAGACACCTGCATTTCAAAATGTGTAGTTTATAAATCTCGATAAAATGCAAGAATAAGACACCAACGTGAATAATAAACTTGTCAATTTTGGTAAATAAGAAGTAATTATCATACCTTCTAAACATGGTCCATCCATGCCTATGACTATGCCAACTCGTCTCCACCAAAATCCTATATGCAATAACAATATACATCACTATCAAAGTATGTAATGATAGGGTTAAAAGAAAGGTACGAGGAATAAACAAGAGTGCATATAATATGTAGTCATTGTAAGAAGTACAATATCAAATTATGAGGCAACCTATCATGTGCACTTTCATTTGTTATGCACCCTCCTCCCTGATAAACATATATACCATTCTATAAATGCATTTCTCTCAAAGGAATGTGATCCTCATCACTAGAATGGGCTTAAGGGTCATCCCTCTGTAATTGAAATGATGATTATTGTAGAAAATCAATGTTAATATTGAGTAAGTTGAATTGAACTTAACATTAACTTCATGAAAAGGAATGAACATAATGCATTTAACTTGAGGTCCATTGTTGCATGCACCTTTCTGTTGCTCCACCTGTTCTCTTTTTGCTCTATTTGTCAATGATATTCTCTTTGTTGAATGCAGGCTTCCCTTCTCTGTGCCAAGTTTTCATCCATCTCATCTTTGATATAATTCAAGGTTGTCTCCTTGAGATAACATAACTTAGACACATCTTCCTTAGTCATCCATGATCCTTCCAGCCTACCTCTCTTGCTGATGCTTTAATTTTTCAAGAGTCAGTCTATTGTCCTCCTTTCTATTTGAATTTTATTGATTTTTCTTCCCTTAGGCATACATTTCCCACTTTTGACACACCTAGGAGGCCTCCTTGAAATGGGTTGTCAACCATGAATCTTACGATGATGAGTGTTAATCCTATCTTATGACCAAAATGGATGGCCACCATTAGCTCTAAATGTGTCGCATGGACTTAACAAGCAAAGGTGCACATTTTGCCTTGCAATACTTCAATCCTCAATTCTATACTCACCTGTATATTGTCATTCAATAAGGAAGAGATGTGAGGTTAAGAGCATAAAGCAATAAACAAAGTATAACATCATCAAACAAAATATAATGTTAAAAGCATAAAACAATAAACATAAGATGATGTCATCAAAGATAATCAAATGTTCTTACAACATTTGGTTCCTCCATTTCAAATTGTGAAGCATTTGGAATCCAATCATCATCATCAACATCCTCATCATCATTGTCATCATGGTCATATGACTCCACCTCCTCCTGCCACATAGGTGGACATATGCATGTGAGTCCAACTCCAAACATATGTGAAACAGTAAACACAAGGCTATGAACATGTCAAATGAAAGAGAGACTAGAAAAATACACACATTTATAGGGATGAATTCATTATGCAAGTGACTATCAACCACATCCATGTGGCTCCACTACACCCCTTCCAACTAAAACACAAAACAAAAAAAACATAGAAAAACACATGGCGTGTCAAGAAAATTCTAATCTTGATTGTTCTAAGAGGGAAGAAAGAAACATTATTTAGCATCAGGAGCAATTGAACATTAAGGGCAGCCAAAGGTTTCCATACATCTCTTGAGAAACAATCATTGGATGCTTCAAGGACACTTTCTTCACCTTCCATCTACTCCAACCCCTCCTCCTGTAGTATTAAAAAAAAGATATAACATATAAAAATAGGGATACATGGTTTGAAATTATTGATCATTACAAATGAAAGAGAAAGTACAAAAAATATGCACATTTTTAGGGATGGAGTCATTATACAGGGGACTATCAACCACGTCCACGTGGCTCCGCTCCACCTTCCCAACTAAAACACAAAACAAAAACAACATATAAAAATGTTGGTATGTCAGTCAAAAGTATTTTAATTTTGATTTTTGTAAGAGGGAAGAAAGAAACATTATTTAACATGAGGAGCAATCAAACATTAAGGGCAGCCAAAGGTTCAAATACATCTATTGAGAAATAGTCATTGGGAGCTTTGGGGACACCCTCTTCACCTGCGGTCTACTCCACCCCCTCCTCCTATAGTATTAAAAAAGGGAAACATAAAAAATCAAAAGAGTGATGCATGGTTCACAAATATTGATATACGGCAAAAACATTAACGTAAGCATTGAAAATACACAGACCATCAATAAAATTACCTATGTTATCCCCTTATTTGCATCTTTATTAGATAAAGATTCCATCTCACATTGGGATTGCACCCCTGGTTATTTGTGGGTAGGGGATGGATGTCTCGCAACAATGGGAATACCATCCCCAATTATTAATCCTCCATATAGCTTCCTACTTCGATCTTCGAGGGGGAAAGGAGAACATCTAAACTAAGTACTTGGACTTTCAACTAACTTCTTTCTCTTAACACAATGCATGTCACAATATATTAGCATCAACAAAAAAAATAATACAAATCAAATTCACATTCGAGTATAGTAGATGAAAATGCATACCATTTGTTCGGTCTCATCATAAAGTTATTTAAGGTAATCATCTAATTCCCACTCATCCATCTTAAATCTGCAGTAGTTAACATTCATAGTATTTGTTGCCAACAAACAACTTACATTCAAACAATTCAAGAATATGCTCCACAACAATAACCCTTACCAATGAAATGCTTATATAAATCACCATAAAGCTTGCCACGAGAGTACAATGGTGTGTTGATAGCCAAGGTAATCTGACTAGTTGGCAGCATAATGTAGCAATCACAGAATAATTAGGCCAACCACTATTCATGAAATTGATACCCTATATTGAAAGTATATATTATGAGCCTCGAACAAGGAAATGTATATATGACAAGGCATTACATTTTCTATAGATAGTGTAACATTCCAAAGCAAAGATTGTCTTTTCACATTATAGAAACTTAACATACCAATTTATTTGGAAACAATCTATATAATATGGCAATGCCTCATGTGGTGATTCAAGGACAAGATAAACAAGCCTTTGTATGTAGTAGATGAGATAGAGAAAATATAATGGATACATTACATTTTTAAAACTTTAAAAGAACCAAAACATGCATGTTGTAAATTTCAAAGGTTAGCAATAAATTTTTTGAAGCCTTGAATATCAAGTCCATGGAGATTGTATGCAAAAAAATTAATTTCAGTTGCAGCTTCTATGAAGGACGTTGATGGCAATATTTAATAATCTCACTAAAAATTCTAAATGAAGAAGTCAACAATAGTAAGTATACATTGCATAGTACAATAGTACTATAAACAGAAACATGGATTAACACACTCTTACTTTGTATAAGTTTGAATAAACACGTGAAATATGATAAGAATAACACTTTCAATGTACTTAAAATCACACATACATGATGACACCATCACAAAGAATAGAGTATATTTCAGCACTAGCAAGCATAAATACACAAGAAATGGTGGATAAACACACAATAATTAAAAATAGAGCTAAAGAAATTAAAGCTTGAAAAATACTATAGAGGCTCTTATACACCCTATAATGGGAGTACAACAAACATGGATTCACACACTATTACTTTGTGGAAGTCTGCATAAACACATGAAACATGATAAGAATAACACTTTAAATGTACTTAATATCACACATACATGATGACCTCATCACAAAGAATAGAGTACATTTCGACACTGGCAAGCATAAATACACAAGAAATGGTGAATAATCACACAAGAATTAAAAATATAGCTGAAGAAATTAAATCTTGGAAAATACTATAGAGGCTCTTATACACCTTACAATGGGAGTACAACAAACATGGATTCACACACTATTACTTTGTGTAAGTCTACACAAGCACATGAAACATGATAAGAGAAACACTTTCAATGTACTTAAAAGCACACATACATGATGACCCCATCACAAAGAATAGAGTACATTTAGGCACTTGCAAGCATAAATACACATGAAATGGTGAATAAAAACACATGAATTGAAAACAGAGGTGAAGATATTAAAGCTTGGAAAATACTTGAGAGGCTCCTATGTACCCTGTTGAACAACTCTCTTCCTCTAAATTTGTAGTGCATATGACCCTGCATATAAGAGCTTATCTTTATGCATCAAAATAACTTATTAATAAAGACAAAATCTTGGAGGAGCTTAACCTTATGTAGAGTGGTAGCAGATTCCATGCCCTCCTTTTTGTATTTGTCATCACAGAAGGGCAAGTGGACATTGACTCAAGCTCTGTCTACAGAGGATCCTAGTGCATATGACCCTAAATATAAGAGCTTGTCTTTATATATAAAAACAACTTATTAGAAAAGACAAAATCATGGGTGAGCTTAACCTTATGTATAGTGGGCCTTTGCTAAGGAGAAATAGGGCCCCAAAAATAGTAGGTATAGGTAAAATTGAAGACAGATGTCCTTTTAAAGTATTTATTACAATCTTCCCTTCTTTTCTTTGCATTTTCATCTAAATAATTTATGTAAAGGAAGCTTATGAACACATTGTGAATGTGCTTATCTGAAGCATTTTGTTTCCCCATACTTATTATTGCTTCCTATGTTTTGGATTTTTTCTATGTTAATAAGTTATGGATTTTATTTTTTTCACATTTACAAAAAACTCTGGGATTTCTTTCCTTATTCAGCTTATTCGATGACCACTTGCCCTTCTATGATCACAAATATGAATGAATCTATCCTAAATAAGTTATAGATTCGGTTTTATGTAGGGTCATATACAACATTATATTTTATGTAGGGTCATATGCACTATAAGTTTTAATAAGGTAACATTGAGCTTTGCTTTCTTTTGTCCTTTAAAATGACCATCTATTGAAGGATATTCTGTGTTTGAAAAATGCAACTCTATTTCCTTTGAAAAGGAGAACTGAGTATGTGTTTTTATGAGAAGAATAACTTGTAAATTACGTCTCAACTTAATATATAGTCTGGTTATAAACATAGTTCACAATCATGCAGACCAATGTGCATTAACACACAATTTATAGAAAGTAAGGGTAACCTTGAACAGGAGCATACAAAACCCTCAGACGAAATGAAATGACTCTGTGAAAATGATAAAACCTTCCATAATTTACCTCGATGTTTGACTAAACATCGACTCCTCCACTCTTGTTCAGACTACCTTCACTTGAACTATCTCCCTCCACTTTGAATCTAGCAACGAGCGAATGGTGAAGGGCATCTTTTTTGGCTTGGCATTACCTAATTAATAGTAAGCTAACAAACCATGATTAAGGCAAATCTAAAAAAACCATGATTATCCGCATGTTAGGGCATGATTAACCAACATGCCATGCCTCATTGGGTCTACCTCGTTGGGTCCGTGCCACATGACAATTAGCAGTGGAGTTGGTAGTCAAGTTAGCAGTGACTACGGAGGTCACGATTAAAACAAATCGATGGCATCGACAAAGCGATGGCATCAATGACAGAGCTTAACTATGGATTAAACTACAATTTATTTTAACTATGAACTAACTCCTGAAGACCGCTGACGACCAACCCCTGATGACTGGCGATGATCAGCCCACGTTGGGAGTTGGCATGTGTTGGTTAAGCTCTATCGTTCTATTGCTAGCCAGGTGTTTTAAACCCTGATGGATATTTTTTGAATCACCCTTTTACGAAAAACTTTTGATTTTTTATTTGAAGGTTTCATATTCTCCCTTTTTCCTTTTGATTTATTTATTTTATTTAAATCTCTCAAAGGGTTGGGAATCAATGTAGCTAAGGTATAGGAATGGTTATAAAATTTAGTCACAAGTGATTTTTCCTTTGATGTTTCATATACCTTCAAGGAAATATTTAATATGAGAAAGTGAAATCTTTACTCTCTTCAATGTAAATATGATTCTTGATTCATGTGATAATTTCAAAATAAATACTCGATTTTTTAATGAAAACATAAAACAATCAAACACGATGTTGATGTTCATTTACATGTTTACTAGTTTTTCAGAAATTTTAAACACTTCATAGTGAATTAAATAATTTACAGCCAATTAAATATGATTACAACCTCTATGGATTAAGTTAAAAAATGTGAAAACAAAATAAAATATACAAGTGATGTGTGTAAAAATGTCCTCAATTTCTCTTCTATATTTGGTAAGGCTTATTGCATAGCAAAATACTCTAAGAAAGAAAGAAAGCAAAACACTAACTACGAAAGCAAAAATAAAGCAGAAAATAAATTAATTTAATATACTCTAATCCTAACCTATCCTACACTAATAACTCATAGTTAAAGCAGGAAGGTGAATGTGGAATTTTGTATGAAACACATCCCTTTACCTGGTAAAATAAAAAAATTACCATTTATAATTCTCAATCTAGTAAAAACATTTTTATATTATTTCAATAAATCAAACAAATTTCTCTTTCCAAATTCAAAAATATTCACTAGAATTTTATTAATATAATGTTTATTTCCAAATATGAAATTAGAAAAATATTAGTCTTAAGTAAAGATACTTCAAAATCTAGCCAAACGAATTCATGAGACTCCTTTACCTAGAATTCTATAATGGTAAGATGATTTGAAACTTGAAACTTGATAAGTACCAATTCATCCTAATTCGAATTCACTATTAGACAATCCTTTTTTTCTTCATCTTAAACATTTTCAAAATGTTTATTTGACTCTAAAATCTCTGAATATTCATCATCAAAACGTACTATGGAAACAAGATTTTGCACTTCTTAACTATTTTCAAGTTATTATTGTTTCTCAAATATGTTTTTTTGTGAACATGCCCATTTGTAGCTTGTTGAATTTCTTAAAAAAGTAAAGGGGAATATAACCTTCATCTAATATATGGAATAAATCCATCCTACCATCATCATTCTTATTTATTTCTTGCAGACATTCTCGATGATTGACCACCATTACTCATTAAAAATAAAATTATATTATTGTTCGAAGATAACAAACAAATCCATATTATCATAGTATTTTTTTACCTCCTCTTGATGAATTTACTTCATTACTATCCTCTATTATCTCAGAAACAATATCTTATTTTAATAAATTAATCTTAAAAAAAAAATTGATTAAATTTTATATATGACACTTCTTTTCTTAATTCTTCTTCATCCTCCTATAATTATTTTGATGTGTGATATTATTCTTCATCACATAATTAAAAAATATATCATCAAAACTTTCATGTGCGACATATTCATTTTCATCAATATAATTGAATTTAAGATTTTGTTTTTGGTAATTTGTTCAATAAGAGAATCCAAATGTTGATTGGTAAGAGAATTTGTGATTAGCTCAATACATTTAATGTGAACAAAATTATTCAACATATTCATTTTCATCAATATAATTGAATTTAAGATTTTGTTTTTGGTAATTTATTCAATAAGAGATTCCAAATGTTGATTGGTAAGAGAATTTGTGATTAGCTCAATACATTTAATGTGAACAAAATTTTGATTTGAATAGATACTCATAATAAAATAAATATTATGTTGGGTTTAACAGATGTTAGGTATAACATTTTAAAAGGAGGCAAAGGTCATTGTAAGGAATTTTTTTATTGTTTAAGAAGACAATTGTCTATTTAATGTGACAACCTCTTCATAAGTTCAAGTTGAGGTATTTTCATTAGATGTTTTCACAAACACGGATATGATAGGATACAAATCATTAATGTATGTATCTTGAATATAAATGCTTTAAGGTTTGTAGCTAGTGGGGATATTGTTATAAAAATCTTGAGATTTGAGGTTGAAATTTATTATTTTCATTGGGCTATCTCTTGAATGTGACTAATTAATTTAAGAAATAAAAAATATTAATCAACTGTCTAAACAATAAATAATAAATACATCTTCTAGTTTTTTCCAACTATAGATTGAATTAGGTGTGAAATTTAAAAACTAGTTATACTTAAGGGAATTTTAAATGAAAGGAAACAACCTACATGATGTGTCTTCATGTTGAATGTTCAATAATCCCAGATGATTTTTGAAATCATGACCATGTTTCTCACTTGTCTTATCCTTTTTAATTTTGTAGAGGTAATTGAAAACATTTTTGGAGATCTCATGCTAAACAACATGGATATTTATTGTTATTTCACCAAGCCAAAATATTTTTTTTTAAAATATTTTATACTTTTAATGGATTTTTGATAAATTTGATAAAAATTGGAATGAAATCACATGTTTGGATGAAATTAATCATAAACTAGCCCACCTTTTAGTACCAATTTCTTGTTGATATAAATTTGCAAATAAGATCTATGGTATGAGTTGCAGGTTGTGACTATCCTCTATAGTTGTGGTGGAATAGCATAGTAAGTAATGTGGCCATAGAATTGTCAAGTGACTCTCTACCTATACTTAGAACTAACTGAAAATTGATATTTACAATGATATTATGTTGCAATAATTTGATTATCATAAAAAATTTATTAAAACAAAAAGTAGGGTAGGGTAGAAAATAAGATTTCATATTGATACTTCATAATTATTTTGTTCAATAAAACACTTTTTTAAATTCACTGTGAATAACCAAAATTAATTAAATTTAGTTTTCGCTCAAATTTAATTTGACATGGTATGAGAATCTAAGGATCAAGTAATTATGAGTTAATTTCAACATCTTCTCTTTGTAAGATAAATTAAATAAAGAAAATATCTAAAATACATTTAACTACAACAATTTAATACAAATTAGAATTTATTGTAGAAAATAAAATATTTACATATTTAACTATAGAATGTTAAGTTGTGGAGCTAAAAGCTTCACTGTATGCAAACATGGAGGAGGTTGCTGAGTGTCATAGTCACCAGCGTCGGTCAGGCCAACCGATGTCGGTCAGGGGTGAACAGGAAGCTGCCGACATCGACAGGAGTCGGCCGATGTCGGTCACCTCCAGACAGACAGGGACCGACGTCGATCGCCTGTATGGTTCCAGAACTGTTAGTTTTACGAACAGTTTGTTTAACGAACCGATTGTTTGCATGTAAAGACTATTTCGAGTCTTGAGCTGCGTGTCTAATTATTGTAAATTAAGAAGTCTAAGTTATTGTTTAGTATGGGATCTATTTATAGACCCATTGGCATGTATTGTAATTAAGGCAAGGAAGAGATCCTTCTAATTGTAAGATCAGATTGATCTGCAGGTTGTGCGAGATCAGGGAGAAGATCTGGATGATAAGTAAGATCATTTGAGTTGCAGGTTGTTGCAAGTTTATGGGAGATCTACTTGAAGTACTTTGAGTACTTGTGTACTGGCAGTGTTATTACTGACTGGTTGGAGGTGAACAACAACTCTATGTTTGAGTTGTTTGTTGTAACCATTTTTGGTAGGAGAGTGAACTCTTGATTGAGAATTACTGGGAGCCCTTGAGGTGTGGGAAGCCTCACCGAGGTGTGAGAAGAAGTGGCATCTTCTTTATTGTATTTTCTTTTTGGATGAGTATTAATACAAGATTGTGTATTGTCTCTCATATTCTGTGTCATTTGTGAATTCTAGTTACTTGTTAATTCTGATATAATTCCGTGTTTAATTGCTTATACAAGGTAATCATATGTACTCTTATTGAGGAGTAGGATCCTGACATAGAAACGATTAAAATAGTAGAAACATTCAATCTAAAGCATATAGAGGATATAAATATCATAAAGTGATCACTTAAGATAAGAAAATATATAATATTTTCAGAAATCAAAAAATAAACATTTATAAAACATCCATAAATATTTCTTAAATATGCAGTCTCCCAAAACATTTTTACATAAAATAATCTCAATACAATATACTTATAATAATATGTTAGTCATAACTTTACTTTTGAAATACATGCATATAATCATTTATTCAAAAAATAAAAAATAAAAAAATAAATATAAATCCATCTTAATGTAAATAAAAATAAACCTACTAGCTTTAAAAATAATCTAAAATAAATAATTGAGATACTATCAGTAACTCAAATTTATCTCTGTCCAAATTTAGACATGCGATCACTATCATTCATGCAGATTTTATTACTTTGGTCCCCTTTGGTGATATGCATAGTTTAAAAATTTTGTCACTTTGGAATTTCATTGTGAACCTTAATTAAGTGAACGCAAAGAGTTCAATTACCATAAATAGTTCTCTATCTCCCATGCATGAAATTGTGAAGCCACTCAAAATTTATCCTTTTAAAGCTTTATTTATTAAATACTAAAATCAAATTTATCCTTTCAAAGCTTTTAATTTTGACCCCTTTGTGACATTAATCTCATTTATCAAATACTAATTTTAGTGGTCACTATTTGTAGCTCAAGATTACTGTGAATAATTTGATTTATTAGTTTCTTGCTCTTCTATTGTATGCTTTGTTTCCTCGGAGTCACTGTGATCCACTTTCAAACTTTGAATGTTTTGTGTTTAATCTTAAATTTTACTATGAAATTTGGAAAAAATGAGCTCATATGTGTCCTATAGAAATCGTAAATGATCCTTGCTTATCAATTTGAGTTTGATAATCCTTTATATGATCATCTCGGCTCACTTGATAATATGTGAATTATTATGAAATCTGTGAACTTATGATGACTTGACTCGTGGTGATGGCCCAAAAAAATTAAAATATTTTAAATAGGACATCTTAACATCCATGTGGCATGGTCATGTGGTTTTAGGATATATTTTTTTTAATTGACAACGGTTGTTTGCTTGTCAATTTCAACATTAAATTTATAGAATGATGTGGCCACGAATGTGGCATGATGTGATTGGATTGGATTCATGGGATAACATGGAGTGATGACATGGACATGAAATTTATAATCATATTCATGGGATGACCTCATTCACGGAATATTTCAAACTTTATAAAGATCATACAGGGCAATCATATTATGACATGTGGCCTTCTCTTAGTTTCCACAAGGTTTCGGGGTTCATACTAAGTTAATGGACTTCCTTTAATCCTTATGATTAAATAAACTAGTAGTTGCCCAAAGGTCCAAGTAACATCGGAAGGAATTGTTTAGTAGGATATGGTTTGTTGAGACATTTTAGTGTCTAGTGCAAAAAATTAACGTTGAATTACATTTAAAGATTGAAGATGTAAATCATATAAAATTAATGGATCTCAAGCACTCCACAACGGTAACAATTTTTGAAGCCTTGGTTGTCATGTAATCTTCATAGCTACTACTCAAACCCTTTCCACTCTTGTTGGGCAACAACACGGAGCTCAACACATCATTGTCCACAACCAGATCCTTTTTTGCATCAAAATAGTTAACTGTATTAAACATTAAAATAAGGAATTAGATGAAATATTTGGGAAGGTGTTTTATCTATGGACTTAATGGAGAGAATAAGGATGCTCTAACATTTTATGTCAAAGAGGAGGAAGTGCTTTCACTAGGCCTTGTTGCCTCACATGGGGAAGAAGTTAATTTATTAGGAGGAGAGGAGGTGGTGTCATCTAATAAAGCAATGAAGCCTCCTTCTCCACCAACAACATTTTATAAATGCATATAATGAAAGTATGATCAGTGTACACGGGCCACGTCATCAACAAAACTCCTAGAGTCACACTTTCCACCATAAAATTCCATCCACAATGAATCATGAAGGTACCCACAACTGGATGGGAAAGAAATTGATGCAACATCGCAAGCCCTCGGAGGTCTCTATAGAGGTGAGCCTTGGAAACATCCCAGGCATGTCCCTGGGATGCTACCACTTGGTAGATCATGACTTGCTTATAGCCTTCTCCACACTTTGCCACATGGCATGATCACGTTGAATAGGGGCCTCCCTATTTATTGGAATATCTATTGCTTCTTATGGTCTTTGAATGCACAATAAGTCACCACGTGGCGGCATCCTAGGCCTTCGCACCTCATAAGCTTCAAGGATAATTGCTTGCACCCCTGCGGGCCCGAGTCACCATTGATTGAAAGACATATATGGTGCCTCTACGTCTGATTTGTCTTAAAGACTTAGAACTTCACGGTCATGGGGGTCTCTGTAGAGGCAAGGCCGTTCGAGACCCCTAGTAACCACCATAGATTACAATACGTGTCAGGGTAGGTAAATCAATAGGTGTTGTACGACCAACTCAACAGATGTTTATGGTGTGGCATTTAGGCATTAACGTATTTCTATGGGGCCATTACGATTCTCAGTACAAAGATGTATGGTTAATCTTCATTTTTTCTACAGTTACGATATTTTATTCTTAATTTCATTATATATATATATATATATATATATATATTTCAGGAATCTTTTAGGCAAGTGTTTTTTTTTCATTTTTGGAGTAAATTTTTCTTTTAAGTGTACGATGTGGGCACCCCTAATGTTTGAGAATTAAACCTACCAACCCTCCCTAACACCTACGGCCAATCACCAATCAACCACCATTTCTCTCAACTAATTGTTGGAAATATTGTCATTGATGTCAAATGTTTAGCATTATTGGTGATAAAGGCCCCATTGCATTTAATGGTGTTGGTAATAAATATATATTGGCTAATATGAGTTAATATTTATTTAATATTAACAAATATATTTTTGGTTGTATATGAGACAAAAGAAGGGTCCATGGAGAAGTTGAAGAGCCACGAGGTAAAGACAAAAGAAGGATGGGACGCATTTTCCCATGAAGAGTCATCTTGGGGAATACCAAGAGTCACCAAGTGAAGACAAAAGAGTAAAAGTGCAATTTCTCATGAAGGGACACTTTAAGGAATACGAAAAGTCACCAAAGATAAGGACAAAAGTGGGAAGGACATTTTTGGTCATGACTTTTCAAAGGCTTGAATATGAAGGGTCATACAAGTTTGGTGCCATTTTCCATGAGGATTGAAGGGTCACAAAGGGGGAAGGCCAAAGGTCATTTAGAAAGCTATAAATAAAGGCTTGAGAAGCCATTTGTAATATGGGAGATAGAGGTTGATTTGATATTGTAATATCTAGCTTAGAAGAGCAATTGTGAGAGATGAATATGATTTATATTTGTTATATCTAGCTTAGAAGAGCAAAGGTGAGAGAGAGGAAGGAGATGTTGTATTGATCTATCATTTGTTGAGATAGCAACATTGAGAGATCGGTGTGTGGTATACACAAAGGGGTTGGTGCTCCTGTGGGTTGGTGCTCATGAATTGTTGCTGGGTTGGTACTCGACAAAGGGGTTGGTGCTCCTGTGGGTTGGTGCTCATGAATAATAGCTGAGTTGGTGCTCGGCAAAGGGGTTTGAAGCTCCTGTGGGTTGGTGCTCACAAATTGTAGCTGAGGTTGGTACTCGGCAAAGGGGTATGGTGCTCATGTGGGTTTGTTCTCATGAATATACTTGAGATTGTTCTCCATGGTTTTTTCCACATTGGGTTTCCACATTATATCTGGTGTCTCTCTCTATCTTGTGTGATGTTTATTGTTTAAGTTTTATTGCATATCTTAAATGTTTGATTAAGTGAAATTCGATAAAGGGAAAGTTTTATAAGATATATAATATACTGATTCACCCCCCTCTCAGTATATTCTGTGCTTAACAATTGGTATCAGAGCAGGTTCTTTTTTTAAAAGTTTTACAGCTTGAAGGTAGATCGAGAAAGCATGATGGCTGGGTCACAAGAAGGATTTTCTACAAATAAGGCACCTTTGTTTGATGGGATGAATTATGCTTTTTGGAGCATGAGGATGAAGGTTTATTTGATGGCCCTTGGATTCAACTATATAAATCAGTGGTGGAGGAAAATGAAGAGCCACAAACATCTACAATTACTTCAGCAAAAAAGAAGGCAAGTGAATGTAATGCTAAAGCTTTAAATGCTATTTTATGTGGTTTATGTGAATCTGAATTTGTTAAAGTTATACAATGTAAATCTGCTCATGAAACTTGGGTAAAACTTGAGAATATTTACAAAGGTGATGGAAAGGTTCAGCGAGCTAAGTTGCAGACTTTTAGAAGGCAGTTTGAAAGTTTGAAGATGGAAGAAGAAGAAGATATAGCAAGTTATCTTTTGCGAGTTGATCAAGTCGTAAATCAGATTCAAGGCCTTGGAGAAACATTGGATGAGTCAATGGTGGTGCAAAAGGTTTTGAGATCTCTACCAATGAGATATGATGCAAAGGTTTTGGCAATTGAGGATATGAAGAATTTAGCCAAGCTAAAGATGGATGAGCTTCATGGTATTCTCACGACATATGAGATGTGGACAGAACAAGATAAACCCTCAAAGAGAGAAGTGGCTTTCAAGACATCAAAGAAAGAGAAAGCTAAGATTCAAGAATCAAGTGATAGTTTCAGTGATGATGAAGATGACAACGGAGCACTTTTCATTCGCAAGCCAAAAAGAGGAACAGGTAAATATCAAGAAAAATTACCTTTTAAATGTTTTAATTGTGGAAAGATTGGACATTTTTCAGCTAGATGCCCAGATAAATTTAAAGATGATGAAGAAGAAAAGCCTACATACAAGAAGAATTTCAAAGGCAAATCTAAGAAGAGATTCAAGAAGAAGATCCTGTATTCTAAAGATCCTAGCTCAGGTGAAGATAGTGGAGTCAACGATTCAGAAGAAGAGATTCTATTCATGGCCATACATGAAGGTGATCAAGAAGAAGAAGAGGAGGCTGAAGTGAATATGGAAGGAGAGCTCATTTGTGCCTTAAAAAAGTTAGAAGCTGTTCAGAAGAAGAATGAAAGATTAAAGCGCCAGATCAAGAAAAATGAACAAGAGTCAAAGGAAATGATTGAAGATCTACAAGCACACTTTGAAGAAGCCAAGAAGAATGAAGAAGATCTCACAACACAGTTGGAAATAGCAAGACAAGATTGTGAAAGATATGCTATTGAAATTGCCTCTTTAAAAGAAGATATTAAGAAAGCAGTCAGTGATAAAGTAGTCAGTGATTCAAAATTTGAAGATAGCACTAACATGTTGAATAAGATATTGGAAAGTCAAAAAGCATATTCAGATAAGACAAGGATCAGTTTTGAAAAGAAAAAGAGCTATGCTAAAGTTTTTACACAAGAGGAAACAAAAAGGGGAGAAGTAAAGAATACAAAGGACATTTCAAATAGAGAAGGCTGGAAGAAACAAAGCTACAAAAGGCAATTAGGTCAAAGATATACAGACAGGTCTTATTTTTATGGCTATTATTTTTATTGTAATGGATATGGTCACAAAAAATTAGAATGTAGAAAAAAAGCTAACAATTTCAGATATAAGGAGAAGGAAATTCAAGAAGAGTCAAGCAAAAGCCACAACTCTTTTGCTCTTCTATCAAGCTTTGATGAAGAGACCATAGTATGCTACAAGTGCAACAACTTCAAACACATAGCTCGGTATTGCAGAAGTGTTCGAGTCAGTTTAGAAGGATCAGAGTTTCAAAGCTCCATTCATCAAGAAGGATTAGAGTGTCAAAGCTCCATTCATCAGGAAGAAGGTTCAGACATGTTCATGGCAGAAAAAACAACCTGAATATTATATGATGGTACAGATAGCTCTGTATGTGAGAGGTAAAGATCAGCCATGGTTAATTGATAGCAGATGTTCGAGGCATATGACAAGAGATAAAAGCAAATTCATATCTCTAAAGAAGATCAATGGTGGTACAGTGAGGTTCGGAGATAAAACCACTGCCAAGATAACCGGAAAAGGTACTTTGAATTTGGATTATGGTAGAACTAAGACTAAGAATGTTTTGTATGTAAAAGGTCTTAAGCATAATCTATTGAGTGTTAGTCAAATTTGTGATCAAGGATACACATTAAAGTTTCATGCTGAAGGTTGTGAGATTAGAAGAAAAGATTCAAATGAGTTGATTGCAGATGCTCAAAGGATAGGGAAAAATGTATATGTATTGTCAGATATGTTCTCAAAGTCACAATCAAAGGATATATTCAAAGATCGGCGAGAGGAGTTGGGAGTAATTTCTATTACTTCCTGCCATTGATGTTTAGCATCAGTTGAGGGAGAGCTTTGGCTCCAGGTAGGCCCTTTTCCATTGATGTCAAAGGGAGAGAATAACAGGTACAGGTATAGGTGCATAAAATAGGTACAAAGAACATGTACAGGTTGCTATAGTAAGGGGGAGTTACAGTATATTTTCAGATGACGGTATGTGCAGGTGACAGGATGTGGCAGTTTTAGGATTGAGGTTGCCATCAATGACAAATGGGGAGATTGTTGGAAATATTGTCATTGATGTCAAAGGATTAGCATTATTGGTGATAAAGGCCCCATTGCATTTAATGTTGTTGGTAATAAATATATCTTGGCTAATATGAGTTAATATTTATTTAATATTAACGAATATATTTTTGGTTGCATATGAGACAAAAGAAGGGTCCATGGAAAAGTCGAAGAGCCATGGGGTAAAGAAAAAAGAAGGATGGGACGCATTTTCCTATGAAGAGTCATCTTGGGGAATACCAAGAGTCACCAAGTGAAGACAAAAGAGTAAAGGCGCAATTTCTCATGAAGGGACACTTTAAGGAATATGAAAAGTCACCAAAGATAAAGACAAAAGTGGGAAAGACGTTTTTGGTCATGAAGGGTCATCACATGACTTTTCAAAGGCTTGAATATGAAGGGTCATACAAGTTTGGCACCATTTTCCATGAGGATTGAAAGGTCACAAAGGGGGAAGGCCAAAGGTCATTTGGAAAGCTATATATAAAGGCTTGAGAAGCCATTTGTAATATGGGAGATAGAGGTTGATTTGATATTGTAATATCTAGCTTAGAAGAGCAATTATGAGAGATGAATATGATTTGTATTTGTTATATCTAGCTTAGAAGAGCAAAGGTGAGAGAGAGGAAGGAGATGTTGTATTGATCTATCATTTGTTGAGATAACAGCATTGAGAGATAGGTGTGTGGTATACACAAAGGGGTTGGTGTTCCTGTGGGTTGGCGCTCACGAATTGTTGTTGGGTTGGTGTTCAGCAAAGGGGTTGGTGCTCCTGTGGGTTGGTGCTCACAAATAGTAGCTGGGTTGGTGCTTGGCAAAGGGGTTTGAAGCTCCTGTGGGTTGGTGCTCACAAATTGTAGCTGACGTTGGTACTCAACAAATGGGTATGGTACTCTTGTGGGTTTGTTCTCACGAATATACTTGAGATTGTTCTCCGTAGTTTTTTCCACATTAAGTTTCCATGTTATATCTGGTGTCTCTCTCTATCTTGTGTGATGTTTATTGTTTGAGTTTTATTGCATATCTTGAATGTTTGATTAAGTGAAATTTGATAAAGGAAAAGTTTTATAAGATATATAATATACTGATTCACCCCCCCTCTTAGTATATTTTGTGCTTAACACTAATGACTCCTTTACCACGACATTCACATTGTATCATGAATAATACCCCCATATGCACCCATGTGACATGCATTTTGCAAAAACTTTGGTACTCACTTCAACTGTAATAAAAACCATAAGATAAACTCTGTAACCTCAATATATTTCCCCCACATTAACGTCATTACAAAGTTTGCATAATATGGGCCCCTCATCATCACTGTCCAACACATTTTGAAATCTTTCACCACTTGTAATTTTTGTAAGGCCTTGTCGTAATTTCTTTAGGTGTCAATATATTGGCAACGTAGATGAACATAAGTTACAATATAGACTTTGGAATATCATTATCTTGTCTCCATATCATTGGCATTGTAGCGTTGACTTGAGTTGCACATCAAACATGGAACCTTCACATAATCAAATTAGCATTATGTTGTCCTCGTCGACCTTTCACAATAGCAAATGTTTAATAAAAAACTTACCACTTTGGAAGCTCTATACCCATTTCTAATAGATGTAATTCATGTAAATCCAACAATTGCCTTAAATCCACACAATTCCAACGGACAACTGCAATCTATCACAAAATATGAATGGCACATTTCACATGAAGGTTTGGAATGGGAATGCAGATGATTGTTGGTAGAGATCATGCTTAAGTATAGTATGGAAACACTTTTTCGTCAACCACATCACACCATGTTTGATCACCTCAGCATATAGTTGAGAAAAACAATCACAAAGGGTTGGAGCGTTTACAAATTGGATCTTGATTGTATGCACCCATGTCCACTTCAAATTTTTATCTAAATTTCAAACCTGAAATCCTAAATTTCTCTCGGTTGCTTCTAATTTTTCCAAAATCATTGTAATAAAAATAATTTTTCCATTGCAATCACTAAGACAAAACCCAATCACTCACAGTTGGCCTGACCCCAACATGTTGGGCTCTTCAATGAGCTAATACAAATGTCCTCTAATTGAAACCAAGGGAGTTGTAGTTTCGACATAGTGATTGGACAAAGAGGCTATCTCTTTCATTAAAAAAGGCAAGCCATCGTAGATTAAAGCATTGCATGGCGATTCAGATCTTAATTAGTCTGCCCCCATTATTAATTTACATGAACTTATTTTGACATCCAAATACATTCTTACAAAGCATGAAAGTGAAAAAATATTTCAAGGCGTATTGGGCAATGATAGTGAGAAGCCATGGCAGGGCATTTAAGGGGATGGACTCAAAGAACTTCGAGAATATACACTTGCAAAGTTTAATGACATGTCCATATTTCGCACGAAGGCTTGGAATTGGAATGCTGATGATTGTTGGCGTCGATCATGCTTAATTATAATATGGCAACAATTTTTTGTCAACCACATCACATTGTGTTTGATCACCTCCGCTGATGGTTGATAAAAATTATCACAAATGATTCAAGTGTTTACAACTTCGAACTTGATATTGATTGTATGTACCCATGTCCAATTCAATTTTTCTATCCAAATTTCCAAACTGAAATTCCGAATTTCTTTTGATTGTTTCTAATTTTTTCTACGCTATTGTAATGCAAATAATTTCTTCATTGCAATCACCTAGATAAAACCCAATCACCTACACTTGCCATGACCCCAACATGTTTGGCTCTTCAACCAACCAATACATATATCCCTTGATTGAAACCAAAGAAGTTAAAGTTTTGACATAGTAATCGGGCAAAAAGGCTATTCAGTGCCCGATCAATTTACCCCCACAATTACTTTACACATTTATTTTGACATCCATATGAATTGGGCAATGATAGTGAGAAGTAAAAATAAGACATTTAAAATGATAGACTTGAAAAACCTCAGTACATACACTTACAAAGTTTAATGACTTGTCACTTCTCTCAATACACACTGTAATTTCTATGGAACTGCCAGAATTGGAACATGCTCAGCTTTTGGGCCTTTCCACAACAAAATCTTTGAATGAAACTAGACCCTGAAAATTGAAAAACAATCAAATTATTGAGAGGATCCCGATGGCAATACCAAAACTTTGACATATTTAGTATTATTATTAATAAAAAGATCCTATCTATATGATTAAATCATTCTGAAATTAATTAGTAAAGAAAACACAATTTTGTATTCAGTTAGTAAAATTTGCTCCATAACAGCAAAACTATTTAATGCAGATCACAGGAAATTTTGTTAACGTAAATGGGCGTACTCAATAATCATTTCTGCTCAAAAACAGCTGGTCAAAATTATAGCAACCGTCGGACCACTCTTTCGTTAATTTTTCGTTTGTCTATATTTGTGAGAACACTGAGAGGGTTTTGAAGCCATTGTATTACCCAGAGTTTTGATATTATTGTAAACACGTTTTTTACGGCTTTCATTGAAAGCAAGCTGACAAAAATGCTTTCACCCTTCTCCCATTTAATTTTCGATCATTGTGCATTGACCAATATTTGGTTCATTGTCGATAAAATCCACCTTCCACGGTCTGTAGGGGTGGTGTCCTAGACTCTATATGCCTGTGGAACCTAGGTCTGTAAGCACATCAAAATTTAAACATCCTGATTAGTTGGCCCTGCTAGAATGAAAAGGCCTTGTTTTAGGTTTCTGGTCTTCTTAAGTGTCACCAGGAGCTATACCATATGACTGATAACCAAAAAAAAAAAGAAACTACTACTTTTTCGGAGTCTGGTCTAATGATCTTTTTGGTTACAAAATATTCTTACCATATGAGTGATTTACATGGACAAAATAACTATAACACCCCAAGGAAAGAATACAAAGTAAGTTCGGCCTCTCAACCATGGTTAAATCAATATTTGATCGAAATACGATATAGACCATCCTGAAAATCCAAAATCTGCACTAGTTTCAAGCGAAGTATGCATAACATTCTGATTTACAATTGTATAAATATAAAGCTGTGAAGTTCATGCAAACATCCCGTGTACAAAAATTATTTTTAAAGATCACTTACAGAACTGTTTGTAAGATTTGCGACTTTGACTGACTTAGAAAATTGCTTTTCTCTGCCACTTATTGCGTTTCATTTTTCCATTAGTAGTATAAGGAGAATGCCTCGAGCAAACAGAATATACACAAACAATATGATACCCTTGCAACTATACCTGCTGCAAAATCTATGACCATTTGGGTTTCTGCATTAGTGGCTTCAACAGATACCATAAATCTTCCAGAACTGAGCTTTTTTCTATCATGTATATCATGTATCTCCTAAACAATAATTGCTTTAGCAGATCAATCTCCTTTTTATATGACTCCGAACGTGGTTGATGAGCTTTGCAAGGGAACGTAAATATTGTCTATTTGTTGATTCTGGAATAATTTATTTCAAATGATTGGAATACCTTAAAGTTTGTACATGCAGACATAGCCATCGTGCTATCTTTGCAGCTCGCTACAGCATTGTTAACATAAATTACACAACCCAGGTGAAAAGGCTCAGTGAGATCAAAATGGAAGTGGCAGATGAAATGCAATTTTAAAGCTGCTGTAACCACACACTTCCAAAACCATAATCTTGTAAGATGCAACATATCAATGACCAAGTGCACTAATTATGTCTTGGACTTATAAAAGCATACCTGGCTTTTTTTCAGGAACTATTGTTTCTCAAGACACAAATATGGCATCAAGAATCTGTCATTCTTTGGAAATCCAGCTTGTTTTAGGACAGTTCTAAGTAGCATGGACTGAAATCTATGTATAATAATTTTTTCAGTGATATTATTAAGTGTTTTAGAGAGAGATCAAATGAAATAGATCAGATGAATCAGCTGATGCCTTTCTAGCAAATAGTGTTGGAGTATATTCTCAGAGATTAAACTAAATTAGACTGTATCATAGAAGTTGTAGGCATGAATGTCATGTAAAATTAATAAACCCTGAAAATGTTGCATGCTCTTGGACAAATTCTGGTGGAAAGGGCCAAAGATGCAATAGGATCTACCATTAAAATTTATGTTGCACCAAAAAACTAATAAATAAATACAAAGAACAAAAAATGCTTGGTTGGAATTTGAAGATGAATGTTTTGCAGGGTATAAATTGTGATGTATATCCCACGATATGTAAAATCTCTCTGAACTATGAGTCCTACTTCGAAAGTTAACCATTTAAATTTTCAGAAAAGACAAGACAGAATATAGTTACAGAAGCCGTCTAGTCAAACATTTTCATTCTTCCCTGGACATTTGCCATGCTTACACACTTATATGTTGTAAACGCAGTGCATCCACTCTATTCATACATCACCTCTAGAAATGCATTGCAATGGTAAGTATGAGATATTTTATTACACGTTGTTAATTGAATCCCTGCAAAACAAAAAGCATGCACTGATGAAAAAGAAGTTATACTGTTTCCCCAACAAAAAAAAAGTCAAATGATATCAAATAATATTATAAAACTCAATCTACCCTTTTCAGAGCACAGATGAAAAAAAAACAGAACCAATATCAGTGATTACTGACTGACTGATGCATTAATTAATAGACTAAAGTTAAGATAGCTAACTTACCAATATTTAATCGTCCCATCCCAGCCACATGTAGCAACCTTACTTTGTTCCAAAGGATGCCACTCAGCCTATGCAAACACTTTCATGGCATTTCAGAGTTCTAAACACTTTGCATGTTTTCCAGTCCCAAAACCAGCACCTGCCCTCACCATCTCCAGACATGACAAACCGCCCACCGGGTGAAAAATTAACTTGGCGAGCGTAACCCGCTGCAATGTGCCCTGCAAACCTCTTCTTATTATTAAGTTGGAACCTTTCCCTCGTACTGTAGATAAGAATTTGATTATCCAAACTTTGCGCAGCGAGCCAATTTGTATTTGGATGGAGAGAAATAGATGGCATCGAATGCATGTGAGGGTCACTGATGTATTTAATAACCACAGGATTACCAAATTCCCAAACCCTCAAAGACTTGTCATCACTTGATGTCACAAACCTCCTATTATTGTCAACAAAATTTATAGTATTAACAGCACCAAGATGTTGGTCATATTCCTGAGTGATCTCCCCACTGTTCATATCCCACTGAACAATTTTCTTATCGCTCATACCAGCCAGCAGAACATTTTGCTTATCCTCATCAGGATTAAGCTTTACAACATAAGGAATTTTCCCCCTGGAGAATATTGAAATCACCTTCCCTGTTTCAGTGTCCCAAAGTTTGATGGTCCTATCATATCCCGCACTCAAAAACCAAGAACCATCATTGGCAATTGTTAAAGGATATATCTCGCACCGCCTTGGAATGGCCCATGTATGTCGTCATGCATTTGCTACTGTTCAATACATCCCAAATTTTGATCTCGGTGTCCATGCTGGCAGAGAGCAACAGATGCCCCAACTTGGGGAAGAACCTGATTGCAGAAACCCCCATTTGTATCACCACTACATGTATGAACCCACCGTTTGGGAATATAGCAGTGATCATTTGTGGCCTTCGCATCTTTAGGAGGAGCAATCCATGACCTACCCTGGTAGTCCCTCTCCTCCTTGCCATGGAACGTGGTCTTGTCTGCAAACTCCTCTCTTTCGCCCCTCTTTCTCCCCCTTCTTCTCAGCATGCTCTTCAGCATACTTCTTCTGTTCTTCCGTCAGCTCGATCTGCAAACCCTCCTCCTTACCAGCCGATGGGCTCTTTCTATTCTTTCTTAATCACTCTTCAGATGCAGGGTTGCTAACTTCAACACCATTTTCTTCTTCTTCTTCTTCATTTTCTTCCCTCTCTTCGGTTTTGAGATCAAGTTTTCGATTCTTATGGTCGCGCTGAGTCAAATCTTTAGTTTTGAATCATTTATCTGTTATGTCGTGGGTTTCCATGGCTCTTATGTTGTGGGCAGCGTCACCAGCTAAATTCAATTCTAGAAAGAAAAAAACAGCGGCAAAGGAGGACCAGCATCCAGTCGTGGAAAATAAAAGGAGCAAACAGTTACAGTGACGTAAACCTCCTTCCATGCAGACTCATTTTCGCACGCATCTGTCACAAAAAACCCCCAAACTGCTTTCGGCCAAAACAGCCCGTCTTCACCGGCGGTTTTGAAAAGCGAATATTCTTTTTTTAATCCTATATGAAACGAATTTATGGCGTTGGCACCTCAATAGAAATGCTTTCGCAATAATAAATCACTCAACTTTTTTATTAAAGAATATATGTAATCATATTTTTGATATAAAAAATAGATGATGTAAATGTAGTCGATAAAAGACACGTGTCAATTTTTATAGGCCATGGAACATGTGGTTATGAAAGAATCGTGGCTTTGGTTTTAATTTAAAGAGATAAAGAAAAGCTAAAAGAATTGTTTTTTTTTAAATTTATGGAATATATTTTTTTTTAATGTATTATATTGTGATAGATTATTTTTATCATTTGTTATGTCAATAATATTTTATTATTAATATACAAAAATTATTCAAGTATAAAAATTCAAATAATATTAATTAATTTGAAATTCAATTATATAGGAATTAATACAAAAATTTTCGCATCATAAAAATTTTCACATTATATTGTGTTTGTTAAGTGTTTTTTTTTTTTTTTTTTTTTGGTGAGATATATTCCTTTTTTAATCAAAATTTAACCCATTACATTCCCTCTTACATGAAATCAATCGTCAAGTGAGGATATTTTCTCTTAATTGGTGAGATAAACAAGTAGAGGAATTCAATATGTAACCTCGTTTAATATGGTATACGTCAAACGTAGAATATTTGTCAATAAAAGGTGACACCATCGTGCGAGCTATAAACCACTTTGTAGTGTATGATTTCACATGAAATATCATATCAATAGAATGGATAATAAAATAAACTAATATAAAATATCATATTATCCAAGAGTCCATTGTTGACTATCAAATTATTTCTCATGTTTAAATTTCATCATTGATTATTATTATAATATCACACTATTAATTTTTTTTATCAATTTTTAAACTTACCATAATTATTGTTGGATCTTATAAACATAATTAAAACAATTTCATTTCAATTTAATATATCTAATCCACCCATATGAATCTTTAATGTAAACGTTTGACCAGAAAAATTCAAATTGGTCCAAATGCATGCATTCATCTTATCCAAACTGAATGCTCGTGATGAAGAAAGAGTTGAAGCCATTCATTTTTTTGGCACTTCATTAATAATAATTGAAATTATAGTAACTTAAAATGATATTAAAAATTATAATAATTAAAATCTCATTTTAAAAATTAATTGTAAGTTTATTTAGAAGTTAAAATTTACATTTAATTATATAAATAGATTAACATATTTTTTATTGAAATATTAAATTTTTAAAATTTGTTAGTTGAAAGAAGATAAATAATTGTTTAAAAATGTAAAATAAATCACCACCACCTTATAAAATATTATATTAATAATAATAGAATCATTAAATTTTAATTAATGAATAATTAATAAAAATAAAACACCATTAAAAAAAAAACATATATATTTGATTAATTAATGAATATTATAATTTTTTAAAATTATATGCATGTGTACAACTTCCATCCATTCTACGTGTGCCACCATTACAATTACAGGGTGAGAGTGACTCCAAGTTATGTTAGAATAAATTTTTATTTAATTTTAGTTATTTTCTTTTTAAGTGTACAATGTGGGTATCTTTTACTTTATGAAAATTAAACATACCAACTATCCCTACCAATTGGAAATATTGACAATCAATCATTTTTTCTTTCAATCGGTGACTTCTTTATCACGACATTCACATTATATGACGAGCAATGCCCCCTAATGCATCCATGTGGCATACATTTTGTAAAAGTTTCATGGCATTGTTGATTCGATCTACATATCAAATGTTGAGTCTTTTAGTAATCAAATAGAAAATAGTTAATAAAAAATGCCACTACCCTGCACGATACGAATCCCTTTGTAATAGGTGTAGGGTATATAAATCTAATAACTAACCTAGGTTGAGGCATGTGTA
This sequence comes from Torreya grandis, assembly GCA_037957365.1. Lineage (NCBI taxonomy): Eukaryota > Viridiplantae > Streptophyta > Pinopsida > Cupressales > Taxaceae > Torreya > Torreya grandis. Next base: position 1,339,696 of record JARHVA010003810.1, on the reverse strand, counting down.
TGATATGTACCATCTAATATGTCATTACCCTTCATGAACCTCAATCCCTTGTCTTAATATTATTGACATTACAATGCTGATTTGATTTACATATTGGAGATGGAGCCTTTTTACAATCAAATGAACATCATACTGTCATCATCAACCCTTTACAATAATAAACATCCAATAAAAAAACCTTACTACCTTACAAACTATGTACCATTTTCTCCGATATATATAAATCATATACATATATTATAATATTATCATATAATAAATATACCTATAATAGTATAATATTTTATATATTAAATATTTTATTATATCAATATTATACCATACATATTATAATATTTTTAATATTAAATATTAATTATATATTCCAAAATTTTCACCAACATGGAACTCGACTTCTTTCCAACATATATATATAGGTATGGTTGAAGTTTTTTATCATGCCACGTAGTTACTCAACACTGAAACGTGTCCATAAAACTTGTTTAGAGGAAATGGGGGTTGTTGATTTAAAGCATACCATAAGTATTGCAAAACCCTTCTTCTATTTCTTTCATCTTGTTTGTTTTGCTTCTATTCTTTTTCGCCTTTTAGGGTTTTAAACTATCTTTTCACCTGATATCCTTTTTGTTTTCTTGATCCGCTCTTGTGTTTTTACCGACTGCCATATTTTTTTTTTTGTTTTTCTGATAGTTTTATTCTTGCTTTTGTTTTTATTGATATGTTCAGTAAATTTAGGGTGAGGTTATGTGATGCTTTTCATGTAAAGTTGCATAAGCTTAAGCTTTGTGAACACCGACACTGCTAGTTGCATTAAGCATATTTGATTCAACATTAAATACTGGATCTGTTCATACGGAGTGGATTATTACTGGATTTAGTCATTAAAGAACATGCTCTGCTTTGTTGTTGTCGATATGTTCTCAACAAATTGAACGAGTTTAATTTTCACACCCTAAAATATTCAATGTATTTGTTTCCTATCTCGGGCAAGAAATCGCATCTGCAAAGGGTCTGGAAGCATATATTGCCTCCAATCGTTTTTAAATTTGTTGCATTTTCCATCCGTAGGAAGCTTCCACACTCCAGTTCGATTTATGGTTCTCATAATTTCATGCATTTATTTTACTACGTGGGTTTCATGTTTTTGTTTGTGATCTTTCATTTTTTTGGGTCAATTTTTAATTGACGGTTATATTTTAAACATGGTAGAGATGAGGGCATAAAATTTGGGTGAGGATGTTACGGATGACTCAGATCTCGAAATGCCTTCATTTTTTGATCTTTCATTTTTTGGGTCAATATTTAATGGATGGTTATATTTTAAACATGGTGAGATGAGGGCATAAAATTTGGTGAGGATGTTACGGAAGAACTAAATCTCGAAATACCTTCATTGGATGAAAAAGATGAGAAGAATTGCTTGGAGATTGAAGCACTCATTGAAGTTTTGTATTGCATTTTCCTTCCTACTTTCTATTTCAAGAGGTGGTTTTATTTGAGCAGACAAATGGCATCCATCAATAGTATTCATGAAAGATTGATCTGATTCCTAATAGGAGGGAGTCCATCTATCCTCTGTTGTGCCAGCTGACCATACTACAACAGAGCATTCCATGCCCAAACTAATAATCTGCAAAATCATACCATCATCTAATTCGTCATGTAAACATTTCAATAAAGATAAACAACATATTTTTCATTTTATCTCATGTGAAAGGATTCTGGGACCTCGCCCCACCATATAAACCTTCACCGATTAAAAATGCCTTCGACATAATAAATCACTTAACCTCTTTATTAAAGAATATATGTGATCACACTTTTGATATAAAAAATTGATGATACAGATACAATCAACAAAGAAGACGTGTCAATCTCTATAAGCCATGGGACAGGGGGTTATGAAAGAGTCATGGCTTTGGTTTTAATTTAAAGAGGGACCCATGATTTTCATTCTTTGTGGTTTATAGTCTTGGTCAAGTATAGAGAAGACTTCAAAGGGTCAAAAGTGGGGTACGCGAATATTTGAAGTATATAAAGGAGCCACTAGTCTCAAAGGGCACTTAATGCTTTCCTTTTTCATTTTAAGAGGTTATTAATTTTTCTTATTTGAGCGAATTAAATTGTATTGTTTTATGCATTGAAAAATATGTTTATGTTTTCTCCAAGTTTATTGCTTGGTGTTGAAGAGATAGTAAATTTGTTGTAATCTGATTTGCTGCAAAATTTCCATGTTATTTGTAGTTTCGTATAAATCAAGGTAAAAAATCAATCATAATTAGCAGGGTGCGGGTCTTTGCGTCTGTTGGGAAGAAAGATTCAAATTCCAATTTTGAGTAACGGATGGCGGTCCAATCGAGGTATGACAACATACGATCTACCGCTGCTATCGTCATCATGTTGGCATCGAACTGAAGACAAAAAAAGGAGACATTACCACCATCTCTTAACCTATTTGGCGATGCCAACAGTGACCACAACAATGATGCAGAGCATGGATTTAACAATAGGTATTTATTCAACACCTTCTTTAACTACAATTCTTCTAACAAAAATCCAGGTCTTGCGAAATGGTTTAAAGCCTTTGTGAAGTCTCATATCAGTACGTTATCCATATTGAAGCCAATAGCAAGCAAATGTTTTCTCATACTTCAGATATATCATAATATGAAATTGATTTTTGTCATAGTTTTTGAACCGACGCTAGCTGTAGTGGTAACTCTGTTCTTCTTATCATGTACATCTCCTCTATCCACACGCCCCTGTCGTCCACAATCAGCTGGTGGAAGGAGAGTATGTTTGTATAGAAACAACAAATTATTATTCCTGAGTTCACTTCGCTCTTCTATCACTTTTTCAATACGGAACAAGATGAAAATCAGCACTTCCAAACATGGGAGAGTGACAGTACCTTTTACTTCTGCTATACATTCTGGTAAGTTTAGCTTGCTACTGATAGATTCACATTTGCAATACTCATAATTTGGTTGTTTATAATGGGATTTTTCAAAATGGGTGTATTTTGTAATGGGTTTGTGGTCCTTGTTGACAAAATTGGTCTTTAACAATATGATTAATGGTGGTGTAGAACTCTTAAAGCATTGGGATTAAATATAAGCTGGTTTTCTGATATCTCCAGTCATTTTTAGAGTAAAGCATGTAGATGTGCTTATAATGACAGCATCATCATTTCAGATGCTCGAGATTTTGACTTTTTTGATTAAATTTTTATATACAATGTCGAAATGATGGCCTTTGTTAATTTTTTTTTAAGAAAGTAAATATATCTGCAATCAATCATTTCATTCCATAACCCTGTAATGCTTGTCACAGCAGTGTCATGCGCTTCCCCTCCCTTACAGCAATTCGCAACCTGCTGGTGGTGTCATCCCTTGTCCATTGATTAATCCTTGAATCAAAAAATACGTGGGGCTTGTTGATCGAAATGTCAGGAGAAGAGTTCTCTTGCCTCAATTTAGTATAATGAGATTTGTTCTAATTATCCCAGGAGCTATCCTGTTCCTGCAGGTTGCCATAAAATTTAATCTCATTGGAAACAACGCCTGGTAGAAAGTTTTCCTATGCAAAATTTTACGGTTAAAAATAATAATAATAATAAAGGTGTTTAATGGCTGGAGCATCCTTCCGATCTACAAGATAAATCACAGTTTCAGAAACAAATAGGAGAAAGCCCCTTTTTATACCAGGCATGTGTTCTTAGAAATTTCTTCCGTGCGATTTTAGAGAATGATATGAGCTATACAAAATTAACTGTGGACTCTTCATATCAGGAATTAAAATTTTAGAAGGTGCTTTAATACAAACCATACATGGGGAACGTCTAACGTAATTTATAGAGAACACAAAAAGGATATTGGTATGGCGTAGTAGCAGGGCTTATTTTTCCATCATTTTTACTTAAATATCTCTTAGGCCTTATCTACAAACCAATTGGTCATTCTACCATGTCATACTTTTTAAGATTTTTTTTTATTATTAATAATGTAGACTTCAGAGGCCTCATGTCCTGAGCTATTTGATTGTGTCAACAGTCTGCATGATAATTCTTTTTAGAACAACCAAAAATATTATACGTTGCCCAGGCCTGTGGAGAAAATTGTTTAATTTATGAGTGATCTATATGCATATTTGTTTTGTAAGTTTACAAAAAAGTGTTAATACCAAAACAGCGTACCAAACTCTCAGATTAAACAAATTGTTAAATATTTTCACAATAGATGTAATGATACCCTTGAGTGCTTTGTTTGGGAAAATTCACAAAATCTTGTTCATTACTTCTTCAAGAATTCGCCTAGTTTTCTTTCATTCATCACCTTTTTGAGAATTTATCATAACTTAGCATTTAACCATTTTATATTGAAGTTTTATTTTTATTTTCATTTGCTTTTTTCATCCGCCCTTGGTGTATTGCATGAAGTCCATCCAATGTTCTTAATTTCTCTCATAGTTTATGGTAAACATTCTTTAGTTTGATTGTGGCAGATGCATAACCTTGTTGAGCTCTTGGCATTTTAAAATTGCAATCTAAGTAACCAATACGGATGCGAATTCGAGTCCATACATCTTGCATTCATTGGATTGATAGCATTCATTAAAGCTATTATTCCGCAGGGCCTTGGCACTTCGTGCCCCTTGTTATTCACAGTGTACATTAAAATAAACCCATTTTTTATGGAATACCGTACAAGTATGCCAACATAAAAATATAAAAGGAACCATAATATGATTGAAGTGGGAAATATTTTAAATAAAAGGGACCTAAATGACAAGAGAAACTTAAGAAAAAGGTTATAAATGTGATCATGGTAAGATTTGTGATCAATTTTAATTTTAAATGGTATTTCAGTTTGTGAACCAAACTTTATATATTATGTGAAAGATAAATTCTTGTATTACTTTAAGATGTAAGAAGTTTGAACTTAACTTGGTCATTGCTATTTCATTTTTTGGTATAGCATATATTTATTTCAATTTTTCTTATAACTCATTTTGTATAACATTCTATCAATCCATTACTAACTTAAGTTTTATCGTGCAAAATTTATCAATTATTTAACTATTTTTTTAATTGTACATTTTATTTTCATAAATATTCAACATGATTTTAACCTCTTATCTATAATGTAGTAAATATAATTATTGCACTTCTTATTCCTCATCCATCCATGTTCTTGATTTTAAGGTCTTCCAATAGTGAATATAAATCAAATGAACTTATTTGACATTTATAATTTAAATGGAGATGCCTCCCCATACTTATTTTCCTTCTTTCTTTTGTCTTTCTTGGCATACATGCACGCCATAAATTCTTTGTGCATGGCCTCATTGTCCTTCATTTGAGCATCCACGAAAAAGCACATTTTTAAATATTTCAATCAATCTTAGCTGATTTATCTTTATGTGAAAGGTATTAATATTTCCTATTAGCATAATATTAAAACTCATTTCCTTCTCCTTCAATAAATTTTCTTGAAGGTCATTACTTATAGGTTGATCTTCTATTCAATTGTGCTAATAAATTTTTTTGTAAGGTCTTTATTTATAGGTTGATCTCCTATTCAAAGTGTGCACAAAAGATATTTAATTGTGATGTGAGTTTATATATTGGAGCTTTATAATATATATATTTATTTTATTATATTTAAGACTTTTCAATTTTAATTAATAGGATCAACCTTTTTACTTCGTTTATGTTATTTTTGAAGTTTCTTCTTTCACGATGAGTACATCTTCCTCTTTCCTTCACATCTAGGTCCATCAACAGACTATGTTTTGTTATTTATATAGATAGTATCACCCATGCTAACTCTCATTGTTATGTATTTGATATTCTTAGATTAAATTTTCTCTTCACCACTTCATTTTCTTTGTTGAAATATGAATCAAACTTTTGAATTAGAACTAACTCACCTTCTTTGGACTTCAAATCATGGATCCTTCGTATGTGTATCAAAAATTGTTTTCAACAATCTCACATAATATCAATCACAATATCATTGAAATCATTCTGATATGGTGACACTTTTTCATTATTGGTATTCACTAAAGAATGTGTCCATCCCCTTTCTAATGAATTTTCCAATTCCTATGTTTTTTTCCATATCTTCTCTTTTTGTGCACATTATCTCCTATTCGTCTTGATGTTTTTCCCACTTTTTATCTTCCTCATTCTGTTGATTAGTGTGCACTTTATATCCTTTCATTATTGTTGGACTCATCTTCTACATTCTCCATTGAGTCTCTTTTAATGGCTTGGTGTTGCTTTCTTTTGTCATTTTTTTAACGTCTGCCATCGTACATGATGTGTCTTAGTTAGTTACATCTCCTTGTGTCGTTGTTTGATTTTTTTTTGAATTCTTATATATTCCTTGTGTAATCTAAAAACTTATTGCCCTGTTTGTGTGTGAATTTTATTGAAAAAATAGAGTTTCACTAAGAGTTTGTGTGCTCATATTATTATAAATAGATGTTTGTTATCTTGGAACTCTAATATTTAATTCTTCACTATGCAGATCAGTTCCTCTTCCAATTCCTTGAGTTGGAATATTCGTTCTAGTTTATCTTCTTATGGGGATCTCTAGTTAGAGTATTTCTTTGAATTGGACTCAATTGGTGTACAACACCGATCCCTGATGATCCAACTAGATTTATTCTGAGTTGAAGTTAAAGTTTGCAGACTAGCAATTGCCCTTAAAATGCAAGGGAAGCTGGAAAAACTATTTTTTTTTTTTCCCAATCATATCTAATAAATATTTTATTTTAATATATTATATTATATATTTTTATTTTAATATTAATTTTTTTAATTATAGTATATTATAATATATATTTTAATACATTGTATATTTCACTATATAATATGTGTTACGTTATATATTTTAATATATTATTTTATTTTATATATTTTAAAATATTTTTCAAATTTTATATTAGTATTCTAATATTTATTTATATTTATATAATAAATATTTCTTAAACTTAAAATAGACCTATAGTTATATATTATTTTATAATTAATATTTATAATTTTAAATATATAATATTATAATTAATATTAATAATATATTATATATTTGATTATATTGGATATTTTATATAATTTATTTCTATTATATTATATATAGTTTATTATCTTATTATATTTTATTATATTAAACATTTTAATATTAAATTTTAACTTATATTTTAATATACTATATACTATATTTATATATTATATTATATATAATATATATATTTAATTTTTTAATTATATTATATATAATATTAATTCATAATACATATATATATAATATTAATATGTAAAAAATAATAATATAATATAAATATATTTAATCATATGATATTATTGTATTACATTATGAAATAATTTTTAATTTTTCAAATAATATTTATTATTATAACACAATAATAATAATAATAATAATAATAATAATAATAATAATAATAATAATAATAATAATAATTATTATTATTTAAAACACTCAGTTTAAATAAAAAATTAACTCCTCATTATAATTTATACAAATATCTTTTTACTGATAATCAACCATATGATTGCTAAACTAAAAACAACTCACAATAATTATGTGGTCAAACAGATGCAGTCATTCAAAGATCATGTGGGAATAAAGAATTTATAAATGCTTTATTTAATTCTACTGTCTTCTGTTTTTTTAAATAAATATTTAATTATGTTTATCAAATAAAATCCGAATAATTATTTACGAAGTTAAATAATTGCTTTATTTATTAAATCGGAAGTCGTTTCAATGTGAGAGATTCACCAGAGATTCCTTTAACATCCGTTAAGAGGTACATAGTATTTGTTCTCTTGCTGCCCTTGTGGCAGGGTCAATGTGGGTCTTCTGTAAATTGATATTTTACCTGTATTTGAATTTGGTTTGAGATTTTCTTTAATCAATCATACGATGGTGCAGGACATTCTGATTACTGCAAATTACCTAATTCGTTGGAATCTAGTGCTGACACTTTCGCCAGCTACTTTTTCTGTATCGAGTATGTGAGATTGAGTTGCCTGTGAGGGATTCGTACGAGTGTTATTCCCATTTTATTACTTGATGGTATATATATATACATGTAATTTATTGTATTGATACTACCTTAGTTTCACAAACAATCTGGGGTTGATATCCAAGTTATCAGACTATGATTCATCATCTTATGACACCCGTGTATTTCCTAGAGATTTATATATCCTTCACAAAGAATTTATCATTGAATCAATTTCTTAAATGTCTACTTAGTGCATGTAACCCAAATTATTTATATAATGTGTTTATAAATAAGGGCACGTTGCGCCAAGTTTTCATGGAGAGTTTGAAATGTTGAAGTGAAATTATGTTTTTGTTATTTATTTTTATTTCTATTTCGAACAGCGTGATGACATTTTTATTAAGTTGAAATAAATCAAATCATATGAAAACGAAGTAGAACTTTGAAGCTATTGAATACCTTATCTCTAAAAATGTAAAAGGTTTTGAAAATTGCATTAGAAATAACCTGCACAAGAAAAATAAATCGATCGATACTAAACAAATACAGTTGCATAGTGAAGATATTATGACAAATAAATTCTATCCTACATAAATAGACAGTATAAAAGTCATGTCGTGCATGTAAACAATATAACAGAAAATGAGCATAGTAAAGTTGGTTACCCAACATTAAAGCTTTGCTGGATTATCTTCAATCGAATACTCTGCATTAGCCATCATTCTCAATTAATCCTAGTTTAACTTTCTGCATTAGCCATCATTCTCAATTAATCTTAGTTTGACTTTCTGCATTAGCCATCATTCTCAATTAATCTTAGTTTGACTTACAGTAAATAGAGTATTTTAGAAACATGTGTCTACCAATACAAGAAATCACTCCAAAATGATAATTGTATAATAGAGTTGAGTACATATATAATGACTAGCCAACCAAGTTACTGAATTCATTTTTTGGAAAAGTCAAGGTTAAATTGTGTTCCAATTCTTGTCTATCACAATCTATAGTGATAAAAATGCTCATCTTTTGAGCCTCTCTTGTCATATGTTTTGCCAATGTTGTATTCATGTCATCTGGGGTTGGTAGGAGGGGATAAATTGATTCTATATTTATCCCCATTTGAAAATCAGATCGCTTAGCATGTATACTATCTTGCAACAACTTATTCATGTATTCCAAAATAGGTACCCAAAAAAATTGATTGAAATTAGATTGTCCCTCTAAAGTTGAAACCAAAGGTGATAGTGATATGTGCAAAACTAAAAATACAGTAAAATATTAATTTTAATATTAGTATGTATGCTTCATATACATAAAGTATAAACTGTGAAAAACTTGGAGAATTTGATCTTCACATATTTGAAATTCATCCCTACCTATCTATACAATAAAATAAGTCTCAAACTTAAGAGATGTAGGTTGCAAGATTGAGCAAGTTCTTAAATATGGGATTATTTTTTATGTTTATTATTATCCATAGCTAGGTGGATGTGAAATTAGGTGCCTGAGTATTAGGTATTTCTACTTCATAGTTCACCAAAATATGAAGTTGGCATGTTAATATGACAATAGGATTTTATTTGTAGAAGACAAACATATTAAGCAAATCTAAATATATTGTTTGAAATTTCACACTCAATTAGGTCATAGTATTTACCAATGCATCTTCCCATATCATGATCATCATTATGGCACTAGCTCTGCTTTAGACACCAGACCATGGCACCACTTTTTCCAGATATGGCATCATGCTCACCATTATCAGTTCTTTGTCTTTGCCATTGGAAAATGGTCAGATAAAAGTACCACCCCTGTTAGGAATAGTCCTTACATCGTGTTAAATATTCCTCGATAATCAAAATAAATAAAATTTGCTTATGTAATGGATATATAAAGACATGCTCAAATAGCTTTTATTCATGGAAACACAATACTTTATTATTTAGATAAATATATACTTCAAAGGATAATCAAAATAAATAAAATTTGCTTATGTAATGGATATATAAAGACATGCTCAAATAGCTTTTATTCATGGAAACACAATACTTTATTATTTAGATAAGTATATACTTCAAAGTTTCTCTCTTGTATTGTAGAGAGACTACACCCACACCAAGTGGAGCCTTCCGTCCTCACTCTCGTGCAGTGTCTTGCATTCCACTTTAAAGTCTGCATCTCACAAATTCACAATATAACATAATGTCCTTTTATAGACCTATAATATTAAGTTCACAACCTTTGATAATAAATCTTGATAATGAAATACATATTATTAATATACTCTACTCATCTATATGTACTGCCCCTATAAAACAATTAACCCTGGTTAAGTTTTTGGGTCCACTTACAGAGGAGACATGGCCAAAGCCCAATTTACAAGTAATCGATAGTCATAGCCCACAGATTTCTCTTGCTGGCTTGAACCTAGGTCTTGACGGCAACAACAGGCCCACTTACTGTGTGAGCTAAACAGTTGTAGACCTAAAAAAATTAAGCATCCTTGATTAGCCCTATTTTCAATCTTCGTGTAGGGATAGATAGTTTTGTTCTTGAATTTTGGATTTGCATCCACATGATTCTGCCTGATAAAGCATAAAGAACAAGACAATCGCATGACCACAACACAATCTAAAATTTTGTGTGTATTTATTTGTGATAGCAATATAGAACTAAAGGGCCAAAGATGAACCATGGGTGCTATTCCCTTCTAAGTACATGAGCCAATCAAGCCAAACATGTATCTTTTCCTAATAGGTGTATTGTGTCCCTCGCTATGTGAATACCCATGTTAACCTAAATTATTAAATCCAGGGTTAGATTGCAACAAAGATGGTAAATCAATATTATTATTGTAATTTTTTATAAAAAAGGAAAAAAAAGACATCTCAGGTTCTGATTCCCAAAACCTTGTAGGATGAGGGTAAGACATGAATGCACTGAAGCCAAAAAATAAATCATTATAAACCCTCATTGACCTAAAATAAAAATGAAGAGTGTTAAAACCCATTAATATCATATTCATTGACAAAATATCCCTCGCACTTCATGATGCCATTAAACTAAATGTTGGGCCCCTATTTCATTAAGGATGGGATCTGCATCAGCATGGCAGACACCTCGATGTGAGGTAATCACTTGGAATGATGATTGTTATTTTGGCATCTTGGCACTAGCTACAGGGATCAACACACATTTTGTGCCAGCGGGCAAGTGGTTAACTGGCACCCGGACCTTCAAGGGCATCTTCTAAGAGTGGAAACATGTGGCAACCACAGTGTGAAGGATGCAAGGTGATGGAGCCGGTAGAATGATCAACAAAGGCTCCAACTTAGCACCCGATGTGCGCACTCCACCCTAGCAAAGAGATGCTCATGTGTGTTATAAAATGAGCTTGAACCAGTGAGCAAGAGTGACATGAATTGAATGCAATGAAGCTTTGAAGAATTTATGTTAGATATGATCTTCATACATTATAGCCACCATTAGTATGAGAAATAGCATGGATGCCATAATACTCCAAGTGCATATGCCCAAGCTCACCTATGAGCCTCTGGGTTGTCAAATAGTTCTAGTTAAGCATTTGCTCTATTTTATCACCATGAACTATATACTATGTTATGTTTGAACTTTGATTAATTAATGATGAAGGTTGTTGCACGTACAATGTTTATGGTTTACATATCTTTGGTATTTTTAGTAGAATGTGAAATGAATGCAATGGTTATAATGTTATAAATTCAATATCTATATGTTAAGTTAAGCAAGATTTTGGTCCAGGTCATTAATGGTGTCCCTGTGTTAAGTAATGATTTCATCATATCTTGTATAATGACTAAGTATGGATAGATCTCGCACCAAGCATTGATACCCTTGATAGAAATGCTAGCCTAAGTATGAATACTTGAAGTAGGAGTAGTCCCTTGACCTTTAGAATCACCTACATGATGTTAAGCTTAGTAGAACAAAGGCTTGCTCCCTTAAGACTATAGAACCCTCCCAAAATAGGCTTGTGCCTTTAGACCACCAAGCCTAGTCCATGAAAGACTTGTGCTAAGGAATATACCAAGAGCTTTCTTCCAAATGACCAAGTAATATAAGTAAAGTCTCGCACCATGGCATAACTAACCCAACGCAGGCCCTGATTCTTTATCTTCTGCACTTTGTGTGAGAGCATAAGGCATATGCCTTATGTGAATTGATGCCAACACAACCAAGTGTTAAATGTTGAGCACATAATAAATATACCATTTTAATGCCTAGTTGTATTAAGTCCATAATTGACTTGGACAATCGAATGAGCACCTGACTTGATAACAAACTATTTTCTACAACATTTTGGTTCCGTTATTGGTATCCATGTTGAATTTTGTTGCTGTGGTGTGACATAATGACGTTCTGACTCTCCCTCGAAAACATTAAGTGCTAGTATTAATAGGTGGAAGATGGATTTGCTCTGAAGAATCCAACTTGTAGAGTACAAACACTGAGAAAGTGGGTTCAAAACATCCTGTATGATGCTCTATATAAGGTCTTTTTCTATGAACTACCTAAGCATGTATATCGATGGTTGGCTGCATATGCAACCCACAGAAGATGAATCCATGGATAATGCTATGAGTGGATGGAGCACCTAGAGAGGCTTGAGACTCTAGATGTCACTTGGAATAGAGTAGTAGACAAATGGTGGAAAGGAGTGTTGAACAATTACATGTTTGAGTTCGTAGTTTCAACATACTCCTGCCCTGGGGAAGTAGAGTATCAATTTTTGTGTGAACCTAGATGCACATTTGTGAAAGAGTTCAACATAGAGCTCAAAAATATAATGGTGGATTATGGCTTTGAAACTTTGAGAATGGAAGGCTAAATTCATTTCACGTATGAGAAACACAAGGGGGGAGAAGGGGATGTTGAGTAAAGGTTTTGGATTGACAACTGAGACCTTAGGAGACATACTTATAATAAGAGACACCATAGACTGATGGAAAATATGGAACCTAGAAGTGCCGAGAGAACCCATAGCGAGTGGGAAGGGCATGGGGAAGGATCTCTTGAAATACAACAATGCGAGGAAAGAAATAATGAAGTGATGGATCAAGCTCAATAGTTGCTGGGTGTAGAATGTGTTGGGTTCCTATAGGAATTCTTGATTGAAGATATGCTTGATGTACCTACCCCCTTTTAAACCTGTAGTGAAAGATAATGCACTGGATTCCCTACTTGAATAAAGAACAAGAGTGATAATTGACCCTATAGTCAAAATAAACTTTAGATGGTTCACAGACTTGGAGTGTAATTTTGTGATTGAACAGGGCATTCCCTATAAAGAGTTTCATGAAACTAACTCTAAACCAGTAAGCACTAGCTTAAAACCACAAAATTTGAGTGCAAGCATACCAACTCAACCCATGTCAACATCACAAAGTGGGCAATATCCCACAAGAAGTGGATTGGCTCCCTAAGTTAATAATATAGTGTTATCATTGTCTATGACAACAGTAGTAACTACAGCGCTGATGCCTAACCCAGTGGTTAGAGGCATAAGAAGGCTACCACCAAGATAGATGCTAGGGGGACAAGTGGCCCAAATGCTAGCTTGCCCCAAATAATAAATCTTTTATAAAATGGCCATGCACCTGCCAGAGTATCATATCATGGAAAATGTTGTAGAGCATGTGCTAAAGTGTGAATTACAGTGGTGCGCTCATGAAATAACCCAGTCAGAGTGTAGGGTAACCCAATTCATAACCACTCTACTTGATCATGCCCATACCTAGTATAGGAAATTTGACCCTAACCAAGCTATGGTTGATTACGACACCCTGAAGGAAACATTCCTTAAGGAATTATACATTCTAGAGTTTGAACAATAGAGCATCGTCTCACTCAAAGAGATTACCCAAGGGCTCTCCTAAAGCATGAACCTATATGATGCAAGGTTCAAGACTCTCTTATCAAACTTTCCTTATGACATTCATCCCTTTCATCATGCACAATGGTTTATTGGAGGGTTTCTAGTACCGTTCTAAAAAGCACTTTCCATGAAGACTTTCATAGACCCTAATGAAGCACTTGAATCTGTGCTCAGAACTGAGGCAGTTGGAAGTAAAAACACTAGGATCAATCCATTCATGGAGGCACAAATTACATCCATGGCCTCCTAACTCCAAAATCTTACATCTAACTCATCATAGGATGCTAAAAATGGATTATGGTGCACCGAACACAAAGCAAAAGGCCATAATAGGAATAACTACCCTTGAAAGAATGTGGGCACATTGTTTCTAAGCTATGAATTCTGTCAAGGGCACATGATTTTTTTAATTTTCCTTTGTTGTAATGTGCTAGCTAGGTTAACACAACCATAAATTATTAGTTGTGCAATGCCTATACTCAAACCATAACTGATTATAGGGTCATAGATGAGATGCATGAGAACATGGAGAGAGGCACATGGCAAGCTACTACAACAGTCGGAGGATAAGCTAACCAAGGAAATGAAAGCTATGGCCAATAAAATATAAGATTTGGAATTCAATGAGGTGCTATAGGGCAAGGTGGAGGATGCGGTGGTGGAAAGTTCCCACCCCACTCATGTTACAAGTGTGGCTCGACAAACCACTATCAGCATGACTACCCTACACATCCAACATGTGGTATTGTCGAGGGGCCCATAAGGTTAAAGAATGCCCTAATTTGTACAAGAAGTTGACCCAAGGTAGGCATGACATAAATAAGGGTGCATGAATGATCAGGTAAGAGCCAAAAATGGAAAAATGGACTTTAAAGGTGCAATTGACCCGCCTAAAGATAGTCAAGGTGTAGGTGACTACTCATAATGGATTCACCACTCAAATTCCAATTGTGCCAACACCTGAGTTACATTTAGAATATGGAGAGAAGAGTCAGATTGAGTGTATAATGTGGATTGAAACCAAATTTGTGTCTTACCCAAACCCAACATGCCATAAGGATGTATTGTAGTAGGCAATGAGCATCATCTAGAACCTGCAAGGGGAGCTCCAATTGGTGAGAGACCTCAAACCACAGGTCACCACCTCCCATAAGAAGCAAGATAGCTAGGAGGCTGAGATACAAGAACTAATAGAGATCCTACACCTCTTACAAATGGAAGGAATGTTGCCCCTATTGAATAATTTACTCTTGGAGCATGTAGGGAAAAAGCCAGTTGAAGTCATTACAGCACACATGGAGAAGGAATGAGAATTTTGACACATAGAGAATGTGGAGTATGATCAAGAACACCTTGTTAATGCCACCTTTGATGGATAGTCTATATGTGAGGTCCTTGTGGACACATGTACTGAGGTCAATATTTTGACCAAGAACACATGAGAGAAGAGGGGTAGGTAAGCCTTGAGGCTTTCCCCTCATGTACTTTTCATGCCTAATAAGACCTGAGTGAAACCAATCAAAATTTTGAAGAGCATCGATGTAAATATCATGGGCACCAAGTTTCACACTGACTTTGAAATGATTGAGTTAGCAGAATAAGACAATTATCTAGTGCTTCTGGGAAGGCCATGGTGTTATGCAAACAACACAGACATGCACTTCAAGAGATGTTATATGATCTTTGTAAATAGCAAGGAGAAGGTATTTATCCCCCTCTCAAGTGACCAAAGACCCCCATATGTAGAAAGTGTTAACCTTGAGGATGAGGTTAACCACATATATAACATCACGATGCAAGGCACTAAGACTCTCAATCCCAATGATCAAGGAGTGATTTCTTGGGAAGATGGACAATTAGCCTCAGACTCCACTAATGTTACTTACGACCGATGGGTCAAGTAATCTAATGAGACCACTGGTTCAAGGTGCCTCTTAGTACGAGCAAAGTCACCAAAACTAGTAAATATGGGTTGGGTCTAGATTGATCGCACTTCAAAAAGATTGGTCCCTTGCACCAAGTAGAAAGGAAAGAGAGTGTTTTGCCTAAATAAAATTAAATTTGTAGTGCTCCTAAGATATGAGGGGAACAATCCTATGGAAGAGTATGTCCATAGCCTCGAATCATGCATCCTAAAAGAAGTAGATAGAATGGGTGCACTAGTGTATACATTTAGGAGCATTGTCACTCATTGGTGGGTAGCGTAAAGGCCTAGCTTGCCAACTTGGAAAGATGTGAAAGTAACCATCTACACTAGATTCAAGAAAATCAATGAGGACCTAGACATCTCTACCTACTTTAGAGACTTAGACCCTATAGATCATGTGTACTTATGCGAAGAAACATGGACTGTCTATGGTGAGAAGGCCCCAAGGAACATATGGGTGCATGCCTTATACAAGACCTTGAATACATGGGCACGAATATGGTACATTGTCAATGAGGTGCACTACATTCTCCTTTTTATCAAAAATCCTTGCATTGATCGAGCCACTACAAGTAATTTGAAGGGTAGTGTTTGAGGACACTACAATCCTAGAGGAGCACCTGAAAGACATGTTTGATGAAAAGGGGTTGGTGCTCCTGACATTATTTGAAGATAAAATCCTCAATAGTGACTCTAGTGATGAGAATTATGGAACATATAAGGCACGCAATTGGACAAACCTAACAGGCAAAAAGAAGCTTGTGCACCAAGTTGAGGATAACACTCTAAAGGAAGAAGACACTACCCACCTTTACATAGAAACAACTGAGGGTAGTAGGCAAGTCCATGAATTTCATCAGGAGAATAATGATCCCTAGATCATGTTGTTAAAAATGATAAAGGTAAATATTACCTTAGAAGGGAAACCAAATATTTCTACTCTGGGCACCTATTGGTTTGACATGGAGCTAGAGCATGTTGTGGATATCCTAAAGGAGTTCCAAGACTTGTTCCCTTGGAATTACCATGATATTAAGGGCACCCACCCATACCTTGTAAGGATGAGCATTAATCTAGTCAATGGTGTAAGAAATGTTAAGAAGTGATCATAGAAGATGAATCCCAATCTTTGTGCTAAGGTCAAAATAAAGATTAATGATATGCTAGTTGCAGGCATCATCTACCTTGTGCAATAATTTGAATGGGTTAGCCCAATGGTTATTATCATCAAGAAGGATGAGCACATTTAGATCTGCATTGATTATAGATTGTTGAATGCAACCTGTGTCACTAATCCATTTCTAGCTCCATTCATTGATGAAGTTTTGGATGGTGTTGCATGCTACAAAATATACACTTTCACTAATGGGTTCTTAGGATACCATCAAGTCCAGATTGAGGAAGAGGATAAGCCCAAAATGACCTTTGTGATAGAGTGGGGTTGTTTCGTATACCACATGATGCCCTTTAGACTCAATAATGTGCCAACCATGTTCTCTTGAATGGTGATCACTGATTTTAAGGACTTCATTAACAAGTTCCTCCAAGTGTACTTAGATGACTGGACTGTGTATAGACTAGTGAAGGACCATTATGACCTCATGTTTGAGAGGTGATGGTTGTTATATATATATATATATCCTTGAACCTCAATAAGGGCATTTTTGTGACACCATTTAACACTTTTCTTTGGCATATCATCTACAAGGATGGTTTATTTGTTGACCTCATAAATATCACCATCATCCGTGAAATCCAAACCCCATTAATGCAGAAAGATGTTTGTGTCGTTTTTGGATACTTAAAATATTATATAAAGTTCAACAAGAACAATTCAAAGATTGTGGCACCACTAGAAGATATATTTCACAAGGATGGCATGTTCTATTAGGGTGTGGTGCAAGAAGATGCCTTTGAAACCCTAAAGCTCAAATTAGCTAGCACACTGATACTACAATTTCCCAACTAGATGAATCCATTCCATGCCCATGTCGATGCATCTGGATCTACAATTCATTTTAGCACAACCAAGTGAAGGCAAAATGGATCATCCCATTCCCTTCACAAGCAGAAAATTGACCCAAGTAGATCAAAACTATACTACAATTGAGAGTGAGGCAATTGCCATAGTCTATGCCTTGCAAAATTTGAAGCATTACTTGTTGGTGACCCCATTCATATTCTTCACTAATCATGAGGTGATTAAGTACTTGGTGATCAAGCCTATTCTCCATGGGTGAATTTTTAGATGGATAGTTCCATTTCAATAATTCTAGTTCTTGGTTGTAGTAAATTTTAGAAAATAGAACTCAGGTCCAGACCATTTATCCTGCATCAACTTTGACAATACAATGATGCTTATTGAGGATTATATGTTGAACGTGAATATCTACAGAGTCTATCATGTCTTTGAAGACTTGGCAAAGATCATCGCATTTTTGACATCTAGGGCCACACCCCAGACTATGACAACCAAAGAAAAGAAGCAACTCTGCTACCCCCTTTCAGTTTATTGGTAAGGAACTATACAAATTGAGCTTTGATGAGGTCCTACGTTGATGCATCCTAGAACATGAATGGGACTAAATCTTGAAAGAGATGCATCAGGGGATTATAGTAGGCCATTATGTTGGAGATGATATGATGCATAAAGTGTTGTAATCAGGCTTATGGTGGCCAAGTTTATTTTAGGATGTGATAGAGTCTGCCAAGGTATGTGACATCTACTAGTGCACATGAAAACCAAACCACTGAGATGAGATGCTACTCATTCCTATTTTTGTCCATGTGCCATTTAAAAAATTGTCCACTGACGTTGTAGGGATAATTACTCCCACTGCAAGGCACATAGGTGTGTGATACATTATGACAACCTTAAACTATTTCACCAAGTGGGTTGAGGCAACACCAATCAAAGATTGCATAGCCACCATAGCCACAAGGTTTATATGGGAGAACACCATTAGTCATTATGGTTGCCAACTTAGTTTGACTAGTGATTGTGAGATGCACTTCATTAATGAAACCGTGCACATCCTACTAATGAAATACATGGTGGTTCACCAATAGACAACATATTATCATCCCCAAACGAATGACACCATCGAGGCATTCAATAAGATATTGGGAATGTACCTCACAAAGATATGTGATGTTGGTCACAAGGATTGGGATGACCATGTTTCAGAAGTGTTGTGGGCCTATCACATGACATATAAGTGTCTAAATAAGGAAACACCATTTCAACTAGTGTTTAGCAAAGAGGTCATTTTACCAATGTATCTTCTAATTACCTCATTGTGCATCATGTGTATTAGTCATTTGGATGACTAAGAGTCATTAAGTACATGAATGGAAGACTTAGAGTGCTTAGATGAGACGCATGCCCAAGCAAGATGGATTCAACAAGTAGAGAAGGCATGCTAGAAGCTCTAGCATGACAAACATATCAAGCGTAAGGTACTTACTGAAGGAGCATTGGTCTTGTTTATTGACTCCAAGTACTTCAAGCACCCAAGCAAGTTGCAGATTAGGTGGATGGGCCCTTATATCATCCATAGCATATTTGAGATTGGTGCGTGCAAGTTGAACATGTTGATGGGTGAAATGTTCCCTAGGAATTTCAATGACAACCGGTTAAATCCTTATAGACAATAGGATGGCACTTGCACCATCAAATACCAACTTCCTAATCATGAGTTAGTTGTTAGGTCTTGACCAAAATAAATTTTGGTATGAGCCAAATGTTTCCTTATGTTTTGTGTTGTTTTTTTGTGATGAGGGAATAAGTGAGGCACTTTTAGGCTCACAAGAGAACTATTATGATGCCTACATGCAAAACTCAAGTCACGTGAGTCAAGCATAGATGCTTTATAAAGTGCCTGAGGCTAGACACCTAAGTTTTTGGATGGGTGGAGTTTGCCAAACTTGGAAGTATATGAGTACCAAGTTGACAAAAGAAAGGTGCACAAGATGCTAGTGTGAAAGAAACCCAGAGAATAAAGTGTTGGAGGACTAGTGAAGGAATTTTTATGGGGTAAGATAGGATAAGGCAAGAGATGAAAGTCTAAATAAATCAACTATGAAATAGGAAGTGCATCTGGAAGAGAAGATGGAACTGAGGAGGTTGAATTACATGCATGTGAATCATTGTGCCCAAGTTGCCATAAGAAGGGTGAAGGTTACACCAAGGTGAAAAAAGTGTAGGAAGAAGATCATCAAGATAAGATGACATCCACCCAATGGTAGGAAAGAAGTGACCATTTGAATCACCAATCACTTCACCAAATACATCATTAAGAGAATTTAATATGGTGATGGTAGAGGCACAAAGATCTACAATAAATGCAAATGTGGGAGTGAATTTTTATAGATTTCATGGGTTTAATGGATATCAAAAAATCAATGTGTCACCACGCCATTACTCACCTAAAATTAAGAACATAGCTGAAATTAAGATATAAAGGAGTGAAAGGCCGATGGGAATAGGTTACAAACCTTAAGAGAATTTTGATGGGGAGTCAAGAACAACAAACAGCTCTGATCCCACTTGTCAGGATCTTGCTCCTCAATAAGAGCACAATATGATTACCTTGTATAAGCAACTAAATATGCAGAATTAACTAGAAGCAATAAGTAACTAGAATTCACAAATGACATAAAATATGAGAGACAACACAATATGTATTAATACTCATCCAGAAAATAATACAATGAAGAGACGCCACACTCTTCCACACCTTTTAGGCTTCCCACACCAAGTGTACAATAATTCTCCTCAAGAGTTCACTCTCCTACCAAAAATGGTCTCAACACACAACTCAAACACAGAATTGGTGTTCACCTCCAACCAATCAGTAATAACCCTGCCAGTACACATGTACTCAAAGTACTTCAAGTAGATCTCCCATAAGCTTACAACAACCTGCAACTCAAACGATCTTACTCACACATGTAGATCTTTTCCATGAACTTGCAACAACCTGCAATTCAAAT
Source organism: Torreya grandis (assembly GCA_037957365.1). Lineage (NCBI taxonomy): Eukaryota > Viridiplantae > Streptophyta > Pinopsida > Cupressales > Taxaceae > Torreya > Torreya grandis. The sequence continues at coordinate 1,318,823 of JARHVA010003810.1, read as the reverse complement.
GATCTTACACTTGGAAGGATCTTCCTTGCCTTCCTCTATTTTCTCTGTTGTGGAACTAGAAGGAGCTACACTTGCTCAACTCTAACTAGCACACACTTACAATACATGCCAATGGGTCTATAAATAAATCCCACACTAAATAATAACTTAGAATTCTAATTTACAATAATTAGACACTCAACTCAAGACCAAAAATAGCCTTTACATGCAAACACTCAGTTCAACGAACTAACTATTCGTGCAATGAACAGTTCTGGAACCACACAGGTGACCGATGTTGGTCCCTGTCTGACTGGAGTTGATCGACGTCGGCCAACCTCCTACCGATGTCGGTTACACTTTTACACTATAGAGGACCGACGTTGGTTACACTGCCGACGCCGGTATCCCTGGAACTCAGCAACCTCCTCCATGTCTACATAGTTGAAGCTTTTAGCTCCACAACCTAACAATCTCCCACTTGGAGATAAACAACTGCAACTATACATGTACTTGTACATCATCTAGTTTGTTCCCTTGGCTTTGTATCCCTCTTAAAAATCACTCTTGAAGACCAACCACCACAAATCTTGTGGTGCACCCCCTGTCATCCAAATCACCTGACACATCTGCATCTACAAACCCATGTAGAAAATAACTTGACCCTACATAGCATGTGCACCTGCTGCTGGTCCCTCTCAGAATCCACTAAACTGCCCTCCAGTGCTTCTTTCTTGGATTGGTCCAAATTTGCTGACAACTCCCACTACTTGTGAAATCTCAGGTCTAGTACATACCATGCACTTAACCTCATTATGTGAATCAAGACACTATTCATAGAACTGTCCAACCATCGGCGTGCTAACTGGTCTCACACAATCATCTGGAGACAAAATCAACCTGTGACCTTCCATGTCTCTAGAACACACTCATGTCAAAGAATCTTGTTGCTCCTAAATTCCTCATGACACACCTCTGAACTAACTTTACCTTTAGTTCAGCAACTCCCTGTATGTGTAACCCTGCAACAAACACACAATACAGTAATAGGATAATGTAGTTAATATTATCCAACCTGTTAAAGAGAAACACAATGGTCAAACCTCCATTGTCCTGCAGCTTACTCAAGACCATATACCCTAGCCTTCCGTCTCACGTGTCCATTCTCATTCTTCTTTATCCTGAACATCCATTCGTCTCTCAGTGCTTTCTTCCAGCTGGAAACTCCACCAAAAAACTCTCATTTGGTTCTTCTCCAAGGAATCACATCCTTCATCCATGCCAAGCTCCCATTGTTTCCTGGATCTACCTGCTCTGCTTCTTTAATAACTTCCTGGTTCTTGACCATAAGTGAGCAACAAGTAGTGTAAAGAAGGGAAATGATGAATTTGAGGCTTACTTACCCTTTAAGTCCTCCATATGGTTGTTTGAGACTCCTTGACAGCTTGCTATCTACCCAAAATCCGTCTCAGTGACCGATGCCGGTCACATCTCAGTCTGCACCTGACCGATGTCGGTTCCATGCGACTGCCTCATCACCGACGTCGATTCCCCCTGACCGATGCCGGTGTTTATCTATCCTGAGTCACCGACGTCGAGCTGCACATAGCCAATGTCGGTCCCTGTCTGGATGCCGATGTCGGTTTTCTAACTGATGTTGGTCTCTGTGTTTTACTTGTGAGCGATGAATTCTACTCGCGAGCTCCTTTTGGATCAAAACCCTGTCCAAATCAACCTTGCTCTGCTCAGAATTCTTCAGCCCCTTGCACTAACCTCTATCCGTCACCTTCTCCTTGAAAACCAAGGCTTTCCTGTTCTTGTCACTAACATCAGATTTCTCAAGAAACGTCATTTTTTTCTTCTACATACATAAATCTCGATCCATGCTTTTCAAATCCAAAAGCATACCCTTTGACTCAAGAACATGCATCCCCTTCTTATTCATGTGACCAAGCCTATTAAGCCACATCTTCGAATCTACAGCTGAAGTAGATAAGCCAGAAGGAGAATCAGTAATACAAGTAGATAGATAAAGTGTACCTACTTTCTTACCTCTTGCTACAACAAGTGCACCTTTGGTAACCTTCCAAGAGTCCGCTGTGAGAGTTACTATGCAACCATCATCACCCAACTTTCCAACAGAAATCAAATTCTGCTCCAGGACTGGGACATGCATGACCTCCTTCAACACCCATGTGTTGCTCGTCTGCAATTTCAGCTTCACTTTCCCTTTGCCAACCATTTGACAAGGCTTACCATCCCCTAAACAAATTTCTCCAAATTCTCCCTAGACATACTCATGAAAAAATTCCCTATTTGGGGATGCATGAAAAGAGGCACCATAATCTAAAACCCAAGATTCTACTTTATCTAAGGAACATACCAGAGCATCCGGTGCAACAATACCTGCATCACCTGCTTCTTCATGTCCTTCATGCTGATCTTCACCCAACCAACAATCTCTCTTTAAGTGCCCTTGCTTTCCACATTTCCAGCAGGTTATTCTGCCATACCTGGACTTGGATCTCCTGCCTATCTTTGACCTTGATCTCCCATGCTCGATCTTCTCTCTTTGCCTTCCCCTGCTTTCCACACTCAAAGCATTTCCTGATGATTCACTTGTGCTTTTCCTGCAAATTTATTCATTCAAAATTACACTCACAACATCATCCACTTTTAAGATTTTTGAAGCAGACGCAGTATTACTAAATGCCATTACCAAACTCTCCCAACTTTCAGGTAATGAGCATAAGATTAAGAAAGCCTTAATTTCATCATCAAAAATAATATTGACTGAATTTAACTAGTTTACCAAACCATGGAAATCACTAAGGTGACTATGTACAGATCCACCATCCAACATTTGCAAATTAAATAATTGCTTCATAAGAAATACCTTATCGAAGCTGAGGGTTTTTCATATAAATTTGCCAAAGATTCCATCAACTCTACCGTTGTCTTAGCCTGAGATAAGTTGGAAATCACAGACGATGCAAGGCTCAACCTTATAGATCCCAGAGACTTCCGATCAAGAACCTCCCATTCTTCAATCTTCATATCCAGGGGCTTGCATGCAACCCCACCCAATGGTAAGTACAAATCTTTCTGATACAGATAATCTTCAATCTGCATCCTCCATAATTGATAGTTCTTGCCATTAAACTTCTCCATTCGTAGTTTACTTTCTTTTGTCATTGTTATACTCCCACTCAAACAGAAACCCCTGTGAGTAACTTGTAATCAACACACACTAACCAGATCTAAAACACCTGTTAGTAAACCCAACCAAAAGCTCTGATACTAGTTGATGGAGAATCAAGAACAACAAACAGCTCTGATCCCACTTGTCAGGATCTTGCTCCTCAATAAGAGCACAATATGATTACCTTCTATAAGCAACTAAATATGCAAAATTAACCAGAAGTAATAAGTAACTAGAATTCACAAATGACACAAAATATGAGAGACAACACAATATGTATTAATACTCATCTAGAAAAGAATACAATGAAGAGACGCCACACTCTTCCACACCTTTCAGGCTTCCCACACCAAGTGTATAGTAATTCTCCTCAAGAGTTCACTCTCCTACCAAAAATGGTCCCAACACACAACTCAAACACAGAATTGGTGTTCACCTCCAACCAATTAGTAATAACCCTGCCAGTACACAAGTACTCAAAGTACTTCAAGTAGATCTCCCATAAGCTTGCAACAACCTGTAACTCAAACGATCTTACTTACACATGTAGATCTTCTCCATGAACTTGCAACAACCTGCAATTCAAATGATCTTACACTTGGAAGGATCTTCCTTGCCTTCCTCTATTTGCTCTTTTGTGGAACTAGAAGGAGCTACACTTGCTCAACTCTAACTAGCACACACTTTACAATACATGCCAATGGGTCTATAAATAGATCCCACACTAAATAATAACTTATACTTCTAATTTACAATAATTAGACACGCAACTCAAGACCAAAAATAGCCTTTACATGCAAACACTCAGTTCAACGAACTAACTGTTCGTGCAACAAACAGTTTTGGAACCGCACAGGCGACCGACGTCAGTCCCTGTCTAACTGGAGTTGACCGACGTCGATCGACCTCTTGTCAATTCCAATTGCACTTCTGCACTGTAGATGACCGACATCGGTTACACTACCAATGCCGATATCCTTGAAACTTAGCAACCTCCTCCATGTCTGCATAGTTGAAGCTTTTAGCTCCACAACCTAAAAAATTTGAACCCAAACATAGAGTGGAACCAGAACCGAACTAGAGGCAAAGCTAGAAAACACTACCAAGTGAAAACCTGAGTATTTATTGATGCAGTAGATTACACCCTGGATAGGAGGCCGAGCTCCTGCCTTCCACATATAACAATGGAAACTCCCCTCTTGCCTATCGACAAGGCAAAATTGGGGGAGAGTCTCTAGATAAGGGCTAGCTCCCTTCGATGTATCTTTTAGGTCTTGGATTCCCTACTGCTAACAAATAAATGAAAAAAGGGGGGGATGAAAAGGGAGAAGGATGCTAAAAATAGAACCTAAACCTAAACTAAAAGGTGATACACCAAAAAATTTGATCCACTCAGCCTGAACATATGCTTTTCACCAAGAACAAGCTCCCATACACTTCATTTGACACGAGAAATCCTTCTGCATTAGTGAGCTAGGGGTCCATGGATATACAGGGAGGAAGAACTACTAGAGGCTTCCTCAGACACATTATGGCAGTCTATTCATAGGCACCTACACTCCTCTATGGACACTTCTGGCAAACTTGCAAAAGAAAAGCTCACAATGCACTAGACATGCTGAAATCATCCTGTGAAAGCATAAATGAAAATTACTTAACACAGAACAAAGGCATAGACACATACGAAAGTGCAAGCTTAAATAGAGTTAAAAATGCTATGTCTTGATTCAAGGTAAAATTTGGCAGAGTTTTGCCTTAAAATCCCAGAGGTTTTTGGGTAGAGCTTTGCCTTACAAGCTAAGATATCCTTCTCAAAATGAGAAGTTACAATATATATAGAGAAGAGAGAATAAAAGGTGCCCCTTTTGGAAAAGACTTTTAGTGCCCTTTTACAAGTGGCCCATGTGAATTCTGAGCCTTGGGAAGAGGAAGTCGTTGTTTGTTGATATCATCCTTCTAGAAGAGGCTTGCTAGAACCATGTTGTGTAATCATCGGTCTTGACTTTGGCGTTCAAACATTAATGTGAAAGCACAAGCTACACTTCTTTTTTTGCAAACAAGACTGCTCCTTCTAGATATTCACATGGTTTGTCTGCTCATAAATGCAAAGTGGAGAAAATAGGCCATGCCGCTTACTATTTGCATCATTTGATGACCACTTGGCAAGCATTGTTTCAACTGCAGGAGTAAATCCATGAGTCGATGATCCAAAACTCAGAAGTTTTGGTTGATAAATATTTCAATAGCATAGAAATAACACAATAACAATGAATTCTCTGAGAAGAGATGTCGTATTACTCAGAAATTGCAATACAAATATAGGCTTATCTTTGGGAAGAGATGTCTGCCTTCCCCTTTTGGGTTACAATGCATCTATACATATTTTGAAAAACATCAAGAGATTGAGTGGCTCAAGGAAATAACTATCACTGACAATTTGATGTCCAAGAATTAAAATAGTATAGTGCTCAAGGACATAATGGCTCGAGGAAATAACTGTCACTGATAATTTGACTTCCAAAAATGAAAATAATACAAAATTTGAGGAATTAACTATCACCCAAATGGTCACCTTGAGGAATTAACTATCACCCGAATGGTCACCCAAATTATTGCCTAGATCATTCCTCGCTCCTTGAAAAGCAATGGTCCCCATTGTGTCAATATTCCCTATCAAGTGGGGTAGTTGTGTCTTGATTTGATTCTCTATGAGCCACTCACCTTGGTGGCTAAGCTGGCCTCTTCTAACCACTTGATACAGCGGAATAGAGCATCCTCTTGTTTTCTTCATCCAAGTATCCACAATCTGATCCTCTTCTACTAGAGCAAAACTCTATGGATCAAGCTCATCAATGTCTAGTTGTTCTGCAACAACTGAAGTGTCCAATAGAGGAGGGTGATATGGTTTGAGGAGCTCCACATTGAATATTGGATGCAGACCAAGGTAGGCTGGTAGGTTTAACTCAAAAGCATTTTCTACAACTTTTTTGGTGATGGTGTATGGACCATATCGCAGAGGCCGAATATTTCTGTGTGGGCCTGCAAACCATTCCTTCTGAAGCCATAACCAAACCTTATCACCCACATCAAAATGGTGTGCAATCCTATGTTTTTCATGGCATTACTTATACTTCTGATTCATTTTCTCCAAGATGTCGTGAACTTGTTTCTGGATGTGTTGCATTTGTTCAATAAACTTTATTGCTTTTGCTGGCTCAAATCTTCCATGAGGTGTGTATTCCATGGTGTAAAATGAAACAACTATATCAATTGGTGCCATGGGTTGTAACCCAAAACATACTTGGAATGGACTGTGCTTGGTCGAGCTGTGCAACGCTCGATTGTATCCATGTTGTATGAAAGGAAGTCCCTCATCCCATGTGCGTGGATGTTTGGAGTGATACATCTGAATCATGTGAACAATCAAGTGGTTTGCCACCTCTGTCTGACCATCAGTATGTGGATGGAAGGTTGTGGACTTCATCAGCTTAGTATCCATCATCTTCCATAGAGTGGACCAGACGCTGCTCAGGAACCTACTATCTCGATCTGAGACAATGGACTTGGGGAGACAAAAATGGAGCCATACATGACTAAAATATAGTTGATCAGTTTCCTCAGTAGATATATTTTTCTTACAAGCAAGCATGATAGCCATTTTTGAAAAATGATCAACTACCACAAAAATACAGTCCTTGCCATGTTTGGAACTGGGCAAACCTAAGAGAAAATCCATTGAGACAGATTCCCAAGGCCTGGTTGGTTCTGGCAATGGCATGTACAATCCTTGATTCTTATTTGTTGGCTTGGCTATTGCACATGGGGTGAAATATTTGAGATATATTTCCATATCTTTCTGCATATGAGGCTAGTAGAAGTGTTTTTGAAGAACTGCCAATGTTTTTTTGATACCAAAATGTCTAGTTATCCTACTGAAGTGTGCTTCCCATATCATCTTTTATTGCTCTACAACAAGAACACAAATGTGCCCCATATGGTAGAGGACATTATCTTGCAAATAGAAGGTAGAAACATGTTCACCTTTCTGGAGTGCTTGATATGTGTCAGCAAAGGTAGGATCTGCTTCATACAGAGCACCCAAGTGGCAGTCTCATGTCCGCATAGGTCAAGAATTGTTGTGAGTGTAGTAATTAGTGGGAGGCTCAGACAATCTGTAGCTATATTTAAACTCCCCTTTTTGTGTTTGATTATCAGGTGGAATTGCCGAAGATACGTGGCCCACTTTTGATGCCTCTCATTTCATAGTTTTCTTTGCATCTGGATGAATTCCAATGGTCTGTGGTCAGTGTGGATGACCGTTTGTTTCCCCAAGATGTAGTGTTTGTAGGCTTGTACAATGGCATAAAGCTCCTTATCATATGTTGGATATTTCTTGACTGTATCAATTAAAGTTTCACTGTGGTATGCAACAGGATTGCCATGTTGCATGATGACAGCTCTGGCATATGTCATCAACTCAAACCGCTGATGCAAATCTGGCAAGGCAAGAACAAGGGCTGAGCAAAGTCTATTCTTCAAATTCTCAAATGCCCTTTACTATATTTCACCCCACTAAAATGTAGATTTAGCTCCTCCTTTAGTCACTTGAGTTAGTGACCAAGCAACATGTGAAAATCCAAGAACAAACCTGCGATAGAAATTTGCAAGACCCAAAAAGTTGTGAAGCTCTGTGAGGGTCCTTAGTGTGGGCCATTCTCAAATGACCTAAATCTTTTTTGGATCAACATGGACCCCTTCCTCATTCACAATGTACCCGAGGTACTGAATTGTTGTCATTCTGAATGTGGATTTGTCAAGATTTGCGTACAACTTGTGCTCTCAAAGAGTTTGAAGCACCTTACAGACATGTTGCAAATGTTCTTCTCATGTTTTTCTATAGATGAGTATGTCATCTAAGTAGAAAACCATGAATGAGTTGGTAAAGGGTCATAGGATGTCATCCATCATCCTCATGAAGGTTGCAGGTGCGTTAGTTAGGCCAAAAGGCATAACCAACCATTCAAAGAACCCTTCCTTAGATTTGAATGCAATTTTCCAGACATCAGTGGGATCGATGGGAATTTGGTGATAACCAAATTTGAGATCAATTTTGGTGAAGAACTTCGCACCACAGAGCTGGTTCAGTAGGTCATCAATTATGGGAGAGGGTAGCGATTCCTCATAGAGATTTTATTTAGGGCTCGGTAGTCAATGCAAAGCCTCCATGTTCCATCTTTATTTGATGCCAAGACAATTGGGCTACCACAAGGTGAAGAGCTTGGCTTGATGTGACCCCTTTGGATCAATTCTTAAATCTATCTTTTTATCTCATCATTCTCCAAAATTGATCTACGATACACAGGCCTGTTAGGCAAAGGTGATCCTGGGATTAAATTGATAGAATGTTTTACCTAGCAATGCAGTGGAACTCATGTGGGTGACTTGAATAAGTCATAATATTCTCTTGTGATTCATCTTATCTACTTTTGTTGTTGTGTTAATTGTGTAGTCAGGACTGCAATATTGGCCTCCTTGGATTTCTATGGTTTGACCACCATGAGAACAAATTGCTTTATCTTCTCCACCAATCTCTTGCACTGTTTAGCACTGATTAGGGAGATAGATGTGGAAGGTGGTACCTCTAGTACCCTATAGCACTGTGTTCCAAGAGTGAGGGTGATCCTTCAAGTTCATGATTCATATATACCATGTCGCTCATACATGAACGACTGACCAAGGAGTACATCACAAACATCTAGATTGACCACATCACACAAGACTTCATCTTGGAATGGTTTTATAGCATATGAAAGAAGACACTAATGGGTGACACGAAGGTCTCTCCCTAGGCTCAACCATCCAATACTATAGGGCTTTGGATGAGGCTTCATGGATAGATCTAGACTTTTCACTAATTTAGCAGAGATTAAATTCTTGACTCCCACTATCAAGAATGAAATGCAGAGGCTTACCTTTTACCCATAATTTAGAGTGAAACAATCTTTCTTTGTCATCTGGTCTTTGCTCATGGGTCTGTGATGAAGCGATGATGGTGTCAAGAGAAGCATCTACAATTTCTTCTTCATCCTCTTCGACTGTGGGTTGTGTATGAGGCAGAGTAGTAGATGTCGAGTATTGTGACTCAGAGAGCAATGACTTGATGGCTCGACATTCTTCTTTGGAGTGAGTCCCAATTTTGTGGTAATCACACCATTTTCCAGCCTTCCCCTTCTAGGATTTCTTATCTTGAAACTCCTACTTCCAATTTTGTCCTCGTGTTTGACCTTCCTTGTCACTTTTCCATTTTAAAGGTTGACTCTTCGTATTCTTCTTGCCATGCTTCTGCTCAATCTTCACTGCAAATTTATATGCCTCACTGATTGTTTCCAAATTGAAGAGTTCCATTTCCCCCTATATGTACCATTGTAGTCCACCACGATATTTGAGAGTTTTATGTTTTTCACTTTCTTGAATGCCCAGTCGTGCAGACAAAGAATGAAAAGTGTCTGTGTAATCTTGAATAGATTGGTCCTTGCCTTGGCGAAGTTGTTGCCACTATATGTATAGATCATCATACGCTCTAATGGGATAGTATTCTTCTTTTACTATTTCCATAAAATCATCCCAAGTAGGTTCCACCCTAAGGCCAATGATATCTGTACTAAACCTCTTTTTTTACACTTCCCACCAATTTTTCAAGAGCAATGATGATGGAAGACAATTGATCCAACCAATTTTCCACTGCATCAGCATTGATTTTGCCTTCAAATGTGGGAATATCAAAATTTACTTGAACCTTGAAGGGTGTTAGGGCACTGAAAGGAAGTTCCCTTGATGAGGAGCTAGGATGTGTAGCCGCAGAGCCAAAATTTCCCATTGGAAGTGTTTGAAGAATTTAAGCAAATTGTTGCAGCATCTGTGCTTATTGCCATTAGAGGGCTTCATTCACCATTTCCTTGAAAGGATCGGATGTCTCGGTGTCATTTGCCATTTGAACTCATTTGGGGCACACAGGTGGAATGTTTGGAAGTTCTGTCACTTCCCACCCAAGTTTCTTATATCCTGACCTCATCCTCGGGATTATACACTCTCAAGACAAACCACTCTGATACCACTGATCCAAAACTCAGAAGTTCTAGTTGATAAATATTTCAATATCATAGAAATAACACAATAACAATGAATTCTCTGAGAAGAGATGTCGTATTACTCAAAAATCACAATACAAATATAGGCCTATCTTTGGGAAGAGATGTCTGCCTTCCCATTTTGGGTTACAATGCATTTATACATATTTTGAAAAATATTAGGAGATTGAGTGGCTCGAGGAATTAATGGGTGATGATTTAAGATTGAGTGGCTCAAGGAAATAACTGTCACTGATAATTTGATGTCCAAGAATTAAAACAATACAACGCTCGAGGACATAATGGCTCAAGGAAATACTCGAGGACATAATGGCTCGAGGAAATAACTGTCACTGACAATTTGACTTCCAAGAATGAAAATAATACAAAATTTAAGGAATTAACTGTCACTCAAATGGTCACCTCGAGGAATTAACTGTCACTTGAATGGTCACCCAAATTTTTTCCTGAATCAATCGACACCTCTCTTTGCCACCTGGAATATTTGTCCATTTCTGCACTTTGTCTCTTCCTGGTTTTGTCTTCTATGTCTCCTTCGACCCTCAGGGGCTATCTTCTCGGTGGGTCACTGAGTTCACTCGCGGCCTGTCCTTAATCTTTTTCAAAATCAAAGGCTATTTCACTGCCTTAAATTTGACGTCTGTGCACCCGTCACTAGGTGTTTGAACTTCCAACGGCTAGTTCATCATGCTCAATTTTGACGTCTTCGAGCCCGTCACCCTTGGAATTTCTTTAGCCTTTTCCTTTCCTTTAGCTTTCTTCTCTTCAGTCGGGCTTTTGTTTTGACCATTTTTCTAGCAGATAAAAAATCCACAAGAATTGTCTCGCTCATTTCTTTCCTTCAGAGTTTATCTCTCGGGCTTTTTTCCTGCGGCCTCTCCCAAATTTCTTCAGACTTTTTGTCTGAAGGAATTCCTTCAGACAAAAGTCCGAAGAAATTATTTCTTGCTTTTGCCTTGGTATTTTTTGTTTCCACGGAATTTTCTTTCGATGAATTTCTTCAGACAAAATGTCCGAAGGAATTCCTTTGGACATTTTGTCCGAAGAAATTGTCTTGTTTTGCCTTAAACAAATTTTCGAAGGAACTTACCTTTTTGGCCTTTTCCACTTTTTTGGTCCTCTTTCAAGTGTTCCCTGCCCTCTGCAAGGGCACTTGGGTCTGAAACTTCCCTCCGCAAGGGCACTTGTCCTTCGGGAAACTCTCTTGAACTTTTTTATTGAACCGTTCCTTTGAACCAACCCATTGAACCGAACGTTGAACCAACACTTTGAACCAAGCCGACTGAACCAAGTCGTTGAACTGACTGAGTGAAACAAGCCTTGAACCAAACTGAATTGAACCAAGCCTTTGAACCTCATCGTTGAAACTTTTCCAATGAACTTTACCTTTGAACCAAAGCAATGAACTGAGGCGTTGAACCAAAGCGATGAACCAATCGATTCAACCAGTTTAATGGTTCAACAGTTCAAAGTTGCTAACTCTTAGAAAGATCATGTTGTTGAAACTTGACATTGAAACACTGGATTGGTTTCTCCTTTTGCCAAAAGACTTGCCTATAGAGTCTATAATCCTCACCCTGCAGATTTCGTAGAAACACCTACAGAGTCTATAGAAACGCCTGCAGAGTCCGTAGAAATTCCTGTAGAGTCTGTAGAAATGCCTGCAGAGTCCGTATTTCTCTCCAAGATTTGTGAAAAATAAAAAAATGAACTGGTTTAGAATAGCAGGGAGAGAAGGGGACCGATTTTGGCCTATTGGACCAAAAATGGTCAACAAATTGGTGACTTCCAGGGGAATCATGCCTGCTATGCTTAGAAACCAATTTCCTTAAAATCCATTGGGCACAGAGTCAAAATGCAACTTGAAAAGGTTAGAAACAACCCTGATAGATCCAAGAATCAATCATGAAGCTTTTACCCTAGACACAAAGGAAAACACACACAAGGCTAAAAACACTGCTTGTATAAACAACACTTAGGGAAAACAGGGAAAGAAAAATGAAAGCAAACTACTATATAAAGCTAACCAGGTATATTTGCCTCCCTCTTGGATCAAATGGAAAATTTCTTAAGTCTCCTTCCTAGCTAGGAAACTTATGGTGCCAGACAAGTGGTTGAATGAAATGGAGATTTGGTGACCTGATCCTCTTGCCTGCCACCTTGATTGGCTTGCATCCAAGTGGATCAGAGTCAAACATGCTTCCAACATATATGTACTCTTCTTTTTCTTGGAATCTTGTTGAATATTGGTCCTTCATGCTGGTGCATTTCACCAAGAAATCGATGGTTGTTGGTTCATCACCATAAGCCCTTTGATATGTATATCTCCTTTGCAGTGCATCATGGTTTGACCTGTTCCCTTTTGCTTCATTGAGGATCCTATCAAACTCATCCTCTGCTCCCTCATGGCCTTCTTAAATAAGGGTGAATGTTGTGATGTTTGAAATGGAATCACAAACTGATTTCTCATCCCACAGAACATCACCTTCTTGTTCAAGGTTCTCTTCTTCAAAGCTTGCCTCAAGATGGACCAACCTCTCCTTTTCCTGCTCAAGGATTAGAGAATCTGGTTGTTCAAAGACATCCATCTGATCCTCCTCCAACTCAAGCTCCTCAGCATAGCCATCCTCCTCATCAAAGTAACAAGGAAGTTCATCAAACAAAGGAGGAGAGAGGTCACCATGCTTACGTTCCTCTTTGTATTGCTGGAACATCTGCATGTATGCATGACCCACGTCTTCTCCATTCCTGATGATGTCTTTAGAGGGGGTATCCATGATGATTTCCTCTTCATTGTCACTCATGGTAACCTCCTGGGAAGCTACATATTGGATCTTCTGCTCCTCACTCACCTCCTACAAAACAGGGTCCTCTTTGAGAAGGGATGAAGTGGAAAAACCATGTGGAAGAGGAGGCAGTCCTTGAGCTAAAATCGAATGATTCTCCTCTCTCCATTTGGCCAGCACTTCATCTATATCAGGTGTGGCCTGATAGCTCTCTTGGAGGTGTGTATATGGGGTGTGTTCAGACATGTCCATCACACGTTGGCTGAGGAATCTCGCTTTGGATTCCAACTCTATAATTCTCCTAGCTATGTCTTCTTGAAAGAGCCTTTCTTGGAGGTCACAATCATCATCATGAGTAGGAGCAGCATATACTTCTTCAAGGTTTTGAGCAAAACCTTCCTTCTCCTCCTTCCTACCCCATGATTCCATTGTTTGCTTCCAGCTCATGACCTTGGGATTGGAACTTTTCCCTTGGGAAGAAGTAACAACTTTGTCTTCTTCAACGTCCCAAACTGGTTCATGATTTTCCTTCTTCCAACTTGGAATTTAAAGATCATGTTGAAAGACTTGAGGAGGTTGGGAAAGATTTGGGAGGGCCTGCTCATGTATAGGAAGAGTTGCCTAAAGAGAGGCGTGCTGGAAAGCTAGGCACATGAGATTAAGAGCAGGATCGATTAATGCATCGGATGAGCTAGAATGAGCAAGTGATATCTGATAGAAAGGATTTGGTGCACAAGAGGGGGATTTCTTTATAATAGGAGGGGGTGTAGGGCTGACTGCCTTGCATAAATGGATTCCTCCATTTTGCTACCTCCTCCTCCATGGATTGCAAGGCTTGAGCTTGCCTAAACAAACACTCCTATTTATACATCAGCTCCTACTGATATCCATATTGCTCATCCAGTCTGTCAATCTCCATTACCTACTTCTCAAACTCCAGCACTACCTGTCGTATGGTTGTAAGACAACTAGGAGAGCTACTTGAGGGGATTGCATGAATAGTTTAAGCTTGATCAAAACCATAAGAAGGAAAACAAAGTCCATGATTCTTATCAATGGGATTATACATAAAAAAATGAGATTTCTTGATGGCACCAAGACTGCTTAACCAGATGATTCAACTCAGAGTTACCATTGGTGTTGATGAAAAAGCCTCCAAAGGCTGGTTGGTTGAAGAACACACTAAAATTCTTCAACTCTTTGGACAAAACTTGTCCTAGTTGATCCCACCAGGCGTGCCTAAAACTGTTGACGTAGTGGATTGCACCCTAAACAGGAGGCTGAGCTCCTGCCATCCACATGCAACAATGGAAACTCCCCTCTTGCCTGTGAGCAAGGCAAAACTAGGGGAGAGTCTCTAGATAAGGGCTAGCTCCCTTCAATGTATCTTTTAGGTCCTAGATTCCCTACTGCTAACAAATAAATGAAAAAAGAGGGGAATGAAAAGGAGAAGGATGCTGAAAATAGAACCTAAACCTAAACTAAAAGGTGATACACTAAAAAATTTGATCCACTCAGCCCGAACATACACTTTTCACCAAGAACAAGCTCCCATACACTTCATTTGACACGAGAAATCCTTCTGCATCAATGAGTTAGGGGTCTATGGATATACAGGGAGGAAGAACTACCAGAGGCGTCCTCAGACACACTATGGTAGCCTATTTGCAGGCACCTACACTCCTCTATGGACACTTCTGGCAAACCTGCAAAACAAAAGCTCACAATGCACTAGACATGTTGAAATCATCTTGTGAAAGCATAAAGGAAAATGACTTAACAGAGAACAAAGGCATAGACACATACAAAAGTGCAAGCTCAAATAGAGGTAAAAATGTTATGTCTCGATTCAAGATAAAATCTAGCAGAGTTCTGCCTTACAAGCCTAGAGGTTTTTGGGTAGATCTTTGCCTTACGGGCTAAGAGATCCTTCTCAAAATGAGAATTTACAATATATATAGAGAAGAGAGAACAAAAGGTGCCCCTTTTGGAAAAGACTTTTGGTGCCCTTTTACAAGTGGCCCATGTGCATTCTAAGTCTTAGGAAGAGGAAGTCATTGTTTGCTGATATCATCCTTCTAGAAGAGGCTTGCTATAACCATGATGTGTAATCGTCGGTCTTGACTTTGGCATTCAAACATTAATGTGAAAGCACAGGCTGTGCCTCTTTTTATAGAAACAAGACTGCTCCTTCCAGATATTCATGCAGTTTGCTCATAAATGCAAAGTGGAGAAAATAGGTCACACCGCTTACTGTTTGTGCCATTTGATGACCACTTGGCAAGCACTGTTTCAACTATAGGAGTAAATCCTTGAGTCAACACCTCTCTTTGCCACCTAGATTGTTTGTCCATTTCTGCACTTTGTCTCTTCCTGGTTCTATCTTCTCTATCTCCTTCAGCCCTCAGGGGATATCTTCTCGACAGGTTGTTGAGTTCACTCGTGGCCTGTCCTTAAGCTTTTTCAAAATCAACAGCTATTTCATTGCCTTAAATTTGACGTCTATGCACTCATCACTGGGCGTTTGAACTTCCAAGGGCTAGTTCTCCATGCTCAATTTTGACATCTTCGGGCCTGTCACCCCTTCGAATTTCTTCGGCCTTTTCCTTTCCTTTGGCTTTCTTCTCTTCGATCAGGCTTTTGTTTCAGCCATTTTTCCCACGAACAAAAAGTTCGCAAGAATTGTCTCACTCGTTCCTTTCCTTCAGAGTTTTTCTCTCAGGCTTTTTTCCCACGACCTCTCTCGAATTTCTTCAGACTTTTTATCCAAAGGAATTCCTTCAGACAAAAGTCTGAAGAAATTATTTCTTGCTTTTACCTTGGTCTTGTTTGTTTCTGCGGAATTTTTTTTCGAAGAATTTCTTCAGACATTTTGTCTGAAGAAATTCTCTTGTTTTGCCTTAAACAAATTTCCAAAGGAACTTACCTTTTTGGCATTTTCCACTTTTTTGGTTCTCTTTCAAGTGTTCCCTACCCTCTGCAAGGGCACTTGGGTCTGAAACTTCCCTCCGCAAGGGCACTTGTCCTTCGGGAGACTCTCTTGAACTTTTTTATTGAACCATTCCTTTGAACCAACTCGTTGAACCGAACGTTGAACCAACACTTTGAACCAAGCTTTGAACCAAGCCGACTGAACCAAGTCATTGAACTGACTGAGTGAACCAAGCCTTGAACCAACTGAATTGAGCCAATCCTTTGAACCTCACCATTGAAACTTTGTCGATGAACTTTACCTTTGAACCAAAGTGATGAACCAATCGATTTAACCGGTTCAATGGTTCAAAGTTGCTAATTCTTGGAAAGACCATGTCATTGAACCCTGACGTTGAAACACTGGACTGCTTCCTCCTTTTGCCGAAAGACTTACCTGCAGAGTCCGTAGTCCTCACCCTACAAAGTCCATAGAAACACCTGCAGAGTCCGTAGAAACACCTACAGAGTCCATAGAAATGCCTTTAGAGTCCGTAGAAATGCCTATAGAGTCTGTAGTTCTCTCCAAGACTTGTGCAAAATCAAAAATGAACTAGTTCAAAATAGTAGGGAGAGAAGGGGATCGATTTTGCCCTGTTGGACCAAAAATTGTCAACAGTACCCATAGCCACCAAACAAAAATGGTTAAATAGGGAGAGAGATTGTGTTTCATTTGAGATTGAAATAGAGGGGTATGGAGAGATAATTATGAGAGAACTAGGTATTAGATATTATGAGTGATGTTGAGGCTGCCATTAACAATAAACAAAACTCTAGAGTTGAAGTCATAGTCATAGACCTCACGACTATGAAGAAGTGCAAGGCAAGATTAAGAGCTTCACAAAAATCAAAAGATCAGGCTTCAACATTAGTCAATTTAGAATGGGAAAGAAATGTCTAAGTTCTCATCTACCCCAAGTGCAAAAGTATGCTAACAAGGCGTGAATGGTAGAATAAACAACTGTTTTCAAGAAAATAGTGCAACTAAAGGAAGGAGTGAGTGTAGACACCTAAAAGTGGCCACCAATTTCCTCCAACCAGGCTTTTGACCAATTTATAGCAAATATCACAATTTGGCCTAAAAACACTAAAATGCATTAAATGAGTTGAATTTTTTATATACAAGTACTGACTTTGGCTAGAGTATCATTAAATGGGGCAATACAATTTATGAAGCAACTAACTTTGAGCAGATCATTTCGAGTCAAATGGACATTTTCACACTTGGATGCTCTAGATTTCTCTTTTCTACCAAATTTCTTGCACAAGACACGTGCCTTTGTTATTTTGTGTTGACAACCTCTTAAATGGGATAATGAATCCAATGCATCTAACATCACATCCTAATTTCAATCCAGTCAAATTTTGAGAAAATAATACAACATTTTGAGCAATCTGATTAATATGTGCACCAGTTATCAAGATTTGCATCAAAGTGATAAATCATGTTTAAGGATAATTAATTTGAATCATGAGCCTAATTAAGAATTCCATGGACCTGTTTTGAATATTTATTTTTAAAAATTTATATTGAATAACTACATCATCAAATGACATTTTTTTGGAAAGACATCCTTAGGCCATAAATGCTTAAAATATAAGGATTAAGCCACCTCATGCCTCATTAAGACCCTCCATGCCTCTTAAATTCCCATCTATCCCAAATATTTATGAAGGCATTTATTGATTTTTGCCTAAAATTTTGAATGGATTCTTATCCACACATCTTCATCTTGAGATGGACGGTTCAAGTTCATTCTGATCATTTTGCAAAATTTATAAATAACAGGCCTTGCCCATTGAATTTTAAGTTTCGATAGTGTAAATATAATGCTTAAATAATTTTAAAGCCATTAAAATTTAGAGTTATAATAATAAATTGTTGATCCAAGCCAAGCCAAGCCAAAGCCAAAGGTGCCAAGAGGATATGAAGGTGGCCACACTCCATTGATGAAGATCTCTTGAAACACAAGCTCAGCAAGCCAACGAAGGAGATTTTTGGAGCAATCAAGGATTTGGTAAGAAATTTTCGTTTTGTATTTATATTTCTCATTTCTTTCCATTTCTAGTTGTTTTTTCACATAGTTTTTCCTCACTAAGCTCCCCCTAGTGTTTAGGCCTAGAGATGTTATGCTAGTTAGTGTGTTTCTTTCATTTTGTTTTCAGTTTGAAACTAACATGATACTAACCATCTCTTTTGAGTCAAATTCCTAGTCTACATAATGGCATGCCCGATGGGACAGACACATCCCACATAGAAAGAAGATCATTTTGCAACTTATAGATCTTCATTTGGATGCTTAAAGGTCTTTAAATTGATTTTTAACTTTGTTTTGCCATTTTTATTTGTCATGGGTTTACACAATAACCACCGACGGTTAGTGCAACCACTGATGGTCATTTTCAACCATCCAAGTTCATGTATAACCATCGATGGTCAGGTATAATTGTCAACGGTCACTGTGCAGGGTAGCAAGTTGATAGGCCATCTTCTAGAGCTTGGTTTGGGGTCATATGGACCGTATTTTTTTATGATTTATTTTTTAAAACCACATGTTTTATTCTAAATTTTTATAATATGTTATCATTTTACCTTCAAGTTGCATATTTTTTTAACAAAATCAAGTTTCTAACTAAGTCTAATCTAACACATTTATTTTTTGAGGTTTCACCTTCAAGGCAATAGGTGTTTACTTTTTAAAGTTATTTGCTAATCCACAAAAGAGATTCTAAGTAGGTCATCATAATCTTGTTTTTTTAGGTTGAAAGGCTAGTTTGGAAATGAATTTGATTTCCCTTGACTAACAAACATTTCAATTTGGGTTTAAAATGAACATGTCCAATCTTGCACACTTCATTTTGGGCTTTAAAAAAACATGCTAAAACATACACATTTGGAATTTTAGGTTTAAAATTAACATGGTTATGTTTTGTCTTGTTTTTTTAATCAATGATCTTTCATATTTGCCAAGGGGCCAAGAACATAATTCAAATATTTCAATTGGTGTATAAACAATGAACCAAATCAAATCCTAACATGTTATCAATCTTGCTCAAATTGGCTATTTGGTGTCTAAAAAGAGCCTAGTTTCTTTTTTATGCCATGGATGTTTATCAAATTTTTACAAGTTCAATCAATGACAAAGAGGCCAAACTTCACAACACATTTTTTTGGTCTCTTAAAATGAACATAACATCATGTAGTTTTATTGCTTTTGCAAACATTCGTTTATCATGCCTTATTTGTTTATTATTTGTTTTCACAAAAAGAGAGATGCATGTATGCTCTCCCCCATCCCCTTTAGGGAACTCAAGTGATCAAAAGAGATTTCTCATCATATTTGATCCTATTCCAAGGCATAAAAATAACGTCACCTAAGCTCTCCTCAAGCTCTCATAGTATTGGGTGATCTAAAAGTGACCATAAAGTATTTTTACTTGTCTTTTATTTTTTATGCATCTTGGCTTGTGAGGGGGACTTCATTACCTCCCATGATTTCTTTAGGAAAGCCTTGACCTAAGAATTCATATCTCGACATTTTCTTCAACCCATTTCCATGAGGGGTATATAAATTGGGATCACCCCACTAGGATTAGAGGTTTGAGTGGTTAAACCACCTCCTAGTGTTGGGGCTAATCCTAGGACATATGAGCATATTGGAAATCGCACTACATTGAGCAAGCAATGGATGTAGTGGTTGTAAAAATGGATAGACCTTTTACAACAAGCCAAGTTTTGTGGACCCAATTGATGTGTTGCTTCTCTTGCATTTTGACATGAAAGTCTTGTGCATTTGATCCATATAAAATGATAAAAAAACTAATTGGTTTTAGTCAACCCCACTTTGCCACACCTTTGATAGAAATTTTGATGATTTACTTATATTTTATCATTTTTTTCTTCGTGTTTTGAGACTAAAACTAATGTGTTTGTTTATAAACCATGTCAAAACCAATTTGGTTATACGTCACTCTTTTATCTAAAGAGGTGTTATGCTATTTTTTTTACACCAAACTTGTGCTTTGAAATTTTTTCTAAACATGTTTGTGTGTGTGTTCCTTGTTTGAGATGGGTACCGTTATGCTATCCACATCATCATCAAGTTTGAGCCTTTGAGTCTTTGAAACATAACATTGATCACATAATTCAAGCATGCTTACACCGTTAGGCTGCTCAATTTGTTTCAAAACTTTTTTAACATTGCAACAAAAAAAAATTGTTTCAAACCATGTCATATCAATCATTTGGACCTTGTTTATACACCGTCATGTTATCCAATCTTGTCTATCCTGTTTGGGCAAATCCTAGTTTTCAACGTTGACTTTTCAATTAACCTTGTCAAGTTTGGATTCAAACATCGATTGATTTATATTTAGGCCTCAATTCATGGGGTTGATACACATATATTTCTCTTTTGGGTTGTGTAACGTCGATTAATTGATTACCCAAATTTGAAAACTATTGTTTATTTGTTCAAAGAGCCTTGTTTCCATTGTTTGTTTGTTCATAGAGTCTATCATCATCATTATTTGTGCCTTTGTTTGGGAGAACACAACCTTTCTCCAATAACCTTTTGCCTTATGGATTATGCCAACTAATCATGTTTATGTTTGATTTGTGTGTCGGGTCTATGTCAAATTTGTTTCCAAACTTGTTAGATTAAATCAAATTCACATCAATATTTTGTTTCAAGCCTAGATTTTGACACCATTTGTCCGAAATTCCTAGCACAACCTGTTTGACCCTAGCTTTTGACTCCAAATTTGGATAAAAGACCTAGTGACTCTTTTCCCTTTCCTAGTTTAGACTTTGTTTGGAGAACTTTGGCCTAGAACTTTAACATGCTATTTTTATTTAGATTCTTCACCTTTTGTGTGTATGAAATTTGATGTTAAACATTTGACGTTAGACTATTTTATGACAAGTTTTAGCACAAACCATTTTGGAGATATGGCTCTACTTTCATATCATTATATTCAGAGATAGAACTCCACCACCTTCAACCAAGTTAGACCAAGTTTGAACCATTTGTCCTTTGGACATAATTTTTTAAAGTTTGCAGAACTCTAAGCCTTTTTATTTTTAGAGCTTTTATCATTGATGTGGATATATCTAGCTACACTTATGGTGGAGTCACGTATAGTACATATTATGATAGAATGGTCACACAAAATATGACTAGAAATCCCTACAGAGATATATTTTCAAAGGAGTTTTATTACTCTCCCTAAAATACTCCATTGTGGAGAACATAGTCAAAATCCACAAAATTCAAATAAAGTTACTGACTGGGATGATATGGTTTATGAGGAGGACCTGGATGCTTTGGATTATGTGAGTAATTAGGTTGCACCACATCGTACCATTTCTATTCTAGGACCACAATGTCACACCATTTCCATACCAAGACCTCATCCTTTGGCTTATGTGAGCAACCACGCTCCATAATGCCCCAAACTTGTCCTTCCAAGACCTCATCCTTTAGCTTGTGTGAGAAAATAAGCTCCACAATTCCCCTTCATCATTCCAAGACCTTTTCCTTTGGATTGTGCAAGCAATCAAGCTCTACGCCACCCTATTGTTACCATCTCAAGACTTCATCCTTTGGATCATGTGAGTAACCAAGCTCCATAATGCCCAATCCAATCGATACCTATCCAACACATCTAATCATTACCTATCCAACTGAGCCAATCAATCCTTCAACCAAGTCAATCATTTAAGGACAAAGCTATGTTCAAAACTAGTATTTTCTAACTTATTGGAAACCAAGGCCAACATAACCAACCGATCCAAGATGTTTTTGTTAAACTAATCATTTGTGATAAGTCAACCTGTGATGAATCACCTCCCCATTATATTCTTGTTGTCAAGGAGTCTCACTCTAATGATCTAATATTTGTTGAGTCACTTCTTAATGATTATAACCACATTTGGGTAAATCATTACCTAGACTATATGCATATTTTTCAAGAGCCTCCCCTTGACAAGCCAATCTTTTTAGAGTTGTCTCTTGACCTTTTTCCTATTGTGGAGGAGTTTCACTTTGACAAACTAGTTTGTGGAGCCCATCACACCATCACAGGTTGTTACTTGTCCAATACCAAACATTCAACAAGACATCATTGTAATAGAGTACCCATAAAATGAATAATTATAGTTAGAGTTAGGTTCTATTCTTGGACCAATATCAGATTTACATCAGAAGTAGAATCAACATTAGTCTCAACTTTGGATTTAGAGTCCCTTAAGTTAGAATCAGATTTAGAAATAGAATACATTCATGGTTGTTACAACATTGGTTACACATGCCTTGTAGATCAATTTTAATACATTTGTGATCCTGCTATGGTTTTTGAGGATGAGTACTTCAACATTGACACAATTTTTCCTAGTATCTTCTATGAGGATTGTGAAACCTCTCCCCATACCATTACCACCAACCAACCTATCCATATCATTAACATTTCACCTCCCACAAGTCTCGATTGGGACAAATAGAATCACACCTTGTTGAACTGCATCCATGGTGACATAGCAATTAACAGCAAGGAGGCCAAGACCATATTCAATTAGAAGAAGAACACTCTCTATTGAAACCTTTTTAGAGGCACTATGGGATAATCAAAGTTCAAAATCATCATCTTCTAGTGAAATATTTTTGAAGGTGCTAAAAGATTGACGTTTCAAAAATATTTCACTAAAGAAAATTAGAACATCAAGACAAATTCATTGGTGAAAACTTCTTTGAGGTGCCAATAGTTGAGCACAAAATTTATTCACTACTTAATGAAGACATTATCAAAGATCAAATCAATATAGCTTCCAATCTACAACCTAATCAGATGGTAGATAATCTTAGGCCTAAATAATAGAAAATTCTAGTTGTCCTATCGAGAGAATATTTAGAAGTCTTTGGCCCCACTACATTCAAAATTATGTTGAATTAGACATCAAAAACATTACATGTGACTAAAATTCCTGATCTTCATTTGTTTTCCAACCATTCTACATTCCATTATCATCAACCATTCCATTTTCCATTCAAACCTATCATCCATTACTTATCCCTATTCACCATCCATGGATGCATTTTTGTTTGTATAGGCTACAAAGATACCTTGTCTCAATTTTTGAAGGAATCAAAATCAGCGACCAATGAGGATCACAACAACATTATTTGTGTCTAAATATGCAAACAGATCTTGATAGAGCAACTATTCAGACAAGGTGTGGGATAGCAAAAACATGATTGATTATTCTATATGTATTATTTGTTGATTAGGATGTCCATCTCCACTTTAGAAGCAACAACATAATCATATGACATTTTACCATACCCAAGCCAAACATATCAAAAGCCAACATTCAACTAGGCCAAAACCATGTACCATACCATTTCATTTGCCATATCCATTTGTCATTATCACATATCCTAGACAATCACCTTCTCACTTGGGGGAAACCCTCTTACCATTTTATCCAATTTATCAAAAACCATCATTATCCTAAAGAAAGACCATGCCATCCTCTCATACCATTCGTATCTATACCAAAGCCTATTTTTAGTCATCCTATCCAATCCTATTTTGATCTTAGTTACTTTGGTTTTTCCTACACCTTTTTTCAAGGGGAATCTAATCCAATTTTGACTCTTAAGAAATTCATGTTTCAATGACAGTCTATGAAATTAGTATGACAATTGATCTCGCAAGATATCTTTCATTTTATATCATATATCAAGTTTGTTTGTGTGAGTTTGATTATAACCGCCTATGGGAAAATTAATGTCTCTTTGATCTTGTTGCTAATTATAATCGCCTATGGGAAAATTAATATCATTGATACAGTCCATTGTATCCTATTTACAAATTCATATGGGAAAACTAGGGGCAACATTTGTTTATCGTGCATTATTGCATCACCTTGCCATCATTGTTTTCATTTGACTGGCCATTTGTCAGATTTGAGAACTTGTTGTGACCTAGTCGATTTCTCTCTACCTTTTGTGTGGATGGAATTACTATGACTTGAGGTCATTTCTAGACTATGTGGGCCGTGCTCAATTCAAGTTGAGGTCACCTTAATCCCCCTTTCCATGCACTCTCATTATTTTGCGAGCAACCTAGGCCAAATGCTCTCTCTATTTTGTGAGTATGTATCTTGTCATTCTCTAACAAGTGAAGATACCTCAAATTTCCAAAAACATTCATAATTTTTTAAAATCCAAAAACATTTGTCCTATCTAAGCCTAGTTAGTTATCCTCGATCTACCCTACTAGGACAAGGTCATTATTATGATGCTTTATTTTGTTTTTGTCTTCAGACATTCTATTTATTTGTTTATTTCAAGTTGTTTGTTTGTTTGTGTGCTTTTTGTTTGTTTCTTTATTTATTCGCTTGATTGTTTATTTGATTTTAGCACTGTTGCCTCAACTCAATCTATATGCATTCATTAGGTGATTCCTCGATCATATTATTCTTAAGTCTATCCATATTCATACATCGACATTATCATCATGGTTTTTATCATTGGTGCATTGTTTTCAAGTGTTTATTAGATCGAGAGTTAGTCCTTACGCATATTTTGGGATAGTCTTCATGTTGTTCTATCATGATGCATACCATCATGTGCTATAAAAAAATTATCCTCAAGGGGTTCTACAAGCAATGGAGCATCAAAAATCTCTCCTTGGTGCCTTGGGAAATCCTCTCATCTAACCTTGATCAAATCAAACATTGACCATTTTGTTTGTATCAATGCTAATCAAGACGAGTATCTCCTCATTGGTAGGTACAACTAAATATTTTCTATAGATCCATCTCATTCTTCTATCCATCTCTTTCATCACTTTGTATCCTCATATGCCTGGTTGTTTGTGGCTTCTTTAGTCATTAGACTATTGCATCATGTGTATGCTCGATCATATTTAATCTATATTCTAGGTTGTATCTTTTAGTTATGATTACTAATCAATCCTAACTAGGATACAACAACAGCTTCATCAAACAAATCCAGGACATCTTAATGATTATAACCACATATGGGCAAATCATTAATGTGATTTTTACTATTGATTATAACTATCTTTGGAAAAATCAATACACTTTCTTTAAATTAATGCATGCAAACATTTCTCATTTGGATTACTCTCAACCATGGGTTAATTCCATCTTTCTTATTGTTTATTTTTGAGGGATCATCCATCTACATATGTAATGGCCACTCCCTCGATGGGGCATCATCATAGGCTTCTTAAACACTATTTGGAGATTTTTTCTTCAATCACTATCTTCTTTTTGTCATACAGGCCTTTACACATTATTTGAGAAGACATTACTGTGCTTATAGCTTGCAATTCCTTCCCAAATAGGGGAAAATTGTACACCTAAAAGTGGCCACCAATGACGTCCAATCAGGGTTTTGACCAATTTCTAGCAAATATCACAATTTGGCCTAAAAACACTAAAATGCATTAAATGATTTAAATTTATTATATATGAGTTCCAATTTTAGCTAGAGTATTATTAAATGGGGTAATACAATTTATGAAGTAGATAACTTTGAGCAGATCATTTTGAGTCAAAATGACATTTTCGCACCTAGGTGCTCTGGATTGCTTTTTTTTACCAAATTTGTTGCACAAAACATGTTCCTTTATTATTTTGTGTTGACAACATTCTAAATAGGATAAAAAATCCAACACATCTAACATCACATCCTAATTCCAAAGCAGTTAAATTTTGAGCCAATATACAACATTTTGACCAATTTGATTAATTTGTGCACCAACTGCCAAGATTTGCATCAAAGTGATAAATCATGTTTAAGGTTAATTAATTTGAATCATGTGCCTAATTAAGAATTCCATGGAGATTTTTTGAATGTTTCTTTTTTTAAATCAATATTTAATAACTACATCATCAAATGACATCATTTTTTGGAAAGGCATCCCTAGGCCTTAGATGCATAAAATATTAGGATTAAGCCACCCATGCCTCATTAAGACCCTCCATGCCTCTTAAATTCCCCTCTATCCCATATATTTATGAAGGCATTTATTGATTTTTGCCTCAAAAATTGAATAGATTCTTAGCCACATATCTTCATCTTGAGATGGATGGTTTAGGTTCATTCTGATCATTTTGCAAAATCTATAAATAAGAGGCCTTGCCCATTGAATTTTAATCTTGGATAGTGTAAATTTATAATGATTAAATCATTCCAAAACCATTAAAATTTAGACTTATAATGTTAAATTATTGAGTCAAGCCAAGCCAAAGCCAAAAGTGCCAAGAGGAGATGAAGGTGGCCACACTCCATTGATGAAGATCTCTTGAAGCACAAGCCGAGCAAGCCAATGAAGGAGTCTTTTGGAGAAATCAAGGATTTGGTAATAAATTTGTGTTTTGTGTTCATATTTATCATTTATTTCCATTTTTATTTGTGTTTTTAAATGGTTTTTCCTCACTAAGCTCCCCTTAGTGTCTAGGTTTAGAGATGTTATGTTAGTTAATGTGTTTCTTTCATTTTAGAACTCACACGATACTAACCACCTTTATTGAGTCAAATTCATAGTCTATAGTGAAATAAAAGGAAGGTGATATTGGTGCCTTAAAGAAGAAATCAGAGACTAAAGAGAAACCCTAATAGGAATAGGAACAAGGCAAAGTTGGCACCGAGGGAATACACCTGAGGGTAAGCATTGAGAATCTCCGAAAAGAAAAAATGGACAAAGGGGAAAAGTTTGAGGAAGAACCTATTGTGGAACAAAAAGATGAGTCCTCAAAGGAAAATTTTGAAGAAAGTGGTGGTGCCAATGAGGAGGAAGAAGAGCAAACAGAGCTAGCCGTCATTGAGGAAGAAGGCACAGAGTTGAGCATTTGAGAGAAGGTGCAGAAGGGGTGAACAGATGAAGACATATATATTTGAATTCATGCCCCTAAATCCTACCTCAACTAGGAGACACAAACAACTTGTGTTTACGTGTGATAGCTACATGGATGAACCTCACTATAAGGCACCTTAGAAGTCAATATTGGGTGAAAATAAACCTAAATAAGGGCATGACTCCCTCATCATCAACTCTCACACCATGAACTTAGTTTGGTTTGGAAATTCACTTATCCAGATGGCCATTGAAGTTGCACATAAAAATATCATCAAGGATGGCAGGGCAAAGAAATGGAAGAAACTCTACAAGGATGTCAAAGATGAAGCGTAGGACATGAATTTCAATCTGTAGTAGCTATGCGAGTGCACAGAGATGATCAAACCTTCCCTTTTGGTTGGAATTAATACATCTAGCCTCTCTGAGGTTGATAAGATCTATGTGTTAGTGGAGTAGATGCTCCCAAGGATGAAACTAGCGCCAACATAAGATGAAGAAGAAGATCTTTGCACCATGCTACAAAAGGAGCTTGCTGTTAAGATTGAAGAGGTGGAACACCTCTTCATCAAACTTTAGGGGTGAGTATATGTCTCTAATGCCATTTTATTGAGTTTTTCCAGCCAAGTGTTAGTCATAGATGCATTCCTGAAGTAAGCAAAGGAGGAGCTGATGACGAAGGTACACTCTACGAGCAAGTTGAAGTGCATGCAGATCATGGGAAAGGTCAATGTGATGAGCACCTAGATAAAGTACCAAAAACAAAGCTTAGAAGCACTCTTTTGTGCCTTGCAGACTAAGGCTTACGATCAAGGAGCAATCCTGGTTAAAGGAGTGACAAAAGCTAAGGCAACTCTTGAGGCCTTTAGAAAAGAGATGGAAAAGATAGACATGCTTACATTTAGCACTGCCTCCACAAAAATAGATAACACCGTTGAGGAAATCAAGCTCACTATCAAGTGCTTTGAAGACTTCAACACTAAGCTCAAGGAGAGTGCACCTGAATTCTATTCATCGAAGGCTTTGACAAACTAGTCTGAGGGTGGACTAGCAATTTTGTATGGGGTAATATTGGGCCCCTATTTGTTAAGTATGGGATCCTTAATATCATGATAGACACCTCAGTGTGAGGCAATCACTTGGCATGATGTTTTATATTTTGGCATCTTGGCACCAACTTGAGGAATCAACTCACATCTTGTGCCAACTGGCAAGTGGTTAACTGGTGCTCGAACCTTTAGGGGTATCTTCTAAGAGTGGCAACACGTGGTGATCATAGCATGAATGACACAAGGTGATGGATCCAATAGAATTATCAAAAAAGGCTCCAATTTGAAACTTGATGTGTGCACTTCACCCTAGAAAAGAGATGCTCTTGTGTGCTATAAAATGAGCTTGAACTAGTGAGTAAGAGGGACACAAATTAAATGCAGTGAAGCTCTATAAAATTTAAGTTAGATATGATCTACATACATTATATCCACCATTAGTATGAGAACTAGCATAGATGCCATTAAGGCTCTAAGTGTATATGACCAAACTCGTTTGTGAGCCTCTAAGCCATTAAATAGTTCTAGTTAAGCATTTACTCTGTTTTATCACCATGAACTATATACTTTGTTCTGTTTGAACTTTGATTAATGAATGATGAATGTTGTTGGACATACAATGTTTATGATTTACATATCTTTGGTATTATTAGTAGAATGCATAATGAATGCAATGTAAGGTTCATTTAAGTGGGCCATATAAAAAAATCCGTGGAGTCTCGAGGTGAATTAGATTTGCAATGGTGGTGAATCAGTTTAAAAGGTGTATCATTATATAAGTGAATTTTGATGCCATATGGTGAATGGCATAAGGCCTTCTAGATTTATCTAACCCTTACAGATAAAAAATGGCATGGCACAACCAAATTTTGGTATATTATAGGTGAATGTTGACATAATATAGATGAATGACATCATTATGTAGATGAATGATGGTGGCACACAGTCAAACATATATGCGATTTAGGTGAGTGATGACATAAGACTAATGATCGATGACATAATGTGGGCGAACACTAGCACTATGCAGATAAATGCATATGTAATATAAATAAACACTAGCATGGTGTGGGAGAATGTTGACATCATGCAAGTGAACGTCAGGGTGGTGCAGGCAGATGCTGGTGCTATACAAATGGATGTCTATGAAATGCATCATGTTGGCATCTATCTGCATGGTGTTAGCACTCATCCACATCATGCCAATGATTTCTAGCATGGTACAGGTGGCCATTAGCATTATGCAAAAGGACAACAGTGTTATGTGCTCACCATGTGGCTCTTCGAATATTAAAGGTTAAGGTGAGAGTATTTATAGTGTCTCTCCCTAATGACAAGGTGCCTAGCCATGCATATGGGATTATTATTTAACATGCTTATGTGCATGTGGGATTATTATTTTATGCGTTATCGAGAGGATAAATAATCACAGTCATTATGTACTAGCTAGTATATTTATCTATGGCCTCCTTTCCTAATGGAAGCATACCGACATCTGACTACAAATAATTGTTGCCTACCCATAGACTGTCGGTAGACACCATCAATTTATGGGCAGATGTCTGCAGACTACGGGTGTCTACTTGTAGACTATCAACATTTGCCCGTAGGTACCCTATCATCATCCACCCACAACCTATCATCATCCACCCGCATGTTACCATTGTGTGCTAGTAGACTACAATCAAATTCTATAGGTTGTTGTCAGAGGCCCTCACTCGTATGATGTCGTCGGATGCCCATAAGTTATTATCGAATGCCCTCATGTTTAATTGTCATGATGGAACTTAATATTAGTAAATGGATTACATTTAAAAAATACTAAGAAATTTATATTGTAAAAAAAATCGTTGCATACTTTGGTGGAAACTATTGATTCTTGAAACCCTCTTGGAACCTAACATACAAACCAACAAAAAAAATCTTTAAGTCATCCGATGATATATGGTGAGTTACTTAGGATTGGATTTTAAGGTACCAGTTAATTACATTTATATGAGTAAATTTATATTCAAATGTAGGTGAAACTCTCCTCAAAATTAACTTTGACCCTAAAAATTTAGGCGATCCCGCTCTGTCGGTCACTCCACAAAAATCACCAAAAATTGACTTTAAAAAAATGAAATATTTGTAAATTAAAAAAGATTCACCACAAAAAAAACCCTGATGCAATGGTTATAATATTATAAATTCAATATCTATATCTTAAGTGAAGCGAGCTTTTGGTCCAGGTCGTTAATGGCATCCCTGTGTTAAGTAACGATGTTAGCATATCTTGTATAATGACTAAGTATGGATAGATCCCACACCAAGCGTTGATACCCTTGTTAGAAACACTAGCGTAAGTATGAATACTTGAAGTAAGCGTAGTCCCTTGACCCTTCTAAGTGCTTACATGATGCTAAGCTTAGTGGAACAAAGGCTTGCACCCTTAAGACTATAGTATCCTCCCAAAATAGGCAATCTGATTAATATGTGCACCAGTTATCAAGATTTGCATCAAAGTGATAAATCATGTTTAAGGCTAATTAATTTGAATCATGAGCCTAATTAAGAATTCCTTGGAGATTTTTTTAATATTTATTTTTAAAAATTTATATTGAATAACTACATCATCAAATGACATTTTTTTGGAAAGACATCCCTAGGCCATAAATCCTAATCAAATCCTAACATGTTATCAATCTTGCTCAAATTTATTTCAATTGGTGTATAAACAATGAACCTAATCAAATCCTAACATGTTATCAATCTTGCTCAAATTGGCTATTTGGTGTCTAAAAAGAGCCTAGTTTCTTTTTTATGCCATGGATGTTTATCAAATTTTTACAATTTCAATAAATGACAAAGAGGCCAAACTTCACAAAACATATTTTTGGTGTCTTAAAATGAACATAACATCATGTAGTTTTATTGTTTTTGCCAACATTCGTTTATCATGCCTTATTTGTTTATTATTTGTTTTCACAAAAAGAGAAATGCATGTATGCTATCCCCCATCCCCTTTAGGGAACTCAAGTGATCAAAAGAGATTTCTCATTGTATTTGATCCTAGTCCAAGGCATAAAAATAATGTCACCTAAGCTCTCCTCAAGCTCTCATAGTATTGGGTGATCTAAAAGTGACCATAAAGTATTTTTACTTGTCTTTTATTTTTCATGCATCTTGGCTTGTGAGGGGGAATTCATTACCTCCCATGATTTCTTTAGGGAAGCCTTGACCTAAAAATTCATATCTCGACATTGTCTTCAACCCATTTCCATGAGGGGTACATAAATTGGGATCACCCCAATAGGATTAGAGGTTTGAGTGGTTAAACCACCTCCTAGTGTTGGGGCTAATCCTAGGACATATGAGCATATTGAACATCACACTACACTGAGCAAGCAATAGATGTAGTGATTGTAAAAATGGCTAGACCTTTTTACAACAAGCCAAGTGTTGTGGACCCAGTTGATGTGTTGCTTCTCTTGCATTTTGACGTGAAAGTCTTGTGCATTTGATCCATATAAAATGATTAAAAAAACTAATTGGTTTTAGTCAACCCCACTTTGCCACGCCTTTGATAGAAATTTGGATGATTTACTTATATTTTATTATTTTTTTGCTTGGTGTTTTGATACTAAAACTAATGTGTTTGTTTATAAACCATGTCAAAACCAATTTGGTTATATGTCACTCTTTTATCTAAAGAGGTGTTATGCTATCTTTTTTACACCACACTTGTGCTTTGAAATTTTTTCTAAACATGTTTGTGTGTGTGTGTGTTCCTTGTTTGAGATGGGTACTGTTATGCTACCCACATCATTATCAAGTTTGAGCCTTTGAGTCTTTGAAACATAACATTGATCACATCATTCAAGCATGCTTACACCGTTAGGCTGCTCAATTTGTTTCAAAACTTTTTTAACATTGCACCAAAAATTGTTTGTTTCAAACCATGTCATATCAATCATTTGGACCTTGTTTTTGTACACCGTCATGTTATCCAATCTTGTCTATCTTGTTTGGTCAAATCCTAGTTTTCAACGTTGAGTTTTCAATTAACCTTGTCAAGTTTGGATTCAAACATTGATTGATTTATATTTAGGCCTCAATTCATGGGGTTGATACACATATATTTCTCTTTTGGGTTATGTAACGTCGATTAATTAATTACCCAAATTTGAAAACTATTGTTTATTTATTCAAAGAGCCTTGTTTCCATTGTTTGTTTGTTCATAGAGTCTATCATCATCATCATTATTTGTGCCTTTGTTTGGGAGAACACAACCTTTCTCCAATAACCTTTTTCCTTATGGCTTATGCCAACTAATCATGTTTATGTTTGATTTGTGTGTCGGGTCTATGTCAAATTTATTTCAAAACTTGTTAGATTGAATCAAATTCACATCAATCTTTTGTTTCAAGCCTAGATTTTGACACCGTTTGTCCAAAATTCTTAGCACAACCTATTTGACCCTATCTTTTGACTCCACATTTGGACAAAAGACCTAGTGACTCTTTTCCCTTTCCTAGTTTAGACTTTGTTTGGAGAACTTTGGCCTAGACCTTTAACATGCTATTTTTATTTGGACTCTTGACCTTTTGTGTGTATAACATTTGATGTTAAACATTTGACGTTAGACTATTTTATGACAAGTTTTAGCACAAACCATTTTGGATATATGGCTCTACTTTTAGATCATTATTTTCAGAGATACAACTCCACCACCTTTGACCAAGTTAGACCAAGTTTGAAACATTTGTCCTTTGGACATAATTTTTTAGAGTTTGCAAAACTCAGCCTTTTTGTTTTCAGAGCGTTTATCATTGATGTGGATATGTCTAGCTACACTTATGGTGGAGTCACGTATAGTACATATTATGATAGAATGGTCACATAAAATATGACTAGAAATCCCTACAGAGATAGATTTTCTAAGGAGTTTTATTACTCTTCCTAAAATACTCCATATGGGGAACATAGTCAAAATCCACAAAATTCAAATCAAGTTACTGACTGGGAAGATATGGCTTATGAGGAGGACCTGGATGCTTTGGATTATGTGAGTAATTAGGTTGCACCACATCATACCATTTCTATTCTAGGACCACAATGTCACACCATTTCCATACCAAGACCTCATCCTTTGGCTTATGTGAGCAACCACGCTCCATAATGCCCCAAACTTGTCCTTCCAATCCCTCATCCTTTGGCGTGTGTAAACAACCAAGCTCCACAATTCCCCTTCATCATTCCAAGACCTTTTCCTTTGGATTGTGCAGGCAATCAAGCTCTACGCCACCCTATTTTTACCATCTCAAGACTTCATCCTTTGGATCATGTGAGTAACCAAGCTCCATAATGCCCAATCCAATCGATACCTATCCAACACATCTAATCATTACCTATCTAACTGAGCCAATCAATCCTTCAACCAAGTCAATCATTCAAAGACAAAGATATGTTCAAAACTAGTATTTTCTAACTCATTGGAAACCAAGGCCAAGATAACCAACCGATCCAAGATGTTTTTGTTAAACTAATCATTTGTGATAAGTCAACCTGTGATGAATCACCTCCCCATTATATTACTGTTGTCAAGGAGTCTCACTCTAATGATCTAATCTTTGTTGAGTCACTTCTTAATGATTATAACCACATTTGGGTAAATCATTACCTAGACTATATGCATATTTTTCAAGAGCTTCCCCTTGACAAGCCAATCTTTGTGGAGTTGTCTCTTGACCTTTTTCCTATTGTGGAGGAGTTTCACTTTGACAAACTAGTCTGTGGAGCCCATCATGCCATCACAGGTCGGTACTTGTCCAATACCAAACATTCAACAAGACATCATTGTAATAGAGTACCCATAAAATGAAGAATTATAGTTAAAGTTAGGTTCTATTCTTGGACCAATATCAGATTTTACATCAGAAGTAGAATCAACATTAGTCTCAACCTTGGATTTAGAGTCCCTTAAGTCAGAATTAGATTTAGAAATAGAATACATTCATGGTTGTTACAACATTGGTTACACATGCCTTTCAGATCAATTTTAATACATTTGTGATCCTACTATGGTTTTTGAGGATGATTACTTCAACATTGACACAAGTTTTCCTAGTATCTTCTATGAGGATTGTGAAACCTCTCCCCATACCATTACCACCAACCAACCTATCCATATCGTTAACATTTCACCTCCCACAAGTGTTGATTGGGACAAACAGAATCACACCTTGTTGAACTACATCCATGGTGACATAGCAATTAACAGCAAGGAGGCCAAGACCAAATTCAAGTAGAAGAAGAACACTCTCTAGTGAAACCTTTTTAGAGGCACTATGGGATAATCAAAGTTCAAACTCAACATCTTTTAGTGAAATATTTTTGAAGGTGCTAGAAGATAATAAAATTCAAAAGTCAATTTTCTTTAGTGAAACCTTCTTGAAAGTGTTATGAATTAATCAAGACAACTTCATTGGTGAAAACTTCTTTGAGGTGCCAATAGCTGAGCACAAAATTTCTTCACTACTTAATGAAGACATTATCAAAGATCAAATCAATATAGCTTCCAATCTAAAACCTAATCAGATGGTAGCTAATCTCATGCCTAAATAATAGAAAAATCTAGTTGTTCTATCAAGAGAATATTTAGAAGTCTTTGGCCCCACTACATTCAAAATTATGTCAAATTAGACATCAACAACATTACGTGTGACTAAAATTCCTGATCTTCATTTGTTTTCCAACCATTCTACATTCCATTATCATCCACCATTCCATTTTCCATTCAAACCTATCATCCATTACTTATCCCTATTCACCATCTATGGATGCATTTTCGTTTGTATAGGTTACAAAGATACCTTGTCTCAATTTTTGAAGGAATCAAAATCAACGACCAATGAGGATCACAACAACATCATTTACATCTAAATATGCAAACAGATCTTGATAGAGCAACTATTCAGACAAGGTGTGGGATAGAAATTAACATGATTGATTATTCTATATGTATTATTTATTGATTAGGATGTCCATCTCCACTTTAGCAGCAACAACATAATCATATGACATTTTACCATACCCAAGCCAATCATATCAAAAGCCAACATTCACCTAGGCCAAAAACATGTACCATACCATTTCATTTTCCATATCCATTTGTCATTATCACATATCCTAGACAATCACCTTCTCACTTGGGGGAAACCCTCTTACCATTTTATCCAATTTATCAAAAACCATCATTATCCTAAAGCAAGACCATGCCATCCTCTCATACCATTCGTATCTAGACCAAAGCCTATTTTTAGTCATCCTATCCAATCCTATTTTGATCTTAGTTACTTTGGTTTTTCCTACTCCTTTTTTCAAGGGGATTCTAATCCAATTTTGACTCTTATCAAATTCATGTTTCAATGACAGTCTATGAAAGTAGTATGACAATTGATCTGGCAAGATATCTTTCATTTTCCATCATATATCAAGTTTGTTTGTGTGAGTTTGATTATAACCGCCTATGGGCAAATTAATGTCTCTTTGATCTTGTTGCTAATTATAATTGCCTATGGGAAAATTAATATCATTGATATATTCCATTGTATACTATTTATAAATTCATATGAGAAAATTAGGGGCAACATTTGTTTATCGTGCATTATCGCATCACCTTGCCATCATTGTTTTCATTTGACTGGCCATTTGTCGGATTTGAGAACTTGTTGTGACCTAGTCGATTTCTCTCTACCTTTTGTGTGGATGGAATTACTATGACTTGAGGTCATTTATAGACTATGTGGGCTATGCTCAATTCAAGTTGAGGTCACCTTAATCCCGCTTTCCATGCGCTCTCATTATTTTGTGAGCAACCTAAGCCAAATGCTCTCTCTATTTTGCGAGTATGTATCTTGTCATTCTCTAACAAGTGAAGATACCTCAAATTTCCAAAAACATTCATAATATTTTAAAATCTAAAAACATTTGTCCTATCTAAGCCTAGTTAGTTATCCTTGATCTACCCTACTAGGACAAGGTCATCATTATGATGCTTTCTTTTGTTTTTGTCTTCAAGCATTCTATTTATTTGTTTATTTCAAGTTGTTTGTTTGTTTTGTGCTTTTTGTTTGTTTCTTTGTTTATTCGCTTCCCTGTTTGTTTGATTTTAGCACTGTTGCCTCAACTCAATCTATATGCATTCATTAGGTGATTCCTCGATCATATTATTCTTAAGTCTATCCATATTCATACATCAACATTATCATCATGGTTTTTATCATTGGTGCATTGTTTTCAAGTGTTTATTGGATCGAGAGTTAGTCCTTACGCATATTTTGGGATAGTCTTCATGTTGTTCTATCATGATGCATACCGTCATGTGCTATAAAAAAATTAGCCTCAAGAGGTTCTACAAACAATGGAGCATCAAAAATCTCTCCTTCGTGCCTTGGCAAATCCTCTCATCTAACCTTGATCAAATCAAACATTGGCCATTTTGTTTGTATCAATGCTAATCAAGACGAGTATCTCCTCATTGGTAGGTACAACTAAATATTTTCTATAGATCCATCTCATTCTTCTTTCCATCTCTTTCATCACTTTATATCCTCATATGCCTAGTTGTTTGTGGCTTCTTTAGTCATTAGAATATTGCATCATGTGTTTGCTCGATCATATTTAATCTATATTCTAGGTTATATCTTTTAGTTATGATTACTAATCAGACCTAACTAGGATACAACAATAGCTTCATCAAACAAATCAAACAAATCCAGGTCATCTTAATGATTATAACCACCTATGGGCAAATCATTAATGTGATTGTTACTACTGATTATAACTATCTTTGGAAAAATCAATACTCTTTTTAAATTAATGCATGCAAACATTTCTCATTTGGATTACTCTCAACCATGAGTTAATTCCATCTTTCTTCTTGTTTATTTTTTAGGGATCATCCATCTACATATGTAATGGCCACTCCCTCAATGGGGCATCATCATAGGCTTCTTAAACACTATTTGGAGATTTTTTCTTCAATCACTATCTTCCTTTTGTCATACAGGCCTTTACTCATTCTTTGAGCAGATGTTACTATGCCTATAGCTTGCAATGCCTTCCCAAATAGGGGAAAATTGTACACACCTAAAAGTGGCCACCATTGACCTCAAATCAGGGTTTTGACCAATTTCTAGCAAATATCACAATTTGGCCTAAAAACACTAAAATGCATTAAATGATTTAAATTTTTTATATAGGAGTTCCAATTTTGGCTAGAGTATCATTAAATGGGGTAATATAATTTATGAAGTAGATAACTTTGAGCAGATCATTTCGAGTCAAAATGACATTTTTTTACCTAGGTGCTCTGGATTGCTTTTTTTTTACCAAATTTATTGCACAAGAAATATTCCTTTATTATTTTGTGTTGACAACATCCTAAATAGGATAACAGATCCAACACATCTAACATCACATCCTATTTCCAAAGTAGTTAAATTTTGAGCCAATAATACAACATTTTGACCAATTTGATTAATTTGTGCACCAATTGCCAAGATTTACATCAAAGTGATAAATCATGTTTAAGGCTAATTAATTTGAATCATGTGCCTAATTAAGAATTCCATGGAGATTTTTTGAATGTTTCTTTTTTAAAATCAATATTTAATAACTACATCATCAAATGGCATCATTTTTTGGAAAAACATCCCTAGGCCATAGATGCATAAAATATTAGGATTAAGCCACCCATGCCTCATTAAGACCCTCCATGCCTCTAAATTCCCCTCTCTCCCATATATTTATGAAGGCATTTATTAATTTTTGCCTCAAAAATCGAATAGATTCTTAGCCACATATCTTCATCTTGAGATGGATGGTTTAGGTTCATTCCGATCATTTTGCAAAATCTATAAATAAGAGGACTTGCCCATTGAATTTTAAGCTTGGATAGTGTAAAGTTATAATGATTAAATCATTCCAAAACCATTAAAATTTAGACTTATAATGTTAAATTATTGAGTCAAGCCAAGCCAAAGCCAAAAGTGCCAAGAGGAGATGAAGGTGGCCACACTCCATTGATGAAGATCTCTTGAAGCACAAGCCGAGCAAGCCAACGAAGGAATCTTTTGGAGAAAACAAGGACTTGGTAATAAATTTGTTTTTTGCGTTCATATTTATCATTTATTTCCATCTTTAGCTGTGTTTTTAAATGGTTTTTCCTCACTAAGCTCCCCCTAGTGTCTAGGTTTAGAGATGTTATGTTAGTTAATGTGTTTCTTTCATTTTGTTTTCATTTTTGAATTAACACGATACTAACCACCTTTATTGAGTCAAATTCATAGTCTATAATGAAAGAAAAGGAAGGTGATACTAGTGCCTTAAAGAAGAAATAGGAGACTAAAGAGAAACCCTAATAGGAATAGGAACAAGGCAAAGTTGGCACCAAGAGAATACACCTGAGGGTAAGCATTGAGAAACTCCAAAAAGAAAAAATGAACAAAGGGGAAAAGTTTGAGGAAGAACCTATTGTGGAACAAAAAGATGAGTCCTCAAAGGAAAATGTTGAAGAAAGTGGTGGCGCCAGTGAGGAGGAAGAAGAGCAAACAGAGCTAGCCATCATTGAGGAAGAAGGCACAGAGTTGAGCATTTGAGAGAAGGTGCAGAAGGGGTGAACAGATGAACACATATATATTTGAATTCATGCCCCTAAATCTTGCCTCAACTAGGACACACAAACAACTTGTGTTTACGTGTGATAGCTACATGGATGAACCTCACTATAAGGCACCTTAGAAGTCAATATGGGGTGCAAATAAACCTAAAGAAGGGCATTACTCGCTCATCATCAACCATCACACCATGAACTTAGTTTGGTTTGGAACTTCACTTATCCAGATGGACATTGAAGTTGCACATAAAAATATCATCAATGATGGCAGGACAAAGAAATGGAAGAAACTCTACAAGGATGTCAAAGATGAAGCGTAGGACATGAATTTCAATTTGTAGTAGCTATGCAAGTACACAGAGATGATCAAACCTTCCCTTTTGGTTGGAATTAATACATTTAACCTCTCTGAGGTTGATAAGATATATGTGTTAGTGGAGTAGATGCTCCCAAGGATGAAACTAGCACCAACATAAGAAGAAGAAGAAGAAGAAGAAGAAGAAGAAGAAGATCCCTGCACCATGCTACAAAAGGAGCTTGCTACTAATCTTGAAGATGTGGAAGACCTCTTCATCAAACTTTAGGGGTGAGTAGATGTCTCTAATGCCATTTTATTAAGTTTTTCCAGCCAAGTGTTAGTCATAAATGCATGCCTGAAGTAGGCAAAGGAGGAGCTAATGACGAAGGTACACTCTATGAGCAAGTTGAAGTGCATGCAGATCATGGGAAAGGCCAATGTGATGAGCACCTAGATAAAGTACCAAAAATAAAGCTTAGAAGCACTCTTTTGTGCCTTGCAAACTAAGGCTTACAATCAAGGAGCAATCCTGGTTAAAGGAGTGACAAAAGCTAAGGCAACTCTTGAGGCCTTTAGAAAAGAGATGGAAAAGAAAGACATGCTTACATTTAGCACTGCCTCCACAAAAATAGATAACACTGTTGAGGAAATCAAACTCACTATCAAGGGCTTTGAAGACTTCAGCACTGAGCTCAAGGAGAGTGCACCTGAATTCTATGCATCGAAGGCTTTGATAGACTAGTCCGAGGGTGGAATAGCAATTTTGTATGGGGTAATATTGGGCCCCTATTTGTTAAGTATGGGATCCTTAATATCACGATAGACACCCCAGTGCGAGGAAATCACTTGGCATGATGATTTATATTTTAGCATCTTGGCACGAACTTGAGGAATCAACTCACATCTTGCGCCAAGTGGCAGGTGGTTAACTGGTGCTCGAACCTTCAAGGGTATCTTCTAAGAGTGGCAACACATGGTGATCATAGCGTGAATGACACAAGGTGATGGATCCAATAGAATTATCAAAAAAGGATCCAATTTGAAACTTGATGTGTGCACTCCACCCTAAAAAAGAGATGCTCTTGTGTGCTATAAAATGAGCTCAAACTAGTGAGTAAGAGGGACACGAATTAAATGCAGTGAAGCTCTATAGAATTTAAGTTAGATATGATCTGCATACATTAAATCCACCATTAGTATGAGAACTAGAATGGATGCCATTAAGGCTCTAAGTGTATATGACCAAACTCGTTTGTGAGCCTCTGAGCCATTAAATAGTTCTAGTTAAGCATTTACTCTATTTTATCGCCATGAACTGTATACTTTGCTCTGTTTGAACTTTGATTAATGAATGATGAATGTTGTTGGACATACAAGGTTTATGATTTACATATCTTTGGTATTATTAGTAGAATGCATAATGAATGCAATGTAAGGTTTATTTTAGTGGGCCATATAAAAAAATCCGTGGAGGTCTCGAGGTGAATTAGATTTGCAATGGTGGTGAATCAATTTAGAAGGTGTATCATTATATAGGTGAATTGTGATGCCACATGGTGAATGGCATAAGGCCTTCCAGATTTATCTAACCCTTACAGATAAAAAATG
This sequence comes from Torreya grandis, assembly GCA_037957365.1. NCBI lineage: Eukaryota > Viridiplantae > Streptophyta > Pinopsida > Cupressales > Taxaceae > Torreya > Torreya grandis. The sequence continues at coordinate 1,278,232 of JARHVA010003810.1, read as the reverse complement.
GCGTGGCACAACCAAATGTTGGTATATTATAGGTGAATGTTGACATAATACAGATGAATGCCATCATTATGTAGATGAATGATGGTGGCACATAGTCAAACATATATGTGATTTAGGTGAGTGATGACATAGGACTGATGATCGATGACATAATGTGGGCAAACACTAGCACTATGCAGATAGATGCATGTGCAATACAAATAAACACTAGCATGGTGTGGGAGAATGTTGACATCATGCAAGTGAATGTCAGGGTGGTGCGGGCAGATACTGGTGCTATGTAAATGGATGTCTATGAAATGCATCATGTTGGCATCTATCTGCATGGTGTTAGCACTCATCCACATCATGTCAATGAATGCTAGCATGGTATGGGTGGCCATTAGCACTATGCAGAAGGACAACAGCGTTATGTGCTCACCACGTGGCTCTTTGAATATTAAAGGTTAAGGTGAGAGTATTTATAGTGTCTCTCTCTAATGAGAAGGTGCCTACCCATGCATGTAGGATTATTATTTACCATACTTATGTGCATGTGGGATTATTATTTTATGCGTTATCGAGAGGATAAAGAATCACAGTCATTATGTACTAGCTAGTATATCTATCTATGGCCTCCTTTCCTAATGGAAGCATATTGACGTCTGACTACAGATAATCGTTGCCTACCCATAGACTGTCGGTAGACACCGTCAATTTATGGGCAGAGGTCTGTAGACTACTGGTGTCTACCTGTAGAATATCGACATTTGACCGTAGGTACCCTATCGTCATCCACCCACAACCTATCATCATCCACCCGCATGTTACTGTTGTGTGCTAGTAGACTACAATCAAATTCCTATAGGTTGTTGTCAGGTGCCTCACTCGTATGATGTCGTCGGATGCCCATAAGCTATTATCGAATGCCCTCATGTTTAATTGTCATGATGGAACTTAAAGATTAGTAAATGGATTACATTTAAAAAATACTTACAAATTATATTGTAAAAAAAATCATTGCATACTTTGGTGGAAACTATTGATTCTTGAAACCCTCTTGGAACCTAAAATATAAACCACCAAAAAAAATTCTTAAGTCATCTGACGGTATATAGCAAGTTCCTTAGGATTGGCTTTCAAAGTACCAGTGAATTACATCTATATGAGTAAATTTATATTCAAATGTAGGTGAACCTCTCCTCAAAATTAACTTTGACCCTAAAAATTTAGGCGATCTTGCTCTGTCGGTCACTCCACAAAAATCACCAAATATTGACTTTTAAAAAATGGAATATTCGTAGATTAACAAAGATTCACCACTAAAAAAACCCTGATGCAATAGTTATAATATTATAAATTCAATATCTATATCTTAAGTTAAGCGAGCTTTTGGTCCAGGTCATTAATGGCATCCCTGTGTTAAGTAATGATGTTAGCATATCTTGTATAATGACTAAGTATGGATAGATCCCGCACCAAGCATTTATACCCTTGTTAGAAAGGCTAGCCTAAGTATGAATACTTGAAGTAAGCGTAGTCCCTTGACCCTTCTAAGTGCCTACATGATGTTAAGCTTAGTAGAACAAAGGCTTGCACCCTTAAGACTATAGAATCCTCCCAGAATAGGCTTGCGCCTTTAGACCACCAAGCCTAGTCCATGAAAGACGTGCGCTAAGAAATCTACCAAGAGCCTTCTTCCAAATGACCAAGTACTATAATTAAAGTCTTGTACCATGGCACAACTAGCCCAACATAGATCTGGTTCTTTCTCTGCTACGCTTCAGGGGAGCGCATAAGCCCTGTGCCTTATGTGAATTGATGCCAACACAGCAGAGTGTTAAATGTTCAGTGCAAAAGAAATATAGCATGTTTGCGCCTAGTTGTATTGAGTCCAAAATTGACTTGGACAACTGAATGAGTCCTAACTTGATAACAGAGTCTTTTCAACAACACTAAAATTGCTGAAAACCCTAAAAATAAATAAAAATTTATAGATTTGCGAAGCTTACATAGATTTGCGAAGCTTACCATTAACCTCCTATAAATGATGCATGAAATATTGTCAAATTTGGTAATAGACTAGCCATGCCAAATCTAGGGTCTGATTCAACCATTGACATCGCTCCCAACATTAATGAATTAGCGTATGTGTGTATGCATACATATATTCACCTGTAGATTAATTGTTTCAGTCAGTTTTCTAAATTAAAAGACGGCCCCAGCTACAGAATAAATTGCATTGCTAAAGACCTTCAATCGACAACCATGAAAAAGGGCGTAATTGGACCAGGTAACGGCAGCATCTCCACGAGTAGCAAGCCTCTGTCAAGCCACTTGGGCTTAGGCATCTCGTAGGACACTGAAAATAATACATTATTGCTAGCATTGGGAGGAGGATATTTTGAGAAGGGATTCAAAACAAGGAGCAGTGAATCAGAGGCAGAGAAACCCTGGGGTAGTAATGGTGGTGAAGGATCGGGGAGCTACGGCTGGAAGGCTGAGAAGGGCAACGGAGGTGCAGATGATGCGTGTGCAGAATCTGACCCAATCGTCTCCACCCACGTCCTTGTCTCGCTTGCTGAGTCCATCGTAAAAGTGATTGATATCCATCCAAATGCACACGAAGTTTTGTGAAGTTTAAAACCAAAACCAATAGAATAATACTTCTCTCGAATGGCTGGACACAAAAAATCGAGCTTGTGAGATATACAATGCTCTGAGCATCATCTCAAGCGACTATAGCAGTAGTTGATTTCTAGTGTATTACAGTTTGTGAGACATTCACATTGTAGTAATATTAAACATAGGAATAGTCAAGTTAATCCAAGTGAATCTACAAAGATAATCAGTTGATGTTGTAGCTGGACACTTGTTTGCTGATTTTTTTAGTGCGAAGGATTATTCGCCACACTGCTACCTACAAGGACACAGGTGGCTTGCGCTGGGAGCTCTTTGCAAACTTTAACCCAGAGAAATGCTTTTCATTGGATGCAAACCACAAATATTGAACTTAATTATATCAAATTCACGGCTAAGGTCAAGTGTCACTGTCAAAATTACTTTCCAACTAAGTAATTAATGGCTAATGTTCTTAGCTGCCTAATCCCGGGTCTGTAGGAAGATTAATTCAATTTTATTTTTTTAATTATTATTATACATTTAGATATAAAATATTTCAATACTAATAATATATCATATTAATTATTATAATAGATTTTTTAAATTATATATAAATATATAGTCAACCCTTGTTTTCATTTAGGTGACAAATGCTTCAAGTATTTATTAAGTAATTAAATAGTTCGATAGAATCTCTAAATTACATTGACAGATTTGTCATATCACTAAGCTATATATATATATATATATATATATATATGTCTTCCAAACATTAAAATAGTGAAATATTTCAAGGTGATATGAAAAACAGTAGTGAAGGAAAATGACAGGGTATTTTCGATTATATCGTACATTAAGAGACTCATATTAAACAACAAGCTTAGATTCAAGACAACTTTTATATTTACATGACCATCACTTTGCAAATTGAAAATATTTCAAGGTGATATGAGCAACGGTGGTGAGGGAAAATGACAACGATTATATCGTACATTAAGGGGCTCATATTAAACAACAGACGTAGATTCATGACAACTTTTATATTTACATGACCATCACTTTACAAATTGAAAATATTTCAAGGTGATATCAACAACAGTGGTGAGGGAAAATGACAAGGTATTTTCGATTATATCGTACATTGGCTCATATTAAACAACAGACTTAGATTCAGGACAACTTTTATATTTACATGACCATCACTTTGCAATTTGAAAATATTTCAAGGTATTTTCAGTTATATCGTACATTAAGGGGCTCATATTAAACAACAAACTTAGATTCAGGACAGCTTTTATATTTACATGACCATCACTTCACAAATTGATATGTAACTTGAAACATGGCAACATCTTTGAATGACATTTTTTGGTTAAGGGTGGAAATGTTTCAAGGGGAGTTGAGTGGTGATGGTAAGGGAAAATGATATCCTACACCAAACCCAAATTTAGGACAATTGTTGGATTTTCATGTCTTATACCCATTACAAAAGGGTGTGCAACATGCAAGGTGGCAGGATCTTTGATTGGATGTTTTGTATTATCAAGAGTTGATAACGGTGATTCAATTACGACAGGGCTCCATGCCCAATGTGAGACTCAAATCAATGTTACAATGACATTAATGTGGGGACAAGACATTGAGGTTCCAAAGTCTATGTTGTAGCTTCTGTTAATCTATACTGCCAATATATTGACACCTAGAGAAATTACATTATGGTTGTGAACATACATAAACACCATAATGATACCCATGGAAAAAAGGGCAAGGCCATACATAACATGCAAATGGTGAAAGATTTCAAAGTCCATTGGGCAGTGATGATGAGGTGAAATGACAAGGTATTTTAAGATATATCATACACCAAAGGGATTATATCGTACACATGACTTGGTTTTAGGGTAATTATTGGATTTGATTGATTTGCACTCATTACAAAGGGTTTTTAACTTGTTGGGAAATAAATTGAGGTTATGGAACTATCTTGTTGCTTGCGCTTGCTAAGAACATATGGAAAGACCATACTCAAACCCTTAGAAGAAAAGATAACCACAATTGGAGCCTATCTTTTTAAGCATTAAAAATATAAAATCTAAGGGATCACTGATTAGGAAAAATATGTTTTCGAAGGATTATTAAAATGAATATTAGAGTATTGGTGCTTAATGATTTATGCACAAAAATTGATATAAGGTTATGGTAATGAGTTTCGAGTGAGGTAAAAATATTGATTTAAAACATTTTAAGGTACAAAGGAAGCTATAACAATGGGGGTGGTGCCTAATATCAATCCCTCAACATTAATCATGAAATATCAATACATGAATATGATACTTCCAAAATAATTACAAACACTACGCATAACATTAAAATGTAGGTGAGTGGAAAGGGAAAATTACTAACTAGTCCAAGGATCTATGTTTGCAAGATGACCAGATAGGTAAAAACTAAAATGTTAAGCCTTGACTACCCTAACAGAAAAATATTTTGGCCAGGTGACCATTATCTTTGACATATTTAAGAGATGTTAGGTTCGTTGTTAGATCATCATGTCTTGATCCTAATGAAGGATCACAGGTAGTGATCCAAAATGTCGAGGCAAAAACTATTACATAGTAATTCTCAAAAGAAAGATTCATTTATATAGACTGTGAAAGCATAAAATCTATAGGTTTTAAATAGTTAAAAAAATCATAATTTTGATCTAATTACATTTAGATGCATCTAATTTGAGACACGTGCATTTTATATGTTTTTAGAGGAGTTATTAATTATTTGACCACTATTTTCCAGGGTTTTTTTTAGTGGCAAATCAATCTACAAATATTTCATTTTTCAAAGTCAGCATTTGGTAATTTTTGTCAAGTGGCCAATAGGGGAAATCGCCTAAAAATTTGGGGTTAAAGTTAATTTCGAGGAGAGGTTTGCCTACATTTAAATATAAATTTTCTCATATAAATGTAGTTTGCTAACACCTCGAAAGAGAATCTTGAGGAATTTGCCAATACCATCGATCGACTTCAGGATTTTTTTGGTGGTTTGTATTTTAGGTCCTAGGAGGGCTTCAAGAATCAATAGTTCCCAACAAGGTATGTAAAGATTTTTTTACAATATATTTTGTTAGTATTTTATAATTGTAATTCCATTTACTTCTCTTTAAGTTCCATTAAAACAATTGAAAATGAGGGCATCTGATGGTAGCATGTAGGCATCCGATGGCATCTTGTGAATTTGGGCATCTAACAGTAGCCTGTGGGCACCTGACTATACATTATTGCCATCCAATGGTAGGTTGTGGGCATATGACAATAGGTTATAGGTAGATGATGATAGGCTACTTGTGGATGGATGAACATAGATTGATGGTGTCTACCCATAGACTACTAGCATTCATCTGCATGCTATCATCCAATGACAGTCTGTGAGTAGACATTGATAGTCTACTATTGGGTGCCAATAGTTTGCGAGTGGGTGCAAATAGTTTGGAGGTAGTTGCTAGCAATCTATAGATAGATGTCAATAGTTTATGGTAGGTGCTGACAATCTACCTTCATCCACCCATACGTAACCTACCATCATCCACCTATTGTTTGTTGTCATCCACCTGTAGCCTACTGTCAGACACCAATAATCTACAGTCAAGTGCCTGTAGGCTTCCATCAGATGCTCACACTCATAGGATGATGTTGGATGCTCATAGGCTACCATCGGATGACTTCATATTTACATTTCTTAGGTGTTCATCTACATTTGCATGAGATTTGGAGAAACTTGGAAAGATTTGTGTGATTCACCACATGACATCACATGATTCACCTGTGTAATGATACGTCTTCCAAACTGATTTACCACCATTGTGAATCTGATTTGCCTCGAAACCTCTATGGATTTTTTATATGGACCACTAAAATGAACCATGCTATTTTCCATTGAGATGACCCATGTTTGAATCATGTATTAGATAATTGAAATAGTTATATGGAAGTTACATATTGCATTGACAGAAGTTACATGTAATTAAACTCTCCAAGTGTAGGTCCCTAGTGTTCTTCAAGTCCATCACCTTAAATACCTTGCCATTTCTTCTCACCACCATCACCCAACTTAGTTTGAAATATTTCACCACTTCCCATGCTCTGTAAGAATGTATTTGGATGTCAAAATAAGTTCTTGTAAAGTAATTGTAATAAAAAACTAATCGAGATCTGAATTACCATGTATTACTTTAGTCTATGATGGCTTGCATTCTTCATGGAAAGAGATAGTCTCCTTTCCCAATCACTATGTCAAAACAAAAACTCCCTTGGTTTCAATCAGGGGACATCTATATTGGCTGGTTGTAGAGCCAAACATGTTGGAGTCAAGCCAACTATAGGAGTAAACAATTATCCCCAAAGCCTATGAGACCTGAAGGCCCAGGATGTTTCCACATGGTGACATCTTGTGCATTCAACTAATAGAGGAAGTGGTAGATATTCCAAGGATATGGGAGGCCCAGATTCAACATGCCCATGCCATGCGGAAAAACACAATGAGCGATATAAGTAAGTCATGATGTTGCCAAGTGGAAACATCTCAATGACTTGCCTAGGATGCTGCCAAGGCTCACCTCCATGAAGACCTCTAAGGGCCGCAATGTTGCATTGACTTATTTCCCATCTAGTTTTGGGTGCCTTCATGATTCACTATGGATGGAATTCTATGGTGGAAATCATGACTCTGGGAGTTTTATTGATGATGTGGTTGATGTACAATGAATAAAATTCCATTATGTGTATTTGTAAAATGTTGTTGGTAAAGGAGGAGGCCTTAATTATTCATTATATGATGCCACCTCCTCTCCTCCTTATAAATTAACCTCTTCCCCATGTGAGTCTATAGGGCATAGACAAAGAACTTCCTCCTCTTTGACAAAAACTATTAGATCATCCTCATTCTTTCCATTAAGTCCACATAGATAAGACACCTTCCCAAATCTTTCCTCCATCACAAGGGGCAAAGGTACCTCCTTCATGAACCTATCTGCTTCAATAGATGGATAATGTGGGCCTCAACAAATCCTTCCACTCTCATAGGTGGTAGAGGTAGGGCCTCCACAAATCTTACCTTTGCCATAGGTGGAAAATGTCTCTCTCTCTCTCTCTCTCTCTCTCATGTTAAGCTCCCAAGGCATGAAAGGTATACAAATTATACTTCCTCATATGTTACTCTCATGAGGAATGAAAAAGTGAATATTTCTCACCAAATGATTTACTACTAACAATCCCTTTCAGTGTTATTTGGACCTTTAGGAAAACTACTATTAATATGCATTCACAATGTATGGTAACTTCACCTAATTTTTATACTTCCTATCTATACCCTTAACATTCATTAATGTATAATTCACCATCACAAAAAATATTTCAAAATATTTTTATTTATTTAACATTACTGTCCATGCACTTGTACCATATTTTCATCTTTTTTTAAATTATGGGTAAATGTTTTTGTGGATTTTGAAGTTATGAATTGGGTAACGCTACAAAGATTGAAGCTATGAACTAGATCATTTTTTATTGGAGCTATGAACCAGTCTGGGGCACAAAGTAGGAGGTTGATATCTCCCATAAAATAAAAACAACCAACACCAATGTTAAAAACATCACCAATGGCCACAACTTCCCTTAAAAATAATACCAATAATACTGACGGGATGCAATATCCATCACAGTCACTCAAACCATCAAAAAAAATAAAAATTACTAACGACTATCAAAAATTAAAGATTATCACCCTTCAACAAAACTTTCATATCTTCCATGGCAATTCTACTCATCAACAACCACCCAGAAAGAACATGTTTCAATCTGAAACAAGATCCCCTAGAGCTTTTGGGGTATCCCTAGGGGGGCCTTCTTTTAAAGTAACCCAATAACAACTTTTTAGTAAGATGTTAGTTTACACAAACATACGTCAAGGTGAAGCAAATTTTAAATGAGTCTACCCCATTATAGACAAAATTAGGGTCAACACCAAAATTTTCAAAAGACATTTTAATTCCCCTGATCCCCATTGTGAGATAGATTTGAAATGGGTCCACTTCATGGACTAAGGAAGTATTTTGAAGCGACAACATTTGTTATACTTCTACAGTTATTCCTCGATAGCCTTTTTTAGCAACAAAATGATGCCCAAGTGTAGACCCACTACACTAGAAACATGAATAGATACAATCTTTCACATAGGGTAAGCACAGGTTAGCTTAAGACTTTCCTGCCCACTATGTTTTTAAAAATATAGATAGTAAAGAACAAAACCTCCAAGCTTCCTCCCTTTCCTAATAGGATAAGGAGATAATATAACAACCATCAGACTATGTGAAATGATCCCTCTTATGATAATACCAAGATAAATCAAGAGCATAAAAGGGTAGAGAAAAATAACCAGACTTATGCATTGAGTAGTCTTCCCATAAATGAATTAGGTTCTTAGGGGTGATTTTGTCAAAAACCATCTAGAACTTGAAGAGGAAGGACACCACTCTATTTTAGAGATTTTGCTAGTCTCTGGTCTTTCCAAACCTAGTGTTAAACCCATAGATATGTTGCTTAGAGTCAGCCATTCTCTCATTGTTAGAGTTCTTTCCACCAGAACTTGCGTAGAACCTTTTTTATAAGGCCACCATTTTGTTGCAAGAATTCTATGAGCCCTTAGTCCTACCAAACATAGTTTGAGACTCACAGATCTACCGCTTAGCTTCAATGAATCTTCCACACTAGTTTTTATTGGCCAAAATTCACTCCCAGGTTTTGCCTTTTCAATATGGCCAAATACAATATTCAGAATGGTTTATCCCCACAACAAAATGTCAAGTGTGGTTTCCTTTAGAGAATGCTTTTGTTTAGTCTCCTTGCAAACATTTCTTTTTCTTTTTCAAGGTTTTACTTTGGGTTTTTTTCCCAAGTCTCAAAGGGATTGGCCACTTGCTTTTCTCAAAGAAATTGGTCCTTTTTACTTTGTCGAAGGGTCTCTTCCAAGGAATTAGTACACTTCAACCTTTTTGAAGGGCAATTCCATCCTTTTGAAGGGCAATTTCATTTTTCTGAAGGGTCTTTTTGTCAAAGGAATTGGTCTTTTCAAAAGCTCTGAAGGATCTTTTCTCATAAAAATGTCCTTTGCAACCCTTCCAAAGGGACATTTCCATTTTTTCCGAAGGGTATCTTATTGAGCAATGCCCCTTACATCTTTTTGAAAGAATTGATCTTTACAACTTTTTTGAAGGAATTGTTTCAGACTTTTTTTTCGAAATAATCTTTATAAAGGGTATATTGAAAATTGTTCAAGGGTCTTTTTATTCAAAGTGTCCTTCAAATTTGTTTTGAAGGAACACTTTCAAAAAAACCGAAGGGCATTTTCCTCAAAGAAAGGTCCACTTTCGTTCTTCCAAAGGGTCTCTCTTTTAAGAAAGTGGTCACTTGCAAAAAGTCTGAAAGGGTAATTCCATTCTTCCGAAAGGCACTTCAAGTTTTGAGAGGATATTTTCACTTGAAAATTTCCCTACACAAAATTCTAAAGGGTCTTTTGACTTCAAAAGTATCCTTTGAAAAAGTGCAATTGGTCCACTTCCAAAGGTTCAAAGTGGTCACTTGCAAAAAGTCTGAAGGGTATAAAAGTCGTGTAGATTCTATAGAAGGATTTCAAAAGGGCATATTTGAGCAATCCAAAGGGAGAACAAAGGTAGAGAGTCTGTAGAAAAGGCATATTTAATAAGTCCAAAGGGACACTCTCAGAAAGCCCATTGAAAGACACTTGCAGAGTCTATAGAAAGATGGTTTCAAATAAAAGGGACACCTGTAGAGTCCGTAGAAAGGGCATATTTGAGAAGTCTAAAGGGTATAGACACTTAAAGGGAGAAAATGGATATGCCCATGAAGGAATTGTTTTGGTGGAGTGATGGGTAGATGGACGTCAATTTCAAGGTGATGGACTAACCGTTGGGACTCAAGTATCCTATGACGGGCCCATGAATGTCAATTTTAGGGTGATAGACTAGCCATTGGGAAGTAATCGGGCTTGAAAATACAAAAGACTTAAAGATCCAAAAGCTCAAAGACTTAAGGCTCTAAAAGTCTGAAGTAGGTGAACTCCAAAAGCCCATAGTAATCCATCGTGAAGACTCTAAAGTAAGTGAGCTTAAAGAACCTAAATTACTCTAAATAGTGTAAATCAAGATTCTCCAAGGACTTAACCTATAAAGACTTTATAATTTAATTAGTCATGAAAACTTGAATTACACTACAAAGTAAAAATCAAGTTTTTGGGACTACTCAACTTATAAAACTTGATCCAATAGCGAACCCATGATTCCAAGGATCGATAGTGGGTATCAAATGAATGAGAAGCTACCATGTGGCGTAAGTTGGGGAAAAGATGGATTTTCAAAGGTAGATGGAGGATGATATGCAAGCATTGATGTTAGATAGATTGACAGTGCAAATCAATGATCCTTGTCATTTTTTGATGACCAATCAAAAAGGCATGAGGCTGAGGGAATCCATGTATGTTTTGGTAGTTTTTCATCTCCAAGGCCAAAAAAAAGGAAATCAAGCCCCCTCCACACCATTGAACATCTCAACGAGCTGAGGAGAACCTGTTAAGCATCAAGACAAAATTCCAATAGGTGGATCCATTGGCAGCAACTGTATTGATGCCATTACTCAATATCTTGTTTCTGCTTGGAAACCATTGGAAAAGCATATTCAAGAGGGTAGGCCAAGAGTGTTCAAAGGGGGTGACATGGATCAATCAGATGGCCTAAATGAACACCATTAGGAAATATGGTTGTAGCTGAAGACAATGACTCCTAACAGATTGATTTCTCTCTTTGGCACTCAAAGGTCTCTCCCTTTCTCACATCTCTTGTGCTATATATACAACCCTTGGGCTAAGTTAAAATCATCCACACAGCATATGGTGAAGCCCTACTAGAATGATATCACATTTTTCCTTTAAGCATTAAGTACTAGCATGTTTCCTTTCAAGTTCTATGCAATTGTTTGAGTGTGTGAAGATGTATAGTGATAGTAAGTGATGGTTTTCATCCTTCTATCCTTTGTCCTTCATCCCTGAGCAAGAGTTTTGGATCTAACTAGTCATACAGAGTGTGTTTAAGTGTATTAAATTTTTGCATGTGTATCACTATTTTGAAATGTGCAAAGTTTACCTTTCACTTCATTTTCCTTGTGCCATTTTACACATCTCACCTCTATGTTGAAACACTTGTGTTAGAATCCTTAGATCTTGGGAATGGTCTATGTGTTTTGTTGTATTGTGCACTAGGTTATGACATTCATTGGAGGAAAATCTTTGGCACATCACCATTCTTAGAATAGGTTTCTTTCATGCAAATTCTAATTCTTTTCCTTTCAATCAACTGGTTTAAATACAGAGTGTTTTGCAGAATACATACAAGGAGCTAGCCCATTAAATCTAGAGGTTCATTTCCCCTATAGGCACACCCACATGCCTAGAAATGATCCAACATTGCCCAAATTTGGAAGAGGACTAAACACCCCCTTCTAGGGTGTAAGATTTGGAGACAATAGTTCTGACACGCCTAGTGGGATTGATTATTTACATGTCAAGGTGAATGTTGGTCTTGACAAGATTAGGGTTGTAGATATATCCTTAATCCAGCATTTGGTGACTCCAAAAGGTGAGAATCTCTGGTTGTAAATCAAGTTTCCCACATTATACTTCATGGTCCTCACTAGGTCATCTAGGACTTCTGATCAAGACCCTCTAACTGAATATCTTCTTGAAGAACAATGCCATGAGCCATTCCCAACTCTTAGAGATCCTTGGCAAGGAGGTTTTAGAGAGGAAGATGAAGAAGTTGAGGAAGTTGTAAAAATAAGAGATCAAGAGGAAATAAGAGAAATGGATAGACAACATCCTTTCCCAACATTTAACACACAAAATCCAATTGACCTTCCTGCATAGGACCCTATTCCTCCCAATGCTACCAAGAGTCTCCCTAGTTTCAATGGAGAGGGTCTTATTACCTGATATAAGCATATTAGGGACATTTCAAATTATTGTAACTTCCATAATGTCACAATGAGCTAACATAGCCATTAGATTGCTTGCTATGTCTCTAAAAGGCAAAGCACTTGACTGGTATAGGACTTTGGATGGCTTTGAGGAATAGTTGGTGCCTAGTTTTGAGAATAAGAGTGACCACACTTCGCTGATCCATCAGCTAAATGTGATAAAGAGAAATCCTAATAAATCTATGGGGAATTTCAATGAAAGATTTCAAAGGAAATGGCATAGGTTATCACCTATCATGAGACCTCCTCCAAGCTTTGTGTTCCCCACCTATCTCAAAGGTATTGGTATTGATGTAGCAGTGATGTTACAATCTATGGGAGGATTCACTCTGCTTGATCCATATGAAATAGCTATTAAAGCTGAAAATAGCTTGATACAAGTTAGAAGACTCTCTCCAAGAGTTTCCATGCCATTGTTGTCTCATGGTTTAGTTGAAGCTCCAAGCATAGCTCAAATTCCTAAGGCCAATGTTAAGCCAAGATCCTTCCCCAAGAAAGAGGATAGTGTTGTGGATAAAGATGAATAAATTTGGTCATTACGAGCTTAACTCAAGCAAGCTTAGTTCTAGAAAAGTGCTCCACCTAACCATCAATACTATCCTCAACAAGGCTATAAATCTCCACCCCAATACAAATACCAAGGAAGAGGATAGGGTCAACAAGGTTTCAATAGGCAGCCCCTTGCCTATAATCCTAATCCCACTCCTTCCATGAAGGTTGTTGTTCTAGTACATGCTAATCTGGTCCAAGGAGAAAATCATTTGGATTAGTGGAGACAACTTCAAGGTTAGTTTATGCCTGATGGTGGAGAAGATAGCCAAGCTTTTGTGGCACAAGAATAAGCTAACTCCCTACATGACATTAGAAGAATTGAATCCTAGTCAAAGGAATATCCATGGAGAAGGCAACAACCAAAGTGTAGGCATGATGAACTTTCAAGCAAAGGATGACTACATGTTGAATCAAAGCACGTCAATTGCAGCTAACAAAATAGATAAAAAGAGAGAATTGGGAGAAGATCAAGAAGCATGAGTAAATCCAATAGATGCCTCTCCAAGGCCACAAGGTGTGACTCTTAATGTAGTTCTTACTACAAGTCATGCTTCTCAATTAAATCAAAATGCAAGTAGGATTTCCAAACCTAAAACATAACAGGTTCAGACTCCCCCACTACCTTTAAGAATGCAAGAAAAGGTGAATACTTCCCCTCTAAACATTGTTGATTCTTTGAAGAATGTTGAGATAAGCATATATCTTTGGGAGGTCTTACACATTCCTTGTCAAAAGGAACTCTTACAAGAACAACTCGCAAGCATCCATACATCCCCCCAAACTTCAAAGCACAATGTTGTAGCCCTTACCAATGATCCAAGCCATGTCTTATATACCTTCACCAAGATTGAAAAACCTCCACCCTTCTATCTCACCCTCATTATGGGAGACAAGCTAGTCCATAATTGCATTGTGGATAGTGGAGCTAGTACCACTGTTATGCCTAAAGTGGTGGCTGATAAGCTGGGATTAAAATATGAGCCACATAACAAGGGTGTATTTCATCTTGATGGGACTCCAACTAAGATATTGGGATTGGTCAAAGGTATGAAGTTATTTGTACATAATTTTCCAAGTTTCCTAATTTTTCAAGATTTTGTGATGGTAGACCTTTCAGCTCATTTTGCTATCTGCTTGTCAAGAGACTTCATAGCTAAGTTAGGAGGGTACCTTTCTACTAATTGGTCATTCCTAGATTTTATAACAAGATATGGAACCAAGGTGACTATAAGGACTAATCCCTTAGCAAGGTTCCATATCAAGCCATACATGGAGACAAACTCAAATTAGAATTGCCTAATTAGCAAAAAGCAAGAAGGTGTCATGGATGGTGAAGCATCCTTCCCCCTTGAAGGTATTTCTAATCTTTTCCTTGATAAGTATAGAAATTAAACACATGGACTTGATCTATTTAATTTCATTGAAGATACTTATTTGGGAGTTTATTTTATGTGTGAAGGGGATGTTCCAATCCCTTCACTCACTAATAAATACCATGAACTTGATGGGATGTGGGAAATGTTCTTTGATGGCTCAAGAAGCAAAGTAGGTGCAGGAGCTGGCGTTATGTTATTTTGTCCATCAAAAAATAAATATTACTCCTCATATAGATTCCACTTCAGCTGCACTTGCAAAGTGGTAGAATATGAAGGCCTAGTCCATGGTCTCCAATGGGCAAAGAAGAGAGGAATCAAGAGTTGAAAAGTTTATGGAGATAGTGAATTGGTCATCCATCAAGTGAGAAGTCAAGCTATAACCAAGAATCCTTTGATTAAATCCTACAGGCATAGGGTATGGGACCTACTTGAAGACTATGATGCCTTCAACATACAACCCATACCAAGGGATTCCAATAAACATGTTGACAGATTGGCTGCCATAAGGGCACAGTTTGATACAACTACTGATGTAGGGAAAGAGAAGGATCAGTCTCATATAAAGATCATAATGAGACCCTCTATTATAAATAGTGAAGTTTCATGGTAGGTGTTTGAAAGTGATGAACACAGTGCACACTTCTTGCAAAATGAGGCAGGTTTCTCCTCAAGAAACCAAAAGAGACTACATGATCAATATGAAGAGCAAATCATTCAACTAAAGATAAACAAGATACCTAAAGGGCTAATTACCTTGGAAAGTGTTTTCAATGAAGATGATCATAAGAAGAAAGAAAGATTGAGCATGTCAACAAAGGAAGAAAACTATGAAAGAGTCCTAATTTTCAAGGACAAACTTTTGAAAATTGGCAAGATATGTTCTCAGTGCGAGAGGCATGATTTTATTGAATTGTTCAAAGAGTCTCATGACATCTTTTCTTGGGAGTATAAATACTTGAAAGGGTTTGATCCAAATCTAGCTCATCATACCATTGAGTTAAAACCTGGAGCTAAACCAGTTAGGTAAAATCAAAGGCCTATCAATCTCAAGATAGAGGAACTCATGAATAAAGCGCTGACCAAGCTGATTGAGTTTAGGATTATCTTTCCTATCAAACACTCAACTTAGGTAGCTAATCTTGTACCTGTCTGAAAGAAGAATGGAGAGATTAGAATTTTTGTGGATTCTTAAGATCTTAACAAAGTGTCTCTCAAGGATCATTATCCACTACCTTCCATGAACAAATTCTACAAGTTATTTCAGGTTCTCAACATTTCTCACTTCTTGAAAGTTATTCAGGCTACAACCAAATATTAGTAAATGAAGATGATCAATTCAAGACAGCTTTCACTACAAAGTGGGGAACCTTTACCTATAATAAGATGCCTTTTGGTTTGTCCAATGCTGGAGCAACTTTTCAAAGAGCAATGGACATGGATTTTAAAGGTTTGATCAATAAGTTCTTACTTGTGTACCTAGATGATTTAAATATTTTTTCAAAAGATGATGTTGATCATATGAAACATCTAAGGTGGGTGTTTGAAAAATGTAGGGAGCATGGCATATCCCTTAATCTAAAAAAGTGCATCTTTTTTGTTCATGAAGGTAAACCTTAGGGGCACATTGTTTTAGAACAAGGCTTATCTATTGACTTCGAAAGGATTGAGGCTATCCTATGCTTGTCCTTGTCTCAACACAAGAAGGGATTGCAAAGCTTCTTGGGGAAAATATATTTTTTTAGAAGGTTTATTCCAAGCTTTGTAGCTGTGGTAAAGCCTATCATAGCCATGCTAAAAAAGAACCAGGTTTTTACATGGACAAAGGAGGGAAAGAGAAATTTTGAGACAATCAAACAAGCAATTGTAAAATCCCCTACTCTCTTAAACCCAAACTTTGCCAAGGATTTCATACTCTATACCTTTGCCAACCTTGATACAATCTCAGCCATGATTACGCAAAAGAATGATGAAGAGATAGAACAACCAATTGCATTATTCGACCAAGGATTGGAGGATTATGAGGTCAGATATACATTTGTTGAGAAGCAGGATTTGACATTGATAAGGGGATTGAAAAATTTTAGGCACATGGTCTCAAATAATAAGATACATGTCATGGTTTCTCATCTAAGCACCAAAGAGTTTCTCCTAAGGAAAGACCTCAATGAAAAGAGCGTTGGATAGATCACAAAGGTGATGGAGTATGACATGGACATCAAGGTGACAAACTTGGTAAGAGGACAAGGATTATGTAGACATTTAGCTTCAGATCTGCAAGAACTAAAAGAAGAGGTCTTGATCAACCAAGTTCACGCCTAACCAGCTGATCACATACCAGTTCAGAGCAGACACAAGACATCATCATTTTTTTTCAAAATAGTGAGTGTCCCAATGGTTTGAGCAAGTCTCAGAGGAGATACTTTAGATTTCAAACCATTCCCTATTGCCTTGTTGATAATTTTATTTTTAGAAAGGACACAAATCGTGTGTTGTTGAGGTGTGTTGACAGTGATCAATTTGAAATGTTTTTGGAAAGTTTTCACAATGGTATAGATGGAGGTCATTTCTCTCTTATAACTACCACTAAAAAGATAATGAGGGATGGTTACTATTGGCCTAGTCTTTTTAAGGACTATTATCATTGGGCTAAGGTGTGTCCTTAATGTGCCTTCTTTGTAGACAAACAAAAACTTTCAGCCCTTCCATTGAATCCTTTCCAAGTGGACTAGCCTTTCATGCAATGGGGCCTTGATTTCATTGGTATGATCAACCCTCCATCAAGTGCTGGACACAAATGGATATTGACTACTAATGACTACTTCACAAGGTGGGTAGAAGTTGTTGCATTGAAGGAGGCAAATGAAAATTCTATCTTGGATTTCTATGAGAGCATTATAACAAGGTAATGCACTTGATTTCATAAGTGCCAAAACTTTTGTTTGGGCAGGTAGGAATGGAGTTCACTTGAGTACCTCATCTAATTATTACCCTCAAGGTAATGGATTGATTGAGTCTACCAACAAGAACCTCATCAAGAACATTAACAGAACATTATAGAACAATCAAAGGGCCTGGCACAACAAGTTGAAAACAACGTTATGGGTAGATAGGATTACTCCTAAGAAATCAAGTGGTAACTCTCCCTTTGTACTTGTTTATATGAGAGAATCTAGGTTGTCCATATACCAATAGCTCCCTACCCTAGAACTTGCACAACAACTAGAATTACTTGAAAACACTCCAATGGAAGTCAAGGTTGATAGAATTAATGTAGATACAAGAGGCAAGGGATGATGCATACAAGGCTATGGAGCACCATCAAGTACTCATGAAGAAGTCCTTTGACAAAAGAACAAGTTCAAGAGTGTTTAAAAAGGGTGACTTGGTCTTGAAATGGGATGAAAACAAAGTAAAGCCAAGCAGACATACAAAGTTTGACACTTTGTGGAGTGGCCCTTACATCATCAACACATGCAAGCAAATCAAATCCTTTCATCTATCCAAGATGAATAGAGAAGAGTTACGTATCCTTGTGAATGGGATACACTTGAAATTTTTCTATTAGTCCTTGCTTGTATTTTTGTAAATACTAGTTTAGATGTATGTTTATTTTTGGTATGTTGTTGTGTTCCCTAAGTTTTTTATAGCACAAGTGTGTTTCCTTCTTTGTGTTAGTGTGTGTCTCTCCCCTCATGTGTGTGAATCAACCAACTCATGTTTTGAGCTAGAGGTTTGCTCAGGTTATTTTTGGGTACTTATACACGTGACTTTATGCCCAATGGAAGGATTGAGATAACTAGTATTTGGCATATCAGGCATGCACCCCTCAGAATCACTAAGAATGTTAGCCAAAATTCACCTCCAGGTTCTATATTTTCATTATAGCCAAACACATCATTCAAAATGGTTTATCCCCACAACAAAATGTCAAGTGTGATTTCCTTCATAGAATGCTTTTTTTCAATCTCCTTGCAAGATTTTTTTCTTTTGCAAGGTTTTATTTCAGGTTTTTTGCCCAAGTCTTGAAGGAATTGGCCACTTGCTTTTCTCAAAGAAATTGGTCCTTTTTACTTTGCCAAAGGGTCTCTTCCAAGGAATTGGTACACTTCAACCTTTTTGAAGGGCAGTTCCACTTTTTTGAACGGTCTCTTTGCCAAAGGAATTGGTCTTTTCAAAAGATCTAAAGGATCTTTTCTCATAAAAATGTCCTTTGTAGCCCTTTCGAAGGGACATTTCCATTTTTGCTTAAGGGTATCTTCTCGAGCAATGTCCCTTACATCTTTCTGAAAGAATTGATCTTTACAACTTTTTTGAAGGAATTGTTTCAGACTTTTTGTCTGAAACAATATTTTTGAAGGGTATATTGAAAATTGTCAAAGGGTCTTTTTCTTCAAAGTGTCCTTCAAAAAAATTCCAAAGGGACACTTTCAAAAAAGACAAAGGGCTTTTTCCTCAAAGAAAGGTCCACTTTCATTCTTCCGAAGGGTCTCTCTTTCAAGAAAGTGGTCACTCGATGGAAAAAAGACCAAAAGGGCAATTCCATTCTTTCGAAAGGCACTTCAAGTTTCAAGAGGATCTTTTCACTTGCAAAGTGCCCTACACAAAAGTCCGAAGGGTCTTTAGTCTTCAAAATTGTCCTTCAAAAAAGTGCAATTGGTCCACTTCCAAAGGTCTGAAGTGGTCAAATGTAAAAAGTCTAAAGGGTATAAAAGTCATGCAGAGTCCATAAAAGGATTGTTGAAGGGCATATTTGAGCATTCCGAAGGGAGAACAAAGGAAGAGAGTTCGTAGAAAAGGCATATTTAAGAAGTCTGAAGGGACACTTTTGGAAAGCCTATTGAAAGACACATACAAAGTCTATAGAGAGATGGTTTCAAAGAAAATGGACACCTGCAGAGTCTATAGAAAGGGAATATTTGAGAAGTTCGAAGGGCATAGACACTTGAAGGGAGAAAAGGGAAATGCCCATGAAGGAATTGTGCTAGTGGAGTGATGGGCAAATGAACGTCAAATTCAGGGTGATGGACTAGCCATTGGAACTCAAGTATCCCATGATGATCCCATGAATGCCAATTTTGGGGTGATAGACTAGCCATTGGGAAGTAATTAAGCTTGAAAAACTTGAAGACTTAAGCCTCCAAAAGTCTGAAGTAGGTGAGCTATAAAATCCTGAAGTAGTCCAACTTGAAGACTTCAAAGTAAGTGAGCTTGAAGAACCTGAATTACTCTGTATAGTGTAAATCAGGATTCTCCAAAGACTTAACCTATAACGACTTTGTAAGTTAAGTAGTCACAAAAACCCAAATTACACTACGAAGAGCAAATCAGGTTTTCAAGACTACTCAACTTATAAAACTTGATCTAACAACTAACCCAGGATTCCAAGGATCGAGTGGGCATCAGATGAATGAGAAGCTACCACATGGCATAAGCTTAGGCAAAGATGGCTTTTCAAGGATAGATGGAGGATGATCTGCAAGCATCCACGCCAGATAGATCAATGGTGCAAATCAATGATCCTTGTCATTTTTTGATGACCAATCAAAAGGCATGAGGCTGAGGGAATCCATGTAGGTTTTGGTAGTTTTTAAATGAAAGAGACTCCCCTCCATGCCATTGCACATCTTGACAAGTTGAGGAGAAGCTATTAAGCATCAAGACAAAATTCCAATAGGTGGATCTATTGGCAACAATTTTATTGATGCCATTAATCAATATCTTGTTTCTGCTTGGCAACCATTAGAGAAGCATCTTCAAGAGGGTAGGCCAAGAGTGTTCAAAGGGGGTGACATGGATCAATCAGATGGCCCGAATGAGCATCATTGGCAAAGACGATTGGAGTTGAAGACAATGACTCCTAGCAGATTGATTCCTCTCTTTGGAGCTCAAAGGTCTCTCCCTCTCATATGTCTCTTGTGTTATATATACAAACCTTGGGCTAAGTTAAAATCATCCAAATAGTGTATGACAAAGCCCTGCTGGAATGATATCACATTTTGCCTTTAAGAATTAAATACTAGCATGTTTCCTTTCAAGTTCTGTGCAATTGTCTGAGTGTGTAAGAGACGTATAGTGATAGCAAGTGATGGTTTTCATCCTTATGCCCTTTGTCCTTCATTCTTGAGCAAGAGTTTTAGATCTAACTGGTCATCCAAAGTGTGTTTAAGTATATTGAATTTATGCATGTGTATTACTATTTTGAAATGTGCAAAGTTTGTCTTTTACTTCATTTGTCTTGTATCATTTTACACATCTCACCTCTGTGTTGAAATACTTGTGTTAGAATCCTTAGAGCTTGGGTATGGCCTATGTGTTTTGTTGTATCATGCACTAGGTTATGACATTCATGTGGAGGACAATCTTTGGTGCATCACCATTCTTAGAATAGGTTTCTTTCATGCAAATTCTAACTTTTTTCCTTTAAATTAACTGGTTTAAACAGAGATTGTCTTGTAGAATACATACAGGGAGCTAGCCCTTTAAATCTAGAGGTTCATTTCCCCTATAGGCACACCCACATGCCTGGAAATGATCCAACATTGCCCAAATTTGGAAGAGGACTAAACACGCCCTTCTAGGATGCAAGATTTAGAGACAATAATTTTTTTTGACAAACCCCATCTAGAATGTTTAGTTTCAAATCTTAGGGAACTCCAAACTTCTGATATGGTTCTTTCCTTCCTAATAGGCCCTTGCCCCCTTAATAAACCCCCTAAATCTGAGTGGGGATCATCCCCTTCACCCTCCTCTTCCCACCCAACTCCCTAATTTGAATTCCTTCCCCCACTCCTTCCTCCCATATTTTCATCTTTTATTATAAGGTTGAGTCATTTGATTTTCACATATATATCCCTTATACTTCATTGTGCATGATCATGTACCCACATTTGGCATGAACTTTATACATTCTTAGAATTAAAATACCTCAATCAACAATAATATAAGGATCATTCTCCACTTAAATTCATCTATTTCCAATGTGTGTCTTCCAATATGCTCGCCACTTCTTCCATAATATACTTTGCATAATTATACATGGTCCTCTTTATTGCTACCTCATTAATTAAATATACTTCTTCTTTAGATGTTCTATTTCATCTCCCTATAGACACCAACCTTGAGATTATAAGTCTCAAAATTTATTTCGTTGACTTAATAAATCTATTACCATTATCGAGTTCCCTTTATTCTCACTTAGTAAATTTGACACCATTTTTAATCTCTATAGTCTTCTTTATTTCTCTATACACGTCTAATCCCTCAGTCTTTACGCTTGTTATCCTACTAATGTACACAACCAAAATCTTCAATCTTCATCTTGAAATATACAACCTTTCCTCATGTGTGTGCATCATTGAATACTTAAATAATTATTATAGTTTTTGAAAATATGGTAGTTCTCCAATGTGCAAAACTCTTGTAAGCTCCAAGTTATAATACACGCCAGTATTTTCTCTCTTTTCCTTCAAATACTTTAATAACACTAACATATACTATTTATTTGTATGGTTGAAATATTCAACCATATAACTTCCTAAGCATGCCATTGGAGTCTCTCCCTAAAACACACCTTCTAGGAATGACATAAATGTAATGACAAATGGAGCTTTCTCCATCTTATTTTTTGGTGGTAGTCCTTCTATGGATACTGGTACTTCCCAAAGGCATTTCTATTGTGGTGGTAACACCAAATATGCATCTCACATAAGACGAAATGCTGAGATGTGAATCTTTGGGGCCACAGTTTTGAAATCTGTGTGCATGGAGTGGTAAACAATTCTGCTAAAATAGTGGGCAGAGTGTGGGAAATGAGTGTTATAAATGAAAGCTCCAACGTATCAAATAGATATCCAACATGTAAATCTATGGTGAATCTGAGGGGAAAATATAGATTTCAGATGAAACGCGTGTTGAATGATGTCATTTCTACACTCCCGCTCGAGATGGATTCCATGGTAGTGTGTCTCGTATGTCCTCCGCTCCTTATAAGACTTCCTCTGTAGTTTTTTTGTCCTGATATTCCATAATTTTTCTACCATGCTCTCACCATGAGGCATATCCTCTGTAAGGCCTTCTATGGTGAATCAGGATTCGGTCATGTGGAGATAACCTAGAAGATATGTATTGAACATGGGAATTAAGCAAGAGGCGAGGGAGAGAGGGCCATAATCGATGTCCCCATATGATCTGATAAACTACAATTAACATCAGAGACAAGCTATAGTTAAATAAAATGCACGAGAGGAATAGTTTGTAATTTGTAGAACAAGTTTACTTTTGTTATATTTATTTTTGAAATAAATGCATATATGGAAAACCAGATATATGAGATAATGTTAGTTGTTTACAGACCATGCTGCAGTTTCAATGTTAAAATTTTGTACTGCGAAAGAGAATAGACTCAAATATTAAAACTAAAATGTCTTGAATGCATTTCCTGTAGTCTCCCTTAGAATCAGTTGTGTCTCCCTCTCTCTGATCATCATATGCCCCAACTTGAGGTCACCCAATGGAGATTTTCAAAATCATCTCTGCCCACGTCTTTGTCCTACCTATTGAGTCCATCAGAAAAGTGATTGATATCAATCAAAATGCACACAAACTTTTGTGAAGTTTAAAACCAAAACCAAAACCAATATTATAATAGTTCTCTCGAATGGCTAGACACATAAAATCAGGCTTTTGAGATATACAATGATCTGAGCATCATCTCAGGTGACTATAACATCAACTATTTTCTGATGTATTACAGTTTGTGAGACATTCACATTGTAATAATATTTAACACAACATTAGTCTAGTTAATCCAAGTGAATCTACTAAGCTAATCGGTTGTTGTTGTAACTCGACACTTGTTTGCTGATTTTTTAGTGCAAAGGCTTATTCACCACACAAGTGGCTTGAACTGGGAGCTCCTTGCATGATCTAAAATTCCCAAGTGCACCTAAAGCTATGGCAAACTTTAACCTAGGGAAACATTTTTCATTGGACGTATGGCATCTTAGCTTCCTAATCCCAGGTCTATAGGAAGATTAGTTCAATTTTTATTATTATTATTGTTATACATTTAGGTATGAAATATTTAAATACTAATAATATATCATATTAATTATTATAATATATTTTTTAATTATATATAATCAATTTTTGCTTTCATTTAAGTGACAAATGTTTCAATTATTTATTAGGTAATTGAAATAATTCAATAGAATCTCCAAATTACATTGACAAATTTGTCATGTAATTAAGCTTTGCATATATATCTTTTGAACATGAAACTAATGAAATATTTCAAGGTGATATGAGTAATGATAGTGAGAGATAATGACATGGTATTTTTCATGATATCATACACTAAGGTGCCCATATTAAACAACAGATTTAGATTCAGGATAAATTTTGGATTTACGTGACCATCATGCATTAATAGATATATAGCTTGAAATATGGCAACATCTTTGAATGACCTTTTTTTGGTTGAGGGTGGGAATATTTCAAGGGGATTCGAGTGATGATGGTAAGGGGAAAGTATATCTTACACCAAATCCAAATTCAGGGAAATTATTAGATTTATATGTCTTGTACCCACTGCAAAAGGGTGTGCAACATGTAGGGTGGTGGGATCTTTGATTGGACATTTTGTATTATCAAGAGTGGATAACAGTGATTCAATTATGATAGGGCTCCAAGCCCATGTGAGACTCAAATCAATGCTACAATGACATTGATGTGGGGATAAGACATTGAGGTTCCAAAGTCTATGTTGTAGCTTTTGTTCATCTATGATACCAATATATTGATAGCTAGAGAAATTACATTAGGGTTGTCAACATACATAAACGCCATAATGATACAAATGGAAGAAGGGGCAATGCCATACATAACATGAAAATGTTAAAATATTTCAAAGTGCATTAAGTAGTGATGATGAGGTGAAATGATAAGGTATTTTAAGAGATATCATACACCAAAGGGTTTATATCGTATACATGACTTGGTTTTAGGGTAATTCTTGGATTTAAATGATTTGCACCCATTAAAAAGGGTCTCTAGATTGCAAGGAAATAAATTGAGGTTATGGAATCTATCTTTTTACTTGTGCTCGTTAAGAACATATGGAAAGACCATACTCAACCCCTTAGAAGAAAAGATAACCATAATTAGAACCTATCTTTATAAGCATTAAAAAAATAAAATCTAAGGGATCACTGATTAGTAAAAATATGTTTTGGAATGATTATTAAAATGAATACTAGAGTATTGTTGCTTAATGCTTTGTGCACAAAAGGTGATATAGGGTTATGGTAATGAGATTCGAATGAGGTATAAATATTGATTTAAAATATTTTGAGGTACAAAGGAAGCTATAACAATGGGGGTGATGCCTAATATCAATCACTCAACATTAATCGTCAAATATCAATACATGAATATGATCCTTCCAAAATAATTGCAAACATTGTGCATAAAATTAAAATGTGGGTGAGGATTGGAAAGGGAAGATTGATAACTAGTCCAAGGATCTACGTTTGCAAGATGACCAGATAGGTGAAAACTTATATGTTAAGCCTTGACTACCCTAACAAAAAAATATTTTAGCCAGGTGACCATTATCTTTGACATATTTAAGAGACACTAGGTTATTTGTTCCATCATCATGTCTTTCTCCTAATGAAGGATCATGGGTAGTGATCTGAAATGTCAAGGTAAAAACTATTACATTTTTATTCTCAAAATAAATATTCATTTGTATGGAATACAAAAGCATAAAATCTTTAGGTTTTAAATAGTTAAAACAATCATAATTTTGATTTAATTACATTTAGATGCATCTAATTTGAGACACGTGCATTTTCTATGTTTTTAGAGGAGTCATTAATTATCTGACCGCTATTTTCCATTGAGATGACCCATGTATGAATCATGTATTGGATAATTGAAATAGTTATATGGAAGTTATACATTGTATTGATCGAAGTTACATGTAATTAAAATCTACAAGTGTAGGTCCCCAAGGTTCTTCGAGTTCATCACCTTAAATTCCTTTCCATTTCTTCTCACCATCATCACCCAACTCACCTTTTAATATTTCAGCACTTCTATGCTCTATAAGAATGTATTTGGATGTCAAAATAATTTTGTGTAAAGTAATTGTGGGGAAAAACTAATCAAGATTTGAATTACCATGCAGTGTTTTAGTCTACTATGGCTTGCATTATTCGTGGAAAGAGATAGCCTCTTTTCCCAATCACTATGTCAAAACTACAACTCCCTTGGTTTCAATTAGGAGACATCTTTAGTGGTTGGTTGCAGAGTCCAACATGTTGGGGTCAAGCCAACTGTAGGTGATTGGGTTTTATCTTGGTGATTGCAATGGATAAATTATTTTCATTACAACGGTGTTAGAAAAATTAAGAACAACCAAGAGATATTGTAACTTATGTTCATCTATGCTACCAATATATTGATGCCTAGATAAATTATGGCAAGGCCCTATAAAACATACAACTAGTGAAATATTTCAAAGTGAGCTAGGGGGTGATGCTGAGGGGCAATGAAAACATATTTAATGTGATCTCACACACCAAAGGGCCCATATCATACACATTTTTCAATGATGCTAATGTGGGGGAAACACATTGAGGTTATAGAGTTTATTTTGTTGATTTTTTTGTGGTTTAAGTGAGTACTGAAGCTTTTTCAGAGTGCATACCACATGAGTGAATAAGGGTCCATCGTTCATGGTAGAATATGAATGCCATGGTAGAGGAGTCACCCGTTAAGCGAAAAGATGGTCAATTGGTGATCTATCCTAGGTGACAAGGAGGGTTGGTAGGTTTAATTCTCAAACATTAGGGGGTGCCCACATTATACACTTAAAAGGAGAATTTATTCCATAAATGAAAATAAAACACTTACTAAAAAAAACCCAAAAATTAAATATACATACAAATATATAGAAAATGAAATTAAGAAAAAAATATAAGGATTGTAGAAAAAAGGAAGGTGAACCATACATATTTATATTGAGAATCGTAATGACCGTGCACAAATACGTTAATACCCAAATGCCATACCATAAACATTTGTTGAGTTGCTCACATAACACCTATTGAATTGCCTATCCTGACACGTATTACAATCTATGGTGGGAACCAAGTGTGCCAGATGGCCTCGCCTATGTAGATACCCCAAGTGACCATAATGGTCAAAGTATAAAAGATATACCAGATATAGAGGCACCATGTGTCTTTCAATCAATGATAATATACGTCAGTGGGGAAGAAATAATTATCCTTGAAGTCTATGAGACTTGAAGGCCCAAGATGACACCACATGGTGACATCCATGCATTCAGATCCCATAAGAAGTGGTAGATATTCTAAGCAGATGGGAGGCCTAGATTAAACATGCCCATGCCCTGTAGAAAAATTTAGAGGGATATAAGTAAGTTGTGATGTTGCCAAGTGGCAACATCTTTGATGAGATACCTAGGATGCTACAAAGGCTCACCTCTATAGAGACCTCTAAGGGTTGCAATGCTACATTAACTTCTTTACTATCTAGTTTTGGGTGCCTTCATGATTCACTATGGATGGAATTCTATGGTGGAAAGCATGAATCTGGGAATTTCATTGATGATGTGGCCCATGTATGACAATCAAAATTCCATTTTGTGTATTTGTCATATGTTTTTACTGAAGGAAGAAGCCTCACTGCTTCATTAAATGATGCCACCTCCTCTCCTCCTAACAAATTAACCTCTTCCCCATGCGAGGCTATAGGTCATAGACAAATAACTTCCTCCTCTTTGATATAAAATGTCAGAGCATCTTCATTCTTTCCATTAAGTCCACATATATAAGAAACCTTCCCAAATATTTCCTCCACCACAGGGGGAAAAGGCATCACCTTCGTGAATCTATCTAATACCATAGATGGATAATGTGGGCCTAAAAAATCCTTCCACTCTCATAAGTGGTAAAGATAAGGCCTCCACAAATATTTCCTTTGCCATAGGTGGCAAAGGTAGCTCCATCTCTCTTTCTATAGACCATGTGTCATGTCTATAGCTTCCTCGCATGTTAATCTCCAAGGGCATTAAAGGTCTACTTCTTATACTTCCTTGTATGTTACACTCACGAGGCATGAAATATTAAAGATGTCTCATCAAATGTTAAGCTACTAAACAATCCCTTCCAGCATTATTTGGGCCTTAGGGCTAACTTCTAGTAATATGCATTCACAATGTAAGGTAACTTCACCTAAATTTTATACTTCCTATTTATACCTTTAACACTCATTAATGTATAATGCATCATAAAAAAAATCCAAAATATTTATATTCATTCAACATTACCGTCCATGTGCTTGTACCATATTTTCATCTTTTTTTTATTATGGGTAAACATTTTTGTAGATTCTGGAGTTATGAATTGGGTAACACTTTATAGAGATTGGATCTATGAATTGGATCATTTTTTACTAGAGATATGAAACATTTTAGGGCATAAAGCAAGAGGCTGAGATCTCCTATCCAATAGAAAATAACCAAAACCAACATTAAAAACATCACCAATGGCCACAACTGACCTTACAAACAATACCAATAATACCGATGGGACATAATAGCCATCATATTCACTCAAACTATCAAAAAAAATAAAAATAAAAAACAACTAATAGAAAATAAATATTGTCACCCTTCATCAAAACTTTTGTAGCTTCTACAAGAAAGTCTACTCATCAATAGCCACCTAGAAAGAGCATGTTTCAATTTGAAACAAGATCACCTAAAGCCTTTGGGGCATCCCTAGGGGGGATTCTTTTAAAGCATCCCAAGAACAAATTTCTTGTAAGACATTGGTTTACACAACCATACATCAAGGTGAAGCAAATTTGAAATGGGTCTACCCCATTATAGACCAAACTAGGGTCAACACTAGATTTATGTAAGGAGTCTCCAAGTTATAATACTTGTCACTATTTTCTCTCTTTTCCTTCAAATATTTTTCTAACACTGACATATATGATTTCTTTGTATGATTGAAATATTCAACCATATAACTTCCTAAGCATGCCACTAGAGTCTCTCCCTAAAACACACCTTATATGAATGACATAAGTGTTATGACAAATAGAGATTTCTCCATCTTTGTTTTTGCTAGTAGTCCTTCTACAGATATTGTTACTTCCCTCTATGTTGGCTCTTCATCCCTCGTAATGACCATTTCATTTATATTCCATTCTTGCCTAATGTATATGGTTTCCTCTTCTTACACAACAAATTATTATTTTTATTGCTTCATCTTCACCATTATAGGTCCTTGTGACTTCTACATTATCTCCTTACATAAATTTTAGTCATCTTCTAGTCAAAACCCTCTCACCACTAATACCAAAAATCCACCCATTTTTCATTATTTCATACAACCCTTCTTGGCTTGTAGCTAAAATTCCATGATGAATTCATTTATCACAACTATACCCTAGCTCTATACAATTTATAGATGCCTTATTTTCTCCCATAATCAATTGTTTTTATCACTTTTACCTTCTTCTCACACTTAGACTCTCATAGAACTTAAATTAAAAAGGATTGTTACCAATGCACATTTTCCCTCTTATGACCTCTAGTGCATTTAATACCTTCACCTACCCCATTCATTTAATTTTTTGTGTCATCATCTCCCCATTTTACCTTCTCATTCTCTCCATCCATCTTATTTTTGATGTGTTCCGAGGTCATGCAGACCTTCCTCATGAAATCTTACTTCACTCATACAAGACTACAAACCTATTCCCATAATCCACACATCACTCCTTCCACACACTTCTTTGTGAAACATCATATGTGTCTTGTTAATTATTTCATATTTCAGGCACATCACTTAACATACTCCATTCATTTTGGGTCTTCTAAGCCTTTTAACCAAACCATTTAATTCTTTTCATTATTTTATTTATGCTAACATTTGTCCATTAGTTATATTTTCAACCTCATTCTTCCTAATTTTTTGTTCTCCCCACAAAATTATCTGCTAAGTCCATTTACTCATTTTATCCATCCTTATAACATTTTCCATACCATTTTATATCTATCATATTGATCCAATTGATAACTATGGATCCATGATTCATTCCTCTGCATGATTTATATGACACCATACTATATAATTGGAGATAATCTCCATTATTATCATATTTGGCATCACAATTTCTCCCAGAGATACTTAGACATATTGCATAAGGTCATTGGTATATCCATCACTTGACTTTCCTAACTAGATTTATAGGATTTCATGTGTTTATTAACATACAATAGACATGTCAATGAAAATAAATTATAAATCAATAAATATTTTTTGTGTTGCACATTTTTTTTTGTCATATGCATTATTTTTGGCTTCCCTTGTGCATCACTTGAATTATACTTAGAGATTATTTCCTTCAATATTTCTTACGAATAGTTCTCAAGGGTTCCATATCTATTTATTTTCTTTTCCTTTTACGTTGATAAATTTAAAATTGATTGGTTTCCATTTGTTGAATTGTGTTGTCTTTTCATTAATCCCTATATATTTTACCATCTCTAACAAGGTTTCTTTCTTTTTCTCTTTCTTGGACCTAATGTCCTAGATTTTTAACTTGATCAGTAAAAAAATTCTTGGTAACATTCATATATACATTTTATTCCTATGTATTTATAATTTTGATTTTAATTCCTTATTTGGTACATCCACTATTTTTTTGCATGCTTTCTTAACCTCTTTAAGCTTTTTCACTTATGGCTTCTTTATTGGTTCACTTTTCTTCTTTAATGAATTTCGTTGAATTTTTAGTCACGCATGGAACCTATATTCTAACCATCTTTGGTCTGACTCTAGCCTTTCTATTTATGACACTTATTTTTATCATTCCACTCCTTATAATAAATGAATATTTTATTTCCACCTTTGTAATTTAATTCCCATAAATTTTTATGTACTTTAAATCCATTGGTTGCATAGTTGGTTGGTAGTTTCATTTATACAACTTAGGATTTTTCAGTCAATCTATATAAAATATGCACTTGATCATTCCATTTATAATGTTATTCCACATATGAATGTTATATATCTTTTGAAAAACTGACACATTAAAGGGTTTGTATGTTCATAATATTTTAGGGTTTTTACATAAGGGTATGTAAATCCATCAAATCATAATCAAAAGTAATTATTTGCCATATGTTTTAGTTCCAAACACATTGGTAAACATGTAAGAACAAGTTTGAATCATACACATTATACACAAGGCATAATAATTATTTTTAAAAATAACTCAACAAAATGCAATCACATAGACTAAAATTATTGCAAGATGCATATAAAATGGATTTTTTAAGGAGGATTTTATGAGTATGCCTTCAAACTCTTTGAAAACATGAATACTTGTGAAACAAACCCTAACCAATTTTATAATGACTATATGATATGAAAATCATTGTTATAGAAAGGATGACCTAAAACACATAAAATATTTTTAAAATTAAATTTAAAAAAAAAAATCGTGCATATCCAAAAAATTTGCATTCCATGATTAGCTTAAATTTTGAAAAAATCACTCAATGATGAATGTTGTAGTTTGACAAAAAAATCACGTGTATTATCTATGTTGTCACATTTTGAAACTATGATTACATTATAAGTTTTTTAGCTTAATTAATAATCAAAATTTGCTACATAAAAGTGTGTGCATCCATAAACATAAAATCGAAAGCAAATATTTGCCATATGTTGTAACTACAAACACCCTAATAGACATGCATGCAAATTGTGGTAACATACATAGGGCTCATCAACTATCAAAATATTTTGTATTATATAATCATGTAAATATTTTAAATGGAGACAAAGGACTCTACCTCCCTAGCTAATAATCCCATCATGTGGACTCCTCATTCGTTGCAGACCAACTGATATAACCATAATATACTCAAAAAAATTTGACTAATGTAAAATTTATTCAATTAAATGTGTTTAACCAACATACCATATATATATATATATATATATATATATATATAATTTTATATATATATATATATATAATTAATTATAATATATTCAAATCATGGGTATATAAAAGATGACCTCAAATACATAAAATTTTAAAAAAAAAAAAAAAAAAAAAAAAAAACAAAAACATAATTATTGTGGTCGATGATTAGCTCAAAGAGTTTAATGGTGTGGATACTTTTAAGAATCCTAAAAACTCTAATTTCATTAGAGGATATTTTAAATAAAAATAGTGTTGAAAACCATTTGGCTCTATTATGGTAATCACCACATATTTATAAGGCTCTTAAAAAAAAAACTAATAGTTGACTCAGTGGATGTGTTTAACAAAATGAATGAAATTTCCAATTTGGTTTTAACTAAACATTGAATTATTTAGTTTAATATAATTTTATTTAGAACTTTGATTATAATATATTTTTTATGATCAATGTGAAGCTTCCATCCAAATCTGCACATTCCTCATGTGGATTTTGGGTTCCCTCATGTGCATTATCTCATGGATCATGCATGTTGGTGAAATATTTAGTATTTTGAAAAATATTGTATTTAAAAATAGTGAAAGAAATGAAAAGTATCTCTTCTATTCAAACGGGAGGTTCCCTTTATTGAAAAGATGAAAAAAATAAAATAAATCTATTTAAAATGTTTACAAGTTTAAGAGAATATTGGGTTTTAATACATTCAACCAAAACTAAAAATAAAAATAAGGAAGGTGAAGGCCATGCATGAATTAAAAATAAATTTAATCCTTACATGAAAAGAAAAAAATATAAAATTAATATGCTAGTTTGAGAATAAAAAAAGTATTGCTTGAGGGACAAGAGATATGTATTAACATAAGAAAAACATACATCCACAAAGAAAACACTAGAAAAAAAGATTTGAAATTTCCTTATGTTCCTCATTAAAAGGATGAAAATAAAGTTTATTTCTCCTTTCCTTAACCTTGGATGGACCTACAACTAGAGGAGGAGTTTATTTGGATTTATTCTAAATGGATAGCTTGTATATTTTGAACTTCTTGACCACCTTAGTAATTAAATTTCATTTTAGAATAATCATATTCCTCTCACGAATGATTCATTTATATAAAACCAATGCCATAGCATATAGGGCCTCAGAGAATTGATTTAATTACACATTTATACTCTTTCAATGAATAATGGGTATTACTTATTATGTTTATGGATGATACATTGAAGTCTCATTTTTTGAAAAGTTCTTCTTTGATAAGCTTGCCGAATTGCTTCTTGATGACATTAACTAGATGGAGCCCTGAACCATCATCCTTGAGTAAGTCATATTGAAGTTTTCCCAAATTGGAACATGTGTCTATCATTATGTCTCCTCCAAATTTGAATTGGTCTACCAAGTTATTCATTGCTTGCTTCAGCACTTCTAGTTTGGGTAGGAGACATAGCTAAACAAATGATATGTTATTTCATTTTTTTTCCAATATACTTATTTTTATAATCATGAATGCATCAATGCCTACCATGTCCTCTAAATATCACACCATATTTTACCATTATTTGACTTCATCTTAATGGCACTTGATCTTGATTTACTCTGAATCAAAATTTTCATAAAGTTTAACTATTTCATCAATATATTTCAAGCCATTGATCAACATTTATTCTACAGAAGTGTCTAGGGTCTTCCCATAACTATTATATTTGGATATGTCTAAAATTAACTCCTTGTTGCTTCAAATAACTTGTGTAGGATATTTAAATTGAACACTAACATGGGTTTCAATTGGATTCAATACATAGTTCACATATCTAGTGAGTTGTCAAACTTGATCCTTCAACTGCTTTTGCATTAGCTCATCATGTTTGGCTCTCTAGATCATCCTTTCAATGGTCACCTTGAGATTTTTTGCATCAATTTTGTGAGTGGTTTTTCTCATAACAAATATTATTAGAGTGTATTTAGAGATAATCATATCTCCTTAATTGTTCTCCACATTGGGATCTAAAATCTCAATAAGTTGGTCACCAGAGAGTTATATGACTAATCGAGAGGTATTAATATCCTATTTTGGAGGAGGAATCACAAGAATATTCACCAAAGCATAAAAATTAGGCATCTCCACATCTACTATCTTATTATTCCATCTAAATATAGGGGGCATCCATTGAAAAGCAATGCTACTAGTACTGATTAATTATGTATCTATCCCTGTTGATGGAATGGGTGATGTAGGTTACCATAGAGGACTAGTTTGTGGCTAAGTTGGGATGTGTGGAGAGGATGGAATGACATGATACACTGGCCTAGGTGAATAATAAACTTGTATTTATTCTATGCCTAATAATTGTTCCATTCCTTTAAAAAATGCAAGATACCACTTAGGGGTGTTTTTGATAAAAAAATAAAGATCCCCAAGTGGGGAGGATGATTGCTACATCAATATCATATTCTTACCCTTAAAATATATTCCAATGAAAGAGCCCTCACCAGAAGTTTTGTTAGGTTATTTTCTTTGTCTAGATATTCACCATCACTATCACCACTAGCCTTATTAAGGAGAAGAGAGATAGTCCCAAAAATAATGTATCTTGTTATTGAAGTAAACACATGATATTTATTGGGAAAATTTGTAGTCTTAGATTTACGTGAGCCACCATCCCTTGTCAATTTTTCAATCTTTTGATTAAACCACTTAAGTGATCATATCAATATGAAATTGGTTCTCTCTTGAAGGTCTATGATCTCAGGTGTGGACCAACTTATTACTTTTAGAGGAGCCATCATGACTCCCTCAATGTAGCCCTATCTGAAGGGTTCACTTCCATCATCAATCATTCCTTTTGGTACCCATTTATCAGTGAATATCCAAATATGTTCTATGCTTAGACACCCCAAATTATGTCTTTGAACTTCAAAATCATCAACATAGTCAACCCAATAATCCTCCAAATGTGGAACATGAATATATCAAGATCCAATACCTAGAATGGCTCACATTTTCCCCTTGTTATCAAATGAGACTCTACTCGTTTAGGGGTACAAAGTGAAGTAAGTTATGTTGGATTCAAAATTCAAAGAATTTGTAACATTATTGTACATGTAATATCCTAAAGAAATACATAATACTATTCCTAATACATGCCTCCTCTTGTATTTATGATGGACATCAAAATTTTGTTTCATAGCTCAATCAATAGCATCTTATCGATGACTATCCATGGAAGCCCCATGGGACAACCCTCAAAACATCCAACTCTATTATATGATAATTTATAAAATTAGATGAAATGGCTATGATATTGTGACACCAGATTGATTCCATATAAAATTCTAATCCATAATCTTCACTTAAGATTTACACTATTCTAATGGTGAATGCATCATTCACTTTTCTAAAGTGTTTATTAATTTATTCCAAAGTAAGGTGAGAGAAGAACATTTACACTCTTATGGTCGGTCCTCAATTTTAAAACTATTTTAGGCTGAGATATACATGTTGGGATGGAAGAGTGCATACCAAATAAGAAGTCAGATAAAATGACTTGGTAGTAGTGACCTTCATGAGATGGTCATGGAGTGCATCACTTATCATACCCCCCAATCTATGAAATGACCATAATTGTACATGATTCTCATAGGGAGAAACATCCAAGGATGAACATCCTTAGTATTAGCATTACCCATCACATTATTGATGAGGGTGATCATGTCTGAGAGCTCTTAATTTTTTTTTGATTTGGTGAAACTTTTGGGAATTTTAGAAACACCTTTCCATTTCACGTTTAGCCAAATATTCTTCATAATAGTGAGATATTTGTCGACATTATTATACCATAAAATCTATCCATAATCCAAACTCATTATGATATATGTATTCCTATGTGGGATGTGAAGTGTTACATCAATTAATTCTCTATCCATTTTTTCCACTAGAACATCCCTTATTGAAATGATATCTCTTGTTTCTACATTATAGTATTGTGCACATGTTGATAATAGATCCATAATTTACATAAAAATCAAAATCCCAACTAATTCAAGAAGGTTGTTGTGTGTTAGGAAAGTGTCCATAAGTGTATCTGATCTATTTTTCTTTGAAATTATTCTAGATCAACACGTTTAATTACTAAATCATAGATCTCAGAGACATCACTTGCCAAGATGGTCAGAGGTTCATATCCAAGATATTTTTACTTCATTTCTTATATGTTGGTGATGTGAAATGAAAATTTGGATAGTGCTTTGAGGTTGTCATAGGGATTTAATAGAATAAAATGCTTGTGAGTTGTGTATACCAAATAATGGTGGTCAAGAAAATGTCTTCATCTATTGTTGATTCTTCCTATGGAATATGTAGGTGCAAACCCAAAATTTGGTTTTCCTTGGGCATCACAATCTTCCATACAAATAAAAATCATTAAAAATGGGATTTTCACCTAATGAAACTTGTATAATAATTGAGTGTTTGAAGAGATTAATACTTTGATAGTGTTTGGGTAATATTTGGCTTAGGTATGAGTAAAAGGTGAGGGGGGAAATTTTTGGTATGATGGAGGAAAATAATACATGGAATTCAAAGGGATTGAAGTGGATAATGAATAACAATGGGATTTGAATTTTTTATAAGGGTGGTGAGGGAAAAAATCACCTCATACACACACAAATAATGTATCACCCCATAATAGGGATGTTTAGGGTCCATGGATGCAATTGGCATCACCAGCTATGGACACACATCTATCATATCCATGAGATTAAGGCATCTTGGTCACCACAAGTGTGAAATGCACTAAAAATGTATTGGTCTCAATGGGCTTGGTGTTGGGGTGGGATATGTCCTAACATCCTACATTCTAGGGAGTTGGCAAGCCTATCCTCTTAGGCATGTGGGTTGTGCATGACATGCCTTGCACATAATTTTATTTTTATTAATTTCAAACCATATTTTGACCTTACACTTTAAAGTGTCTTGAATCTAATAAAATAATTGACTAATCACCATATTTTGATTCAAACCAAATTTATCAAACCTTTTGACTTGACTCTAACTCAATGTTGATTTCAAAATTTTAGGAATTTTAATTGTGCCAATTTTGGGGATAATAGAACACAAAGTATATGGTACCTTCTCAAGTTTACAAAACATAAGTATTTTTTCTACTTAGGACTACAATGTTGGGAATTCACACCTAAAATTCAATTGCAACACATCCATATATAACACACACACATCACTTTCCTTATCTTGTGGTAATTACACACTTTGATTTAGTACTAAAAAAATGTCACATAGGCCTTTTTGGTGACACAAAATAACACACACACACACACATAACACACATAGGCTAGGTTTATCTTAGCACACAACATGCTAACTAGAAATATCCAAGCTAGTGGCATGTCAAGTTATCTATTAATGGAATTGCACAACTATAAGTCAAATTGTGCAACTACAAGAAGACCAACCATCATTGTTTAGAAAATGAAGCCACACTTTTGTAATTGTCACCAGTTATGATAGTTTCTTATAATGATGTATATATTATTATCATATGACCCATAAATAAAAGAGATAATAGACATCACACATAAATGATAGTGGAAAATTTTAGCATGATTTATGTATCTAACATTCATACACATCTATGGATTTGCATTTTTTTATTCAATATAGACAAATCAAGGAAGTATTCAAATTTTGATCACAAAGTTGCATATCTAGTCTTACTGATTATTGTACACATTTTTATTTATATCTATTATACATATTGAATATAACTTTCATTACTTTTAATATCAATCTTCTGCATTTGAGTGTGTTATTGGTTATTGTTGTTTAAGTTTACCTCTACACAGTCTACAATCTATAGCTTTCCAACAAGTGCAATATTTTCCACTATAGCAACATTTTGGACCTTGTGGTGCAAATATTTGGTATCAAAGAAAGAGTTTTCATGTTTTTAATAATGTGAGTGCAACATGAGAAAGGACTATTAGTAAGTTATATTTCAAAGTATATAAAATAACACTACAGTAAGAAAAATATGGATAACACCCAAAGAAACTCTAAAGCATCCAAAGATGTTCAAAAAAATGCTCAAGATGCCCTTGAGGAATAATGCAATGAAACATTTTACCAATTTTTCAAACTAATGATGTAGCTTAGGCCATAATCCAATCCTTCTTTTACAAGTCTTGTGCATCCATCATTTTAAAAATAATCCCCCTTAAATGTGCAAGTCAGTCTTGACCTCCCAATGTTTGAAGGAAATATCAAAAATATAATATTGGATGCCTAGATTCTAAAAATTGACACATAATTTTTTTTCATTTTTCTCACCAATGTCAAGAATATCAACTTCATGGTGTTTAAAATGTCCATTATAATGTTCCACATGTGGGAAATTTTTAACACATAATGTGAACAATATTGCAAGTGCATTGAGTCTTAAAATTATTTTTAAGCACATTGAATTATGAGTATTACCCCCTTAAGCATTATGATGGTAAATACATAAAGTTTTATTAGTTTCACTAGCATAATAAATGATCATTTGAAGAGTACACCACAAAATTCCATGATGTCATTATGTGCCTATATGAGAACTTAATAAAGTAGCACAAGGTTCTAAATTTAATCAACAAAATATCACCTTATATTCAAGTTAATATGGATTTATTTAATTATGACACATTGGGGAAATCATACCACAACATCATCGAGATAAAAACCAAGGAAAATATGAAGCATAAGTTCTCTTCATCTTATACTACATGCGAGAACCAACCCATGCAAAACTCACCATCTAACCTTGTCGTGCATAAGAAAAAAAATTACATACAAGGGGGAATAGACTAAGAAGGCCACACAAAAATTGAAAACATCAACATATTTTGTGCCAGATAAAGGCAAAAATAACCAATATGAAAAATGATGCCATCAACATCACACAAGCTCACATATTGATTCTAAATGCTATATACAATAATATTTTATTAACATTTTAGAGTATTTCTCATGCAACTAGATGAAATTAATACATATACCACCTATTTGAACACTAACACCACTTCCACTAAATGTTTTGAGGAAGGAGAGCATCTATTCATAACCAAGTTTTTGGTGAAGGGTCAACATCTCTATGTTATCATTAAAAATGGGAGCCAATATAACATCAATGCAAAAAAAATAACTCAATGCTTAGGCCTCACCACTAAATAACATCCCAAACCATACTATTTGGTATGGATTTAGTAGGGGAAGGAATTACAAGTCTAAAAAAATGCAATTTCTAGTGCACATTTAAGGATGTGGTGGAAAAAGTCACTTGTGATGTTGTACCACTTGAGATTTGTGATTTGTGACATTTTTATTACAAGGTCATATTCATATGACCATGATGCTACATATAAATCCAAGCTAAATTCATAGATTTTTCATATCAAATATCATTTCTTCAACATTTTGGAGTCACCTCTAATTATTAAAATCACTTTGTCCTCTGTCAAACAATGTCACAATCTCATCTCGAACATATAGAAGTTCATTCTACTGATGACCCACTTCGAATCACCTACACAAGAGATTAATTATGCATTCATAATACACCAATCCATGTAAAAATTACTACATCAACAATAACTTGGTAAGATACTGAAACACTATGAATATGTCTTTGAAGATCCAAAGGGGTTGCTAACACATTGTGTGGTTTAGCATCACATTGATTTGGTTCCTAGATTTCCTCTTCCAAGCCATCTACTACACCATAGGTCCATTTGGAATAATGATGAATTATGAAGTTAAATCCAAGAGCTTCTTGTTCAAGGATAGAACAAGTCTAGATCTTTAACTTGTAGATGTTAGATAGTCCTCATGTTAAATAATGATGGAACTTGGTGATTGTGCATTGACTACCATGCATTTAACAAGACAAATTTGAAGAAATAATCTCAAATTACATGTATTGATAACCTCTTGGATGAGATTAAACTTGCACAAAACATCACCAAGATTGACATAAAGTTGTGTTTTCATCAAGTAACAATCCATCCTGAGGATGTCTCAAAGGAAACAATCAAGGTGAGGGAAGGATTATACCAAAAACTAGAAACATTCATGCACATGATGGACAACATTATTAGGTCATTCCT
The DNA here is from genome assembly GCA_037957365.1 of Torreya grandis. Taxonomy (NCBI): domain Eukaryota; kingdom Viridiplantae; phylum Streptophyta; class Pinopsida; order Cupressales; family Taxaceae; genus Torreya; species Torreya grandis. The sequence goes on along the minus strand of JARHVA010003810.1, from coordinate 1,238,416 downwards.
CAACTCCATCATATTCTACTTAGATGACATAATAATATTTATAAAAACTTGGGAGGAGCATGTGGGGCACATCTCACACATCTTAGACTTTTTTTTCCAACACATACTGTAAGAAAACTTAGCAAACTATACATTTAGTAGCATATAAATTTAATACCTTGGATACATAATTAATAGTGTAAGTGTTAATTAGATTCAAATAAGATAAGGTTAATCTAAAATTGGCCAAATACATACAATATCACCGAATTGAGGAGTTTTCTTAGACTTTATAACTTCTATCTATGTTTATTCTTGGTCTCATACACAATATTCTCTTAGTCAAAGATGTGTTAAAAAATAACATTCATATGGAAACTTGAAAAATAGTATAATTTTAGAAGCTCAAGAATCACATCTACATAATACCTATTTGGGAAATTAATGAAAATGTCAAATCCTTAAATATTCACTCTAATTCATCTAACTATGCACTTGGTTTAGTACCCACACAAAATGAACACCCAATCACTATCAGTCAGAAAAAATTAAATAAAATGGTTCAATGGTACTCCACTAATGAGAAAGGGTTATATGTTATTATGAAATTATTCAAGCAATGGTGCCACCATATCTGGGGTAAGAAGATAACCATTCATTCTAATCATATTCCATTTCAATTCCTGAATATGTAGACCAAGCAAAAAATTATGCATCACATGAAGTGGATGAATTACCTTTAATAGTTACTTATGGTGATAAATCAAAATAAATTAAATGAAAATAATGTCACAAATTTCCATAGTCAATTTCTAGTACACAAACTTATCACGGTGTTAGGCATGTGTAGACATAACTTTGTTGACTTGGTAACTCTCTACTTAGTAGTCAATTACATCATATAAGAGTATATCATCCTTGAACAAGGTGAAAACATTAAGGATTTATATATGTCCAATAAAATTATCTACAATATTGGACAAGTTTGTGTTCCATATGATGCACTTTGATAAAGACTCATATGGAAAGAACATTATGCCAAGAGAACATGACACTTTAACATCACCAAGACACTAACAACATTACAAGATAGATTATACTAGCCACACATGCACATATATGTTAAGTTATAGATTAAATATTGTAATCCTTATTACATTACCAACCCCACAATTGGGATGTAAACATTTTCACACCTCTAGCAGTTCCATCCAAGCCATGATAATCCATCAACGTAGATTTCATGACTATATTTCCTATGAAAGACACCATACTTAATCTTTATTTTTTTATAATGGATAGGTTCTCTAAGATGGACATCATGGTTGATTTAAACAAGAGTACCAACATGTAGGAAACCACACACTCCTTCGGCCATGTTTGAGTTAATTTTGGTTTACCTTCATCTATTGTCTCTAACCATGACCTGTAGTTTAACATCAGATTTTGGAAAGACTTGTTGGATATGATGGATACACAGTTGGATTGGTCTACAATATTTCATCCCTAGATAGATGTAAAATTTAAAGTTTTCAATTGTAAACTTGTTCATATTCTACACATGTATAATAGTCCACATCCATGCACCTAGGATGATAATGTTATATGCATTCAACATGCTTATAACAAATATTTATAAAGATCTACGATGTATAGTTTTTTTGAGACATATCCTACTATGAACCATCTAACATAGATTTATGCACATAGGAACAAGAAGTGGATAATACATAGATTTTTTTTAACACATTCAAATCATTCATCAACATGTTCAGTATATATTTTCCACAAATAATTGTAGTACAAAAATCACCATAATGCACACTACACACCTTATGAGTTCAAGGTGGGTGATAAGGTCTACTTGTTTATTCAAAATGAATGCTTCAAGATTATACAACATAAGATTAAGCCTATGTTATATGGTTCATATATTGTATACACTTGATATTTTTCACTTTATCAATTTATTGATTATTTTGCTTACAATGGGTTGTCGACACCTCAATCTCCCTGAGTGCATGACTTAAAGGGTGCATTTGGAATTAGGTGGGATTGGATCTTGGTACTTTTTGAGAGATTTTATCATACTATTATATCATACCATAATTACTATCAATTTAACCTTCTCTCTACCTATTTATGTTTTACCTCTTCATCTGCTTTGTATCTATATTTTTTAGCTTCCCTATATCCTATTGTACCATCTTGGCGATATAGTTTGTTTTGTACATTATCATACATGTATTATGTCAGCTAGCTCAATATAGTTATAAGTTTATATTTAAAATTTTATAAGGTATCAACTTTTTTAGTACCCTAATGTGTCATCTAAGATCTTCTAAATGTATTGAAATGTCTATTACTATCAACTTAGAGTTTAGGGTTAGTTTTGGGTATTGAAACCATATATATATGAGTCATACTTCATTCCTAAAACATAGATCACAATCATACACTTTGTTTGCAGCTCACATTTCTACATGGAAGTAGTATTTGGGAGAGTTAGAGGGTTTATAATCTTATCTTAGAGGTTTTGTCTTGTGGTCTCATTGAAGTTCAATAGGAGAGGTATTTTAGAGTTCCCAACTTGGGATATTTAGGTCTTCATCTTACCATTTGAGGTCTTCAACCCAAAGCATATCTTTAAAAGGAACACTTGGGCCAAATGAGGAGATTGAAGTCTAAAAAAATCCACCTATAAGTAAGTATTTCTATCCCTATACCATTTATTTTATTTACTTCGTATATTAGATATTGCTTGCTTTATTGCTTTGCAGATGTATGTGTGTATCTTTTCTTATGCTCTTCCTTACACTAAATAAACTAGTATAGATATAGGGTTGTTTAGGATTGCCATTTATAGGTTTCATATAGCCCCATTTGGTTGACCATTGCACCTTACCTCTTTAACAATAACTTAGCAATCATTTACTTTAGTATTTATTATGGTGAAAGTCTAGAAGTCTTTAGGCATATCAGTCTTTTGGTTATCCTCTCTAGTTGCTAGGTGTAGGCTCTATTTTTCTAGTGATATTTATCACCCATGCTTTGTTATTTCAAATCTGTATGAAGGAGGGAAATGGAAAAATCCAAAAAATTTAAAATCCAAAAGTGTTAAAATATATATTTTAATAAAATTAAATGTCAAAAGGAAAATAAAATATTAAAATTCAAATGACACCAAAAGATGTGACATTTTTGGCACATATCCTATTCTAGTCAAAGCTCAAACTCCATACTTGGCATCATGATAGAGCCAAGGTCCATTGGGGTGTGGTAGGCTATTGTACTAGGGAAATATGTCTCATTTTAGCATTTTCTATCTTCTCACATCTTAATGTCACCTAATTTCTCACACAAGTACCTAATCTTCATAGTAAACTAACGAATCTATAATGGGTTCTGAGGAGTTGGGAACACATTGTCGAAAGGATTGAAATGTTTTATTTTGCATGCATATATTCTTCATGGGATGATATATTTACTTCAAATTTTGTCTAAAGATTACACTTGCTAGCTAGGGTTCTCTAGTTCTTTGATGCTGATAGTTATTAGCCTTGCCCACTCAATTAGAGTGTCTTGCATCCACTAAGGATTTATACATCACCTTTGTGGCACCTTGTATCATTTCATATCCATCACATCTTTCCTAATACCCACTTGGCAGATATCAATTTTAGCTGATCACGTCACTTTTTATTTATGCCCCATTTTTCATTTTCTTCAATTTTGACTTTTAGGTCCCATTTATAATGCCTCTTGGATTCTTAAGTTTGTAAGTTACATTGTAAGACCTTTTGGAATACAACTAGGCCTTCCTAAAAATTTCCCATCACCATCCATTTCCACACCATCTCTATCATCATAATTATGTCTTTACATGGTTGTGTTTTCTTACATGTTACTTTAGTACATTCACTGATTTCAAGTTTTCATTCATTAAGATATTTTGCTTATTTTGATGCACATCCTTGTTCGATTTGAGTATTGTCATTGTCATATATTGAATGTACAATGAATTTTTTTTTATATTTATACACAAATCAAGCATGGTTAATTTTATTCAATGAGGAATTGCTTACATATAGGAAAATGATTTCCTATGGAGGAGTCATACCTTATCAATAATAACCTCACAATCCCTAAAAAACCTTATCTAACATATTTACATGAGTTTTTTAAAAATTCATATGCAAATAATATAATATATTAACTAAATATCTAACATTCCCCCTGTTAGTCTGGATATGGGGTGAGGAATCACATATTCTACAAATTATTCTCTTTGAAAACAATAACTAGACTAGGTAGAACTCTATACAGTTACCTTGTAACCTTCATAAAGGTGTAGCTCCTGAGTTTAATTCCCAAGTTTCTGGATTCCACCTCCCCAAACTCTTAAATTTACAAACCCTCCAAACTATCTAGGTAGCCATCCATGATGATCTTCATTTACACTAGGTCTCTTCCTATATTCAGAGTGTGGGACACTTCATTTTCAGATGTGTTGTTCCCAAAATTTGTCACTTGTTTTTGTGGAAAACATGTCGACCATTTTGGTCCTGTAGGCCAAAATGATCTCTTCCTTTCTCAAAAAATATTTTGAGCAGTCAAGTTTTTTAGTTAATCAAGCCTTTTCAGCTAAGGAAATTGAAGGTTCAATAGGCAGGATTTCACAAGGAGAAAGTTCAAAACACTTAAGGCATTTCCTAAAAGTTACAAGGATGGTTCAACACTGAGGTTCAATTAAAAGGTTCATCGGCGGGGATCAAAGAGTTGGAATGAATCATTGAACCGTTAAACCATTGAACTTCACTTCAAAGAGTTCAACGAGTTCAAATGGTTCAAAAGAGTTCAATAATATGGAACAAATTGCTAAACCGATGAACCATTGAACTGTTGAACCATTAAACCCCACTTCAAAGGTTCAAAGTGGTTCAAAGGTTCAAAGCGATTCAAAGGTTCAAAGTGGTTCAAAAGTTCAAAGTGGTTCATAGGTTCAAACAAGTTCAAAGCCTCGACGAGTTCAACAAGTTCAAAGAGTTTAAAGTGGATGGTTTGAGCAAATGGTTCAAGCGGAGGTTTCTAGAAGGAGGTTCAACCAAATGGTTCAAATAATTGGTTCAACGACACATTGAAATCCCAAAGAAGACTAAGTGGACATGGCTCTTTGCAAGAAATATTGAACTGCTAAACCATTAAACCATTGAACCATTAAATAGGTGAACATCGAAAGGTTCAAAGGTTCAAGGTTCAGAATGGTTCAAGCGACCAATGAATAGTGATGTTCTTGTAGATGTCAAATTTAGGTTAATGAAATAACCATTGTTTTTCAAATAGTGCAGACCCTGGAACAAACTCAGTGACCAGCCAAGGAAGGAGCTGAAGGAGCCAGCAGATAGTGAGAAGATAGCCTGAGAGCTCAGATCACTAGGAAGAGACAAAATGTAACAAGGAAAAAGGGAATGTTATAGAGAATCTAGAAATATCTGTAGGAGAGTTATTCCAGTAGGTGGAGCAGTCCACCAAGTGGACCTTAGAGAGCACAAGCATTCAATAGCACAGCTTGTTTTTCTTTGTTGAGTAAAGTCGAATGGACAGTCGTGTGAGCATCATAAAGAGGACCAAGAAGCCCATGCTTTGGAGAAGACATTTGATATAATTAGAATACAAAAGTCCGGGCTAGTAATCTACTCCAGCATGGCCCCTGCACTTAACTCCTATCTCCAACGCATTCAATGTAGCATGGGCCATTTCATGAAAACAAGCACCCAAGTCTTTCTTTGGTTGTTAGATATTGTAATCTCTCAATTCGTATAAAGGAGATCTCTTAGTTATCAGAAGTGAAACTCTAACCAAATTGAAAGGTATTCCTAAGACTTTGAGCTCAGACTATTAATCGTATTTTATCAAGTGAATGAGAAAGCAAGTGACCTTTCAGAATTTGTGTTGAAATAGCTTGTGTTATCTAGGAAATTGTTCTTATGTCTTTTTTCTAAATATGGACTTGTCCATTTAGTCAAATAAGCAAAACAAGTGGAAATAATCTAGGTGTCATGAAGCCGATTGTGGGAGACTTTATGCTGCCATAATTGTCTTTAGTCTGTGTGTTTTGTGTTTCAGTGTAAAGGATATTAGAGAGACCTTGAGCTCCCACTATCCTTCGTAATCTTTTACTCTATTGCATTTGAGGTGGAGACTTTGTGCTACACTTCATTCTACTGTGTTACTGCATCCTGATTCAGTAAGAGAAGCAACGAAAGACTTTGTGCTTTCATGGGTTTCTTGTGGTTACAGTTAATACCTAGGAAGTCTTCCTCTGGTTTTTTTAACATCATTTTTTAAAGAAGAGAAATGCCTTCAAAAATTACTTAAGAATTTTTCTTTACTTTGTGAAAATCATCTCTAAAAAAAGAGAGATGGATGGTGTTATTTCACCCCTGAGTGTATTTTCATCTTATATTATAATATAGAAGTTTACAGGGAACCTACCTTGACTTATAGGGAACCTCCCCTTGATGAGAGGAGAGATTTAATCTCATTATACCATGGTAGACATACCCATTTTGCTGATTAAATCTCCTTATGTTGAGGTTGATATACCTATTTTGTTGTCAGTTAGCTAGTGATAAAATATTCACCCAACAGTTTTTGGTGACTCTGATGGGGAAGAACATGCAATTTGAAGCCTCAAGCTTCCAATTGAAGTAGTGCCAATTCTTTTCCATTTTCATTTTATACTCTGGCAGATCCATTGTACACACGAAGCTAGAGAGCTCAAGGTATTATTGATCATGTATTCGAGTTAGTGCAGCAGAATAATTTTGATATATTTTCTCCACCATCTCACCTCCAGTGAACCAGGAGTTTTCCTCCTACAAATGTCAGGTCTCCAATACCAGGCAAAGCTTCATTTTCCTCTGCTAGCAGAGCTTTGTCTATGCATACCCCTGAAAGATTTGTTATCCCTCCTTTCAACCGTAATATCATGGTAGCTCAAGGCCCCTAGGGTAACACTTTTGGCCCTCTGAATCTAACCCCACCTTTACATGAATTACCCCACAGTTCCAGAAAAAAATTTCCCAAATTCTATGGTGATGGGAGAGTTCATCTTGATAAACATATTAATACTTTTTGCATATCCTGTGGTGTGATAGGTGTGTAATATGAAGACATAGCAGTGAGACTGTTTAGAGAAACATTACAAGGTGTTGTTATAGACTAGTTCTATCATTTGCAAGCTCAGACTATGACTGACTAGATCACTCTCAAGGCCAATTTTAAAGATAGATTCAAATCCATAGAAGATGTGCATGCCATGTTAGCTTATCTTACGCAAATTAAGAAGGAGCCTCATGAACCTATGCGAGACTTCATTGCTAAATTTGAGAAGCTGAGGAATAAGATTCCTACAATTACTCAACTAACACCTAAAAATCTTAAATGCTTCTTCATCAATTCTCAGCTCCCTGAAGTGAGTTTCCTATTGAGGCAAGCTGGCCACATAGACCTTGCTGCAGCTCAGGATTTGGCCACTGAGGTTGAAGATGATCTTATCCTGGTAGGAAAGATAAGAAGAAATCCTAATAGAAATAAATATTCTTCATATTCTAAAAAAAATTCTACATGCACCACTGATCCTATGGTGCAAAAGCTGGCAAATGAATTGCTAGCTCTAAAAAAGCAAATGGCACAAGGGATGTTTGCTCCTCCTTCTTATAGGGATATACCAAGGAGGACATTTCCCAACTATTCATATCAAGGCAATGCTTCTATAAATCAAGGGCAACCAAATCATCTTCCTCCCCAACAAGGGAAGCTTGCCATTGAAGCAGTATCAGCTAACTCAGTAGTTGGTTATCATGAAGCTGAACATGATTCCCCTTTCCAACCTAAGTTTGACCAAGAAGATGATGCTAATCTATTCACAAAAAAGGAAGAAGAATTAGCTAGCGACTCCAACATTGGTTACCTAAATTACTAGGATGAAGCTAGAAGTAAGGGAGAAGTGTTTGATGGGTCATACGTTGTATTTACCAAGTCCCAAAACTAGTCAACTCAACAAACTGATAAGGTAAAAATAGGGGAAGAATCTCGACCACCAATTTTAATTGCTAAATGGGGGACTTCTCTGCCTTTCTAATCAAAGGACATGGTGATCACTAAAAAAGTAAGTACTTCAAATATTCATGTTCCTTCTGCTTCAAATTCTCAGACTAGTACCACACCTCCTAAAAACTAGAATGATGGACTTCCTTCCTCTGTTCCTAGTTCTTTCCAATCATTTGACATAATTTACCATACTAGGAAGACCAAGATCTAAATGACTGAGTTTGAATATTTACAAGCCAACCCTAAGCAGTTGGATAGGTTGGTCGATTGCATCAAGAATAAAACCGTCCCTACAGGACAAGATGTTCCAAAGGTGACTCATAATCCCCCAAAGAACATATCCACCCCAAATAATCTTGTCATTACTCCTCCTGTTGCCCTAGGAAAATAGAACCTTTCTATGTTTCCCTTTTGATAAATGGACATAAGCTGAGCAACTGCATAATTGACACTGGAGCTTCAGACAATGTCATGCCTGCCAAGGTGGCAAATTCTCTCGGCCTCACTTTGACTAAAAATTTTGGGAGATGTTTCTCCATGTAAAAAAAACAAGTGCCTATGTTGGGTCAGATCAAAGATGTCAAGTTTACATTTACGGCCTTCCCAAAAAAATATATTAAAATGACTGTCCTGGTGGCCGATGTTCCAACTTCCTATAGCATTCTGCTTGGATGAAATTTCTGCAAGGATGTTGGTGGAGAATTGAACATGGACCTATCTGAGGTGAGGATACTTGTTAAGGGCATCATGCAAAGTCTACTTCCTGAGAAGGAATCAAATTATATTGTTACTCAAACATTAGACCTTGAAGCTCAAATCCTATTTGAATCTTCAGGAATGGGTAACTATTTTTTGTCCATAGAAGATGTTTCTATCTCATCAAATGAATGTCCTGTAGGTGATAATTCAAAAAATTTAGATAGGACATCAGAAGAATTGGTAGAGCATAGTGCAGGTGCAAAAGAATCTTACCTCCCTAATGAAGAGAAATCTGAAAGGAGATCCAATTCTAATGATGTCTGGATTCTGGAATTTGATGGCAGCAGTTCTTCTACCAATTCTGGAGCTAGGATTGTTTTGATATCTCCTCAGGGAGATATTTTCCCCTATTCTTACAAGTTGTAGTTCAACAACACCAACAACACCACCGAGTATGAATCTTTGTTACTCAGATTGAAAGATTCTCATGCTAAGGATGTTAAGCTTCTTCACGCTTGAGAAGATGTTGAACTGGTGGTTTGTCAAGTGAGAAACCTGTATCAAAGCAAGGATGAAAGATTGTGACATTATCACAATCTTGTATGGGACTACCTTGAAAGTTTTGAGGCTTTTAATATTTCTACAGTGCCTAGAGTACTTCATAATCATGTAGATTTATTGGTTGTCTCTAAAACCCTCATGGTTCCTCACAAAAACTTTGAAGAGCACCAGTACACTATCAAATAGATCCTTCAACCAAGTGTACCTGATAATACCAACCATTGGCAGGTGTTTGATGCTGACCATTAAATCATGTGCTTCACTAAACCAGAAGAGCAGTGAACTATGGTAGTGGATTGTATTGCTACACATCAAAACTAGGTAAAGAAACTCTTCAGCAAGAGACCAAAGATTCATGGTTTTTAGAATGGAGATCAAGTCTTATTATGGGGCAAGAGGAGAAAACCAAAAGGAATGCACAGAAAATTTGATTCCTGGTGGAGAGGTCCATTATTCAATCATCGATTATGGGGTGAAAATAGTTTATTATTGATATATCAAGATGAAAATCCATTTTTACTGCCTCACAGTGGGCAGCATCTGAAGCACTTCAATCTTTGAAGTATCAGATAAGTCCAATTGTACAGATGTATAGTTCTTGTTTTTTTATGTTGTTCATTTTCATTTTTTGGTATCTTTCTTTTTGGGTGGCATGATTCCATAGCCCAATGGCATAGATGAAGGCACTTAGAGTCTAGATTCTACTCCCTTCGATTGTTTTTACAATCGATGGAAGTTCCCCAACTGGAGCCATCTATTGCTCCCAAAATCCATCACTTGTTTTTGTGGATAAAATGTCAACCATTTTGGTCTTGTAGGCCAAAATGATCTCTTCCTTTCTCAAAAAATGTTCTGAGTAGTCAAGTTTTTCATTTAATCAAGCCTTTTCAGCTAAGGAAATCATAGGTTCAACAAGCAGGCTTTCACAAGGAGAAAGTTTAAAACACTTAAGGCATTTCCTAAAAGTTACAAGGATGGTTCAATGCCGAGGTTTAATCAAAAGTTTCATCAGTGGGGATCAAAGAGTTGGAATGAATCATTGAACCATTGAACTTTGCTTCAAAGAGGTTAGAGAGTTCAACGAGTTCAAATGGTTCAAAAGAGTTCAATAATATGGAATGAATCACTGAACCGATAAACCATTGAACTGTTGAACCATTGAACCCCGCTTCAAAGGTTCAAAGTGGTTCATAGGTTCAAACGAGTTCAAAGCCTCGATGAGTTCAACAAGTTCAAAGAGTTTGAAGTGGATGGTTTGAGCGAATGGTACAAGTGGAAGTTTCTAGAAGAAGGTTCAACCAAATAGTTCAAACAATTGGTTCAACAACATATTGAACTCCAAAATAATACTAAGTGAACACAGCTCTTTGCAAGAAATATTGAACTATCAAACCATTGAACCATTGAACCAATGAACACCGAAAGGTTCAAAGGTTCAAGGTTCAAAATGGTTCAAGTGACCAGTGACCATTGACATTCCCATGGATGTCAAATTTAGGTTAATGAAATAATCATTATTTTTCAAACAGCGTAGACCCTAGAACAAACTCAGCAACCAGCTAAGGAAGGAGCTGAAGGAGCCAGCAGAAAGTGAGAAGATAGCATGAGAGCTTAGATCACCAGGAAGAGACAAAATGTAGCAAGGAAAAAGGAAATATTACAAAGAATCTAGAAATATCTGTAGGAGAGTTATTCTAGTAGGTGGAGCAGTCCACCAGGTGGATCTTAGAGAGCACAAGCATTCAATGGCATGGCCTATTTTTATTCATTGAGTAAAGGTGAATGGACAGTCGTGTGAGCATCATAAAGAGGACCAGGCAGCCCATGCTTTGGAGAAGACATTTGATATAATTAGAATGCCAAAGTCTAGGTTGGTAATCTACTCCAACATGGCCCCTGCATATAACTCCTATCTCCAATGCATTCAATGCAACATGGGCCATTTCATGAAAACAAGCACCCAAGTATTTCTTTTGTTGCTCTATATTGTAATCTCTCAGTTCGTATGAAGGAGATCTCTCAGTTATCAGAAGCGAAACTATGCCCAAATTGAAAGGCATTCCTGAGACTTTAAGCTCAGACTGTTAATCATATTTTATCAAGTGAATGAGAAAGCAAGTGACCTTTTAGACTTTGTGTTGAAATATCTTGTGTTATCTAGGAAATTGTTCTTATATTTTTTTCCTAAATACAGTCTTGTCCATTTAGTCAAATAAGCAAAACAAGTGGAAATAATTTGGAAGGTGTCATGATGCTGACTGTGGGAGACTTTGTGCTGCCATAATTGTCTTTAGTCTGTGTGTTTTATGTTTCAGTGTAAAGGATATTGGAGAGAATTTGAGCTCCCATTATCCTTCATAATATTTTACTTTGTTGTAGTTGAGGTGGAGACTTTGTGCTACACTTCATTCTACTGTGTTACTACGTCCTGATTTAATAAGAGAAGCAATGAAAGACTTTGTGCTTTCACGGGTTTCTTGTGGTTACAGTTAATACCCAAGAAGTCTTCCTCTAGTTTTTTGAACATCATTTCTAAAAGAAGAGAAATGCCTTCAGCAATTACCCAATAATTTTCCTTTACTTTGTGAACATCGTCTCTGAAAAAAGAGAGATGGATGGTGTTATTTCACCCCTGAGTGCATTTTCAGCTTATATTATAATATAGAAGTTTACATGGAACCTCCCCTAACTTATAGGTAACCTCCCCTTGATGAGAGGAGAGATTTAATCTCATTATGCCATGGTATGCATACCCATTTTGCTGATTAAATCTCTTTATGTTGAGGTTGATATACCTATTTTGTCGTCAGTTAGCTAGTGACAAAATATTCACCCAACAAGATGTCACTGATTTGAATTTAGAATGTAAACTAGAAGATAAGAATAAAATTTACCTTCTATTATAGACTAATCATAAACATCATATAGAGCATGAAATAAATATATAAAATGTACCTTCACTTACCAATAATGAAGACACTTCTCTTTCATTACCTTGGATTTTCTCTTGATTCATGAAATGTGATTGTTCTTAAGAAACTTCTATGTAAGATAATTTCAACAATGTGATGATGAAATATTGATGATAATTTTAACAACTTATGGGATGGTCACAGATTTACCTGATTATATAAATTGAAGAGGAATGGTCATTTCATAGATTTTTACATGACAAAATAGGCAACTAGATTGGCTTGATCAGACTTTGGAAACTCTGAGATGGATGGAAGAATTAAATCCTCTTGATTTAAATATTTTGTAATTTAATTTTATTAAAAACTAATTTAATTGATTTTTGAGGAAGTTAACTGCTATAGTTGATTTATTTGATTTTTGTAGGTTTAAGGATAAATCAATGGTTTAAAGGATTGCATAGATTGAGTTTCCAATTTGATCAAGGGGTTGACTAGGGGTCGATATGGATTTAAGCTATTTAATTGCATTTAACAAGGGATTTAACTGATTTAGTTATTTTTTAATAAAAGAGTTGATTACTTCATTTGGAATTAATCTATATAAAAGGATTGATTTTTATTTTTGATCAAAGGGTTGATTGGGTGAGGATAATTAATGTTTTATTTTTTTTAAATAATTATGCGTGAATACAATTAGTTAAGAATTAATTAGGAAGTAATTAACTAATTAATAATGATTAATTAACTAATTATTCATGGGATAATGAAGTGGAATTAAATGGGTTTAATAATTGACATGGTGCAATTAATTAGTTAACATGGTGGTGTTAGTGTGATACCTAGAATTAGGATGCATTGATGATAGAATAAAGGTGGTGGAATCAGGGTGTCTACATTTTCCACTCTTTGAAAGGGTGTTGTGACAAGAAGAAGCAACTATTTTTCATATAAATTAGAATAAGAAAGATGGATGCAGTGGGATGCCCCTAGTGGCATGATGGTTAGGAATGATTGGGTATGATGCCTCCTCAAGTGGGCATACAGGGATGAAAGATACATATGGGTTCTATAAATGAGGAGAAATGTTAGTACAAATTAATTAAGGATAAAATGAAGGGGTGCACATTTTATGATTGAGTATGATGATTATGGACATAGATGTATTGGTGAATATTATGGATGGAAGATATTAATGCATGGATGAGATTAACTCACTTGAGATAATACTTTCACACTTTAACTTGTGATGAAGATGGATTGATTTTCTTCCATAAATGAGATTTGGGACAAATTTTAGGTCATCTATTAAGGAGATTCAAAAGTCAAGGTGGCCAAACTAAAAACCTACCGAAGGCAATTTAAAAGTCTCAAAATGAAGAAAGAGGATATTGTGGCTTCCTATCTTCTAAGATTTGATGAGGTAGTGAACATGATCAAAGGCATGGGAGAGGTTATTGAAGAAGGAACTATAATACAAAAGGTATCAAGGTCTCTCACTTTCAAATTTGATTCAAAATTTTATGCTATAGAAGAAAGTCATGATCTCACCAAAATGAATATGGATGAATTACATGGCATTATTTTTGCCTATGAGATGAGAGTTAATGAGGACAAACCACCAAATAAATAAATAGTGTTCAATGTAGAAAAGTAGCTAAAATAGATGTTTCAAGTAAGAAGGTTAACGATGATGAGATTTTTGGCATTGATGATGATGAACTAATAGCTCTGTTAACAAGAAAACTAAAAATAGGTTCAAAAAAGTTTAAGGATAAACATCCCTTCAAATGTGTCAATTGTGGAGAGATAGGTCACTTTGCCAACAAGTGTATTCATAAGCATAAGGGAAATGATTATGAAGAACATGAAGAAGATCATGATAATGACAAGAATAAATTCAAGTCTGATCAGAGCAAGAATAATTTCAAAAGGTATAATGGCCAAAATAAGTTTTACAAAGACAAAAGGAGTCTTTACACCAATTGATATTGTAGCTCATTTGACAAGAATGACGGCAGTGATTTTGAGAATAATCATGAAGATGATGGTCCTATTGAAGATGAATCTTTCTTCATGGATAAAGAAGGTAGTTGATCATATCAAGAAGAATTTACATGGTTTGGAGGTGGTTTAGGTGATATAGATGAAGAAGAAGACAAGGTAAAATGCGAGACTGAGTTGATGAATGCCCTTAAAGATCTAAAGATTGAGAAGAAGAAAACCAATAATTTGAAGTCTCAAATAAAGGACTATGAGGTGCAATTCAGTGTGTTTGATGCAAGAATAAATGAAGACTTCAAAGAGTATAAAAATTTAGTCAAGCTTCTTAATGATTAGTTAGAGACTATGAATGCAAAATTGAAGGCCAAAGAAGTTGAATGTTCAAGGCATGTAACTGAGATTGGTTCTTTAAAAGATGAGTTGAAAAAGACTTCAAGTCAATTGAAGTCATTTGTGAATTTTGAAAAAGGATCAATTGATCTAGATAACATTCTGAGTAGTCAAAAATGTGCAAGTGATAGAACTGGTCTTGGATACATAGAAGAACAAAAGAATACTAATCATGATGACTTGAAGACTTTTGAGAATGAGAACAATCAAACTTTTAATATCAATAATTAGTCAAGAAATTAAGTTTCTAATAGAAGGAAGATAAATCGAATTAGATAACCAAATGTAATAAGGTATGCAAACTTTAATGGTTACTTCTACACTTGTAATCAATTTAGTCATAAGGCTAGAGAGTATAGAAGACCTTCCAGGAAATAATTTGCTTGGAACTATAAATGGAATCATCAATCAATTGTTTTGAGTCAAAGTGAGTTCTATAGTTTTTATGACATGGGACACATTGCTAGATTTTGTCCAAATCAGGTAAGGCAAGATGTGTTCACTTAAAGAAGAATAGTTTGCTACAACTATGAGAATATTGGTCACATTGCTAGGTTCTACAAGCAAAGGGCATCAAGTAGAAATAAGTTCAATTAGACTCCTAGAGTACAAAGAAGAAGGCAAGCTAATATATAGAAACTAGAAGTGGAAAGTATGTGCCATGATCAATCTATAGGTCCAAGTGAACTATTTGCCATGGTAGAGAATGTTATAGAGGTTGAAGAGAATCAGGAGATCTCATTGCCTGCACATTTTGGGAATGAAGAGGATACAAGTGAATATCCTGATGCTAATGAGTAAGTTTCCTATAAAGAATATTAGTTGACAATGCCAAGTGTTGATGCTTTGAAGTGTGAGACTGATACTTCAAGTGAAAAGGTATGCCAAGAATCTTTATTTTATCCATGTATTGTCAATACCATCCTAGAAGAAAAGGAGAACATTGTTGCAGATGAGCATGTTACTTCTCTTAAGCCTAAAAATAAGAAAAATAACTATCAATATCAAATGACCAAAGAGGAGAAAGAATATGAGGAATTGTGGGTAAATCCTAGTTTCACATTGTTCTAGGACATTGTGGGTTAGGGTGTCTCTATTTAGGCTTCAAAGAGACACTTGACAACAAGAATAAGCATGGTGGATGCTAGTTGAGCTTTGGTTGATGTTGTAGGACAAGAAAGATCTTTTTAAAATGTGATTAGCTAAGGGGAGAAATGAGTCTTATGAATTTACTCCAAAGTGTTATGATGGAATGATTCAAAATATATATTCAGGGATAGTGATCCTAAAGTCAAAGTTTTGGTCAAATATTTGAAGGATGGTCTTATTGGTCAAAGTGATGAAGAATGAAACTATATGTGAAATATCTGAAAATAGGAAATGAATATCTCCAGTTTTCTAATCAAGGATGGTGAGTTGTCAAACTCTTCTATTACATAGAAAGGTATGTTGATCTTGTTCCAGTATGCTCAATATTAGTCAGGGTTTTTGGTTCTGAAGATAAGAACTTGTTGATATATTAAAGACAAGGTTGATATGGAGTACGAGGATAATGTGTTTTCACATTTTTGATATCATATAGAAGGTCTCAGAGTTATATAGATGTTAATTTAAATATGCCATGGAGATCACAGTGTTCTAAAGATAAGATGTTTCCATAAGAGTTTTGACTGAAGTGTGGATAGTGTTGAAGAATTGTTGGCAGACCTAGCTATTTGAGAAGACTTTTTGAAGATGTCATGATCTAGGTGAAGCATTGAGTTAGGGGGAGCTAACTCAGATAGTTTAAAAGGCTTGAAGAGTTGTGCATGATGTTAGAGGGAGCATATATGAGATGTTCCAGTTATGGTGGAGATATGAAGAAGTTTGATACAGTTGTGAATTCAAGAGGATTGATATGATGACTTGACCAAACCAAGTCATATGTTTTGATAAGGTATTGATTCCTCATACATAAACAAATGGGGAGATTTGTAAATGGTCAGGTCCTAGGATCAGAGGACTGTGTAGTAAAATTTGAGAGAGAAGGTATGAAGGCAATTATGTTGATTCATCATTGTTGGAAATGTTCTAAAGATGTTCAAAAGGGTGTCTAAGCTCATGGAATTTAGGGGGAGTCCTTATTAATTTTTTCAAGATAAATTCATGCAGTTTTTGATGTTCATGTATGTTTTATCTTCCTAGAAGCTATGTATGATCAAAGAAGAGTGTAGTCATTAAGCATGTTTGAGAAGATCAAGGTAAGAAGAGTTATGAATAATGTTAGGGGGAGTTTTTATCATCTCTCAGAGGTGGTCCATTCCTATTATTGGTCCTTGAAATATTTCTAAGTCCACAGGATCAGGGGTTGAGTCCATTTTGTCAAAGGGGGAAAAAAATTGAAGAGAGAGACAGAGTCAGAATATAAGCATTGTATTGGTGTTTGACATTAATGAAAAAGGGAGATATTATTGGATGTTTTTCAATGATGTATCCAAGGTGACCAAGGATACTGATGAGGTCTCATGTGCACTAGAATGACAATGACAAAGTGTGCTTCAATGAGCTTCAGTATTCCTGCATGGTTATTTAGTATTGAATTAATGAGGAAATTGATAGATGATATTGTTGGTATGGAAATGTTTTAGAGACCCTATGGTGTGTTATCAGTTCTTATAGTTCTTATGAAAGTGAATGGAATTCATTAGAATAGTCATATGAATATCTAAGCTCAAGTAGTCATCTTGATAGATAAGGCTAAATAAGTGGTTTGAAGACATCAAATTTCACACAAGTGAAGTTGTCAAGAGTTTTTTGATACATGGATGGATTACCCTATGAAAATTGATCATTTGGTTCAAATTTTAGGTCTGGACATTGAGCATAGCAAAATTTATGAGAATGCAAAGTTGGCCTCTCAGACAGAGTTCACTAAGTTTCTATACTTAGCCAAATTTGTGATATCAAAAATCTACAGTGAGCGATCAATCAGATTAAGGATAAAATTGTGAGAAATTAATTTGATCAGATAAGGATACAACAACATATTTCAAAGTCAAATATTCAATATTACATGCATAAGTGACATGTGTCGCAATCATTGAGTTTGAGTAGTAGATCTAATGATGAGCATGAAACCTGTCAAATAGAGATCAATGGTGAGCACGTAATCATGAAAATTATGATCCAATGGAGTGAATTGAGTTAATAATTCAATAGAGTGATTATAAGGCATGTAGTGCTATCAAGTGGTAGAATTTCATTGGAGTCAAATAGTCAATGTGCTCAGAAGGCACGTGAGGGTGCCAATTGTCTTAATCGCAGTAGTGCAGATCAATGATCAATAGTGAGAGATGCAAATTAAAGACCATGATACTCCTAAGGAGATTTATAGAGTGTATTTTTTTAATTTATGTGAGGTCATGATATGAATACATGTGTCTATAATATTTGCAATTACACAGTGACCATTGGAATTTGAATTTTCAAATTAATGAAGGAAAACATGTCTGTAGTATTTGAGATATAACTTTTGATATATGAAAAATTTCTTGATGGAGTAAGAAAAAATTGAAGAAGACTTAAATTTATCTAGAAAATTTTATTATGATATTTGAATTTCCATACAATCAAAGATATTGAGCTTCAAAGTTGACTATGTATTTGACCATGTTCTGCAAGTGACATGAGAAGGATAATTAAAGAGTTATTGATGGTATTTCAATGTTTCAAGATGAAATATATATTGGAGACATTAAAAATTCCATGAGTTCAAAATTTTTTGATTTTATAGGTTTGACCAATCCATTTTTAGTGTGAACAATTGCGTAAAAGTTGACTGTGTTTGTTGAATGCACTGGCAGATTGAGTGACTACTTTGCAGAAGTGAGTTAAAAGAGTTCTAAGTAGAATTGAAGAATAAAATGAGCATGGATATTTTATATAAGTCTTAAATGATTATGATAAGGATTTTATTTTCATGATATTCCCTTGATCAGTTATGTAGAGTCAAAATAGCTTGACTACATTATGATTGTATATGACTAGTTTGAGTGGTCATTATGAGAGAGTTGATTTGAGTGCTTAGAGCATGTGTTGAAGTGTCTAAATCACATGAAGGAATTTCATATGTCCTAAATGTTTCATCCATGTGATCTAATTATATGACTATGTGAAAGGTTTAAGTGTTTGCTTCAAAATTTTGAGAATGTGTTTTCTATGCATGAAGACCTGAAAAACAAGGAGACTTAATTGTTAGGTTCAGGTATTGAGTTGGTTTTCCAAGTTGCATGGACCCATATGAGAATGAGAAAAGGTATATTATATAAATTTTTGATATGTTGGAAGCATTGGTAAAAGCTAAAGGTGGTCCAAGAGGTTTCAAAAGTAACATGTGGATGTGAAGGCCTAATTGTTTTGGGTCTTATTAAGGCCTAATTGAGGATTTGAGTCTTAAGGACTATATCCGACCTATGGAATGGAGTGTTTCACCCATGTAACATGTGTGGAGACCTATTTAAAGTGTAAGGAAACTATGGTAAGCAACTTAGCTGACCAAGATGGGTTAGACCTAGAAAGTGGTGTAAGTACAAGGCATATTTAGGTTGCTTGCGTGGTTGAGAGTGTGTGTGATGAGAAAAATATTTATGAAGGTTTTGAGAGCTATGTGTATGTATTGAGAGTTAGATCAGAGTGTGTGTTGCATGTATGACCCTATGGTCATAATTTAATGTTAAATTTACAAGTTTGATTCATGAAAATAAGAGAAAATGTGTAGTTTGATCCAAAATGTGGTTTTGGATGCCTTGTGTTGATCATGGTCATAGATTTTAGGTTGTAGTCATTGATGTCAAAGAGAACATGAGATCATACTGCATTGATGACAAAGTTATCAGATTGATGGTTTGGAGAGTGTTTGCTTAGTTAAGCAATTAATGGATGATATTGATGATATAGTCAAGTTGCAGAGACCCTATGGGGTATTATGAGCGCTTAGAATACTTATGGAAGTGAAAGGAATTCATCAGAGCAGTCACATGAGTGTCGAGGTTCAAGTAGTCATCTTGACAAATAAAGTCAAGTAAGCATTTTGATGAGATCAAATTTCACTCTTGTGAAGATTTCAAGAGAATCTTGATATATGGATGGATTCCCCTATGAGAGGAGATCGTATGGTCCAAGTTTTAGGTCATGAGGTGGTATATAGAAAAATATATGTAGGTGCAAAGTTGGAATCTCAAATAAAAGTTCACTGAGTTTCTATACTTAGCAAAATTTGCAAAGGGAGATCTAACAATGAGCATTTAATCAGATCATGGTTCTATGGTGCAAAATTAATCTCACCAAATAAGGATATAACAGAGTGTATGATCTTATCAGTAGTGATCTAATAGTGTATTTCTAGTCAAAATGTCAATGGTACTTGAGAATGAACACGTTAGTAACAAGTGTCAATCACGGAGTTTGAGCATCAAATCTATGATGAGCATGAAACTTGTTAGATAGAGATCGATGGTGAGCATGTGATCATGAAAATTGTGATCCAATAGTACATATTAACTTAATACTTCAAAGGATGCTCAGAAGGCACATTGGGCTACCAAGTGGAGGAAGCTCATTTGAGTCAAATAGTCAATGTGCTCAGAAGGCACGTGAGAGCGTCAAGTGTCTTAATCTTGGGAGTTATGACCTAAGATCAAAGATGAACATTGTAAGATAAAGACCAAGCTACTTATGAGGAGATTAGTAGTGCATATTTGTTCAAGTTATGAGAGGGCATGAGATGATGACAAAGTGTTCATTATGAGAGAGTTGATTTGATTGTTTAGAGCCTGTGTTGAAGTGTCTAAAGCACACAGAGGTATTGCATATGTCCTAAAGGTTTCACCCATTTGATCTAATCATATGGCTATGTGAAAGGTTTGAGTGTTTGCTTTAGAATTTTGAGACTGTGTTTTCTATGCATGAAGACCTGAAGAACAAGGAAACCTAATTGGTAGGTTCAAGTATTGAGTTGGTTTTCTAGGTGGCATAGACTATATGAGAATGATAAAAGGGATATTGGATATATGTTTGATATGTTAGAAGCATTAGTAAAATTTGAAGGTGGTCCAAGAGATTTCAAGAGTAACGTGTGGATGTGAAGGCCTAATTATTTTGGCTCTCATTATGGCCTAATAGAGGATTTGAGTCTTAAGGATTGTATCTGACCTATGGAATGGAGTGTTTCACCCATGTAACATGTGTGGAGACCTATTTCAAGTGTAAGAAAACTATGGTAAGTAACTTGGCTAACCAAGATTGGTTAGACTAAGAAAGTGGTATAAGTACAAGGCATATTTGGGTTGCTTGCGTGGTTGAGAGTGTGTGTGATGAGAAAAAGATTTATGAAGGTTTTGAGAGCTGTGTGGATGTCTTGAGAGGCATATAAGAGTGGGGATTGCATGTATGACCTTGTGGTCATAATTTTAAAGTTGAATTTACTAGTTTGGTTCATAAAAATAAGTGAAGGTGTGTAGTTTGATCCAAAAGGTGGTTTTGGATGCCTTGTGTTGAGCATGGTCATTAATGTTAGGTTGTAGTCATTGATGCTAAAGAGAGCATGAGATGATAGTCCATTAATGATAAAGTGATCAAATTGATGGTATAGAGAGTGTTTGCTTAGTTAAGTAATTAATGGATGATATTGATGATATGGTAAAGTTGCATAGACCCTATGGGGTGTTATGAGTGCTTAGAATGCTTATGAAAGTGAAAGGAATTCATCAGAGTAGTCATATGAGTGTTTAGATTCAAGTATTCATCCTGATAGATAAAGTCAACTAAGCAGTTTGATGAGATCATATTTCACACATGTGAAGGTTTCAAGAGAAGATTGATATATGGATGGATTCCCATATGAGAGGAGATCATATGGTCCAAGTTTCAAGTCATGAGGTGGTATATAGAAAAATATATTTAGGTGCAAAGTTGGCCCCTCAGACAAAATTTCACTGAGTTTCTATACTTAGACAAATTTGCAAAGGGAGATCTAATGGTGACCATTTAGTCAAATCATAGTTCTACGATGCATGACCAAATAAGGATCTAACAGAGAGTATGATATTATTAGTAGTGATCTAATGGTGAATTTTTAGTCAAAATGTCAATGGTACCTGAGAAAGAACACATTAGTAACAAGTGTCAATCATGGAGTTTGAGCAGCAAATCTACGGCGATCATGAAACATGTTACATAGAGATAAATGGTGAGCATGTGATTATGTAAATT
Source organism: Torreya grandis (assembly GCA_037957365.1). Taxonomy (NCBI): domain Eukaryota; kingdom Viridiplantae; phylum Streptophyta; class Pinopsida; order Cupressales; family Taxaceae; genus Torreya; species Torreya grandis. The sequence goes on along the minus strand of JARHVA010003810.1, from coordinate 1,216,508 downwards.
TTTATCCAATAGTGCATATTAAGTTAATATGTGAAAGGATGCTCAGAAGGCATGCTGGGATGCCAAGTGGAGGAAGCTCATTTGAGTCAAATAGTCAATGCACTCAGAAGGCACTCGAGAGTGTTAAGTGTCTTAATCTTGGGAGTTATGATCTAAGCTCAATGATGAACATTTCAAGATAAAAACTAGTCTACTTTTGAGGAGATTGACAGTGCATATTTGTTCAAGCTATTAGAGGGCACGAGATGATGACAATGTGTTCCATGTTTAACACTGACCGTTGACATTTAAATTAACAAAGGAAAAAATAGTGTTGAGTATTTTGATTATATCTTTTGATCTAGGACGAATTTGAAGGTGATGTAAAAGGAAAATTTGTAAAGGACATTAAGGCACATATAGAAAAGTTTATTATAAAATATGAATGCTCATACAATCAAAGATATTGAGCTCCAAATTTGATTTTGTGTTTGACCATGTTCTGTAAGTGATCCAAGAAGGATAATTGAAGAGTTCTTGATGGTACTTTGATGTTTAAAGATAAACTATCTATTAGAGGGTGTTCTAGACTCCATAAGGACCATCTGTGTGGATTTTTGATGTTTGACCAATCCATATTTAGTGTGAAAAATTGCTTATAATTTGATTATGTTTTGTTGGAAGCTATAGATAGTTTGAGTGATCACTTTGCAAAAGTGAGTTGGAAGAGTTCTAAGCAAAATTAAATAAGCGAGTGAGTAGGGATGGATGGATCTAATAAATTAAGGTATTTTTTTTATACCTATGCCACATAATCCATTAATTTTCAAGTGGTGGTGATGCTCATACACAGGTGAGATTGTGCTCACAAAGTGACAAGTCTGTGTAAGACAAGACAGTGGAACATAGGTTAGTAAGAATGATCTGTAGGATCATGTTTTCCATTAGAGTAAATGTTATTTGTGTTGAAAGGTGATCTAAGAATGTTGTTTGACTATGTCCAGGAATTGGAAGATCTTGGAAGTGTTTTTTTAGGTATGAGAATTCATGTTCATCATGACTGTGTCTTTGGATACACTATTAGTTTGAGTGACCATCTTGCAGAGGTTAGTTGAAGGTGATCTGAGTAGAGTTGAGGAAACAAATGAGAATGGAGAGTCAAAATAGCTTGACTGTATATGACCAGTCTAAGTGGTCATTTTGAGAGAGTTGTTTTGAGTGCGTAGAGCTTGTGTTGAAGTATCTAAAGCACATGAAGGCATTGCATAGGTCTTGAAGGTTTCACCCATGTGATCTAATCATATGGCTATGTGAAATATTTGAGTAGTTTCTTCAAAAGTTTGAGACTATGTTTTATGTGTATGAAGACCTGAAGAGCGAGGAGACCTTATTGGTAGGTTCAAGTGTTGAGTTGGTGTTCCAAATGTCATGGATCCATATGAGAGTGATCAAGGGGATATTGGAGATAGATTTTATGTGTTTTAATCATTGGTAAAGGATGAAGGTGGTCCAAGTAGTCTAACATGTAACATGTGAGTATGAAGGACTAATTATTTTAGGTCTCAACAAGACCTAATGATGGTTTTAGTCTAATTTCAAAGTTATAAAAAGTATGGTAATCATCTTGGCTGAACAAGATGGGTTAAAGTAAGAGAGTGGTATAAGTACAAGGTCTAATTAGAAAAATTATACTCCTTGTGTGTGTGAGGAGATAAGTGAAGTAGATAACCTTTGAAAGATAAGGTATAGGTCAATGAGGACCATCAAAGAGAAAAGAGGATCAATCACATTCATCTGATCAAGATGATGTAGGTGGATACACAGGTCATTGGACCTAATGAGCCTAGAAGAGGTAGATTGAGTGAGTGAGCCCTTAAGATTGTTTGGGTGAAAGAATGAAGGTGAAGAGTGCAGACAAAGGTGGTCATCATCATTTGAATAGTAGTAATAAGTGTTTAAGATGATGTTTTCAAGGTAGTTGAGCGGATGATTGGTTTCCTAGGGGATTGGTTCCTCCTTGCAAGGTAAAACTTTCTAAAAGGTCTAGTTATTGTGGGTGCTCAGCTAGATAGGGGTAGTAGCTCCTTATAGGATGGGTGTTCCTTGATCAGTTGGTTCTGGTCTAAATTAGATCTTTTTTTATAATATTTTAGTCCATTTTTTAGGGTTAAATGGGTTTCCCACATATATCATGTGTTATGTATATGATCTTCTATATATTCCTTGTTTATTACAATGATTAATTTGTATGCATCGTGATTGTATGTGATTAATGTTTAATAATTGGGAATTGAATTATATTATCTTGTATCATTGATTCACCCCCCCCCCCAACCTCAATGATTTTACCTCTAATAATTGGTATCAGAGTAGGACCTTTTGTGCAAGTTTAACCACTTAAAGGTGATATAAGGTACAATATGGGTGAAAAGGAAAGTTGTTTAAAAGAAAAGATCATCATGTTTGATGAAGAAGTTTTCCATAATAGTAGAGAATAAGAAGTGTTATATGACATCAAGGAATAATAAGTTGATCTAAAAGCTGAGCTCATGGGTGCACTTGATGAACTGAAGGAGCAAAAGAAGAGGAATCATAAAATGAGGAATATGATCAAAGGTCTTGAAGCACAAGTTAGTTATCTTGAGGGAAGTTTGTCAGGTAAGTCCATGAGAGTGTATAAGGATAATCAATAATTGATCAAGTCTATGGAAGAGCAAGCATGTAGATTGAAGGATGACATGACCAAATAAGCTAATGAGGATAAGAAGACCATCAAAGATCTCAGAATTCAATTAGAGGTAGCATGTTCAAGCATGAGAACTAAAGAAGATGAATGTGCTTAATTGAAGGCTAATTTTTTTCCCTAAAGAATGAGCATGAAAAAGGTCATAATCAAGATAGGCAAGATTACATAATAAAAAAAGAGGTCATAACAAGGCAAAGAGGATGATAACATGAAAGAAAATAAGTCAAATCAAGTCAAAGTCAAAATAAATAAGCCAATTAGATAACCAAATGCTTCAAGGTATGCCAAATATTTTATGGGCCATTATTTTGTTTGTCATCTTGTTGGTCATAGGGCAAAGCACTGTGTAAGAAGAATAAATAAATCAAAGGGAGATCATGGCCATATTCAAATAAAATGTATGGAAGACATTGTTTGTTATAGTTGTCAAAGAGTTGGTCACATTGATAGGTTTCAGAATCAAATACCGTCAAGTCAAGATAAGTTCAATCAGGCTCCTAGACTGAAAGAAAGAAGACAAACTAGACAGGTTAATGTAATGAGATATTCATCCCAGAGTCATTGTTATGCATACAATTAGTTTGGCCACATTGCTAGAGAATGCAAGAGGAGAAGAAATCAATCAAAGAATGATCACAATCATCATCAAGTAAAAGGTATGAATGATCTTTTTTGCTTCATATGTTATAGATTTGGTCACATTGCTAAGTATTGTAAGAATAGGTTGAATGAGTTCTCAAAGAAAAATAAGGTGTATGGAGCTCCTAGTGTGCAAGGAAGAGGTCACAAATGGTTATGGAAACCTAATCAAGTTAGGAGAAATCAAATTAAGACCAAATATGGTCTATTTACCATGATAGACATGAAGGAAAGTCAAGAGTTTTTTTGTCTACATTTGTTGTTGACAAATCTAAAGCAAAAAATGAAGTCAAAGATCCATTCAAATTCAATTTTATGATAAGGTAGAACTGCAGTTTGCAATTCAAATGAAAGTATGGAGATATAGGAGTCCCCTGATTTTTGAGACTTTTAGTCTCACTATGTCAAAAGGGTGTCTCTCTCTAAGCTTCAAGGAGACACCTGACAAGAAAGAAGAAGCATGGTGGATGCCAGTTAAGCTTTGGTTGATGTTACAGGACAAGAAAGAACTTTTGAAAATATGCTTGGCTAAGGGGGAGCAATGATTTTTTATGAATATGCTACAAAGTGTTGTGATGAAATGATTCAAAATATATATTTAGGGATAGTGATCCTAAAGTCAAAGTTTTGATCAAATCTTTGAAGGATGGTCTAGTTGGTCAAAGTGGTGAAGAATGAAGTTGTGTGTGCAAGATCTTCAGGCAAAAAATGAAGATGTCCAAGTGTGAAATCAAGGATGATGATTTGTCAAGATATTCAATTGCATAGAAAGATAGGTTGATCTTGTTTAAATGTGTTCAAGGTGTGTTCAAGGTTTTTGGTCTTGAAGGTAAGAACTTGTCAATTTTAGTTGCTTAAATTGTTTGGTCAAATGATTGAAGATTGAAGACAAGGTTAATACGGAACATGAGGAGAATGTGTAGTCATATTTTTTTGATATCATGAATATGGTCTCAGAGTTTTGTAAATGTCAAGTTGTGTATGCCATAGAGTTCACAGTGTTCTGAAGATGAGATGTCTCTATAAAAGTATTGACTATGATTTGACAGTGTTTTAAAGAGTTTACTGGTAGACCTACCTCATTGAGAAGACTTATTGAAGATGTCATTATCTAGGTGGAGAAAGGAGTTAGGGGAATCTAACTCAGATAGTTTGAAAGGTTTGAAGATTTGTGCATAATGTGAGGGGAAGAATATGTGAGATGTTCCAATCATGATGAAGTGTGAAGATGTTTGTTACAGTTGTGAATTCAAGAAGATTGATATGATGACTTGATCAAACCAAGTCATGTGTTTTGACAAGGTATTAAATCTTTATACATTAGAAAATAGAGATTGTGAGTATTGTAAGTAGACAATTCCAAGGATCAGAGAAGTCCAAGTTCAATATTTGTGTATGTCAAAGAACATATGACATGAGATGGAGCTTGATGTTAGGGTGAGATTTCTAAACTCTGTGAGTAATTTATCAAGTCCAGGGATCAGAAAAGTCCAAGTTCATATTGATGCATGTCAAAGGGGGATTAATTGATTCATATGCTTGAAAGTATGTAAGTATCCTAAGCATCTTAAATATTATTTAAGGAATGATTGTTGGCATGTTGAGGAAGATACCCTTTGTCATTAATGTCAAAGGCAAAGAAAGAACAGAATGAAGAATTTCAAATGAGTAAAAAGTCATTACGAGGGTGTTTTTCCATCAAGACAAAGGGGGAGATTGTTTAATATGGTCATTGATGTTAGATTGTCATTGATGTCAAAGAGAGCATGAGATCATAGTGCATTAATGATAAAGTGATCAGATTGATGATTTGGAGAGTGTTTGCTTAATTAAGCAATTAATGGATGATATTAATGATTTGGTCAAGTTTTAGAGACCCTATGGGGTGTTATGAGTGATTATAATGCTTATGGAAGTGAAATTAATTCATAAAAGCAGTCATATGAGTGTTTAGGTTCATGTAGTCATCTTGACAGATAAAATCAAGTAAGAAGTTTGATGGTATCATATTTCACACATGTGAAGGTTTCAAGAGTAACTTGATATATGGATGGATTCCCCTATCAAATGAGATAAAATTTTCCAAGTTTTAGGTCATGAGGTAGTGTATATAAAAATATATGTGGGTGCAAAGTTGGCCTCTCAGACAAAAGTTCACTAAGTTTCTATACTTAGCCAAATTTGCAAAGGGAGATCTAACGATGAGTTTTTAATCGGATCATAGATCTATAGCATGAAATTAATCTGACCAAATAAGGATATAATGGAGCATATGATATTTTCAGTATTGATCTAATGATGTGTATTTAGTTAAAATTTCAATGGTACCTGAGAATAAACGTGTTAGTGACAAGTGTCACAATCACATAGTTTGAGCAACAAATCTACAGTGAGCGTGAAACCTGTCAGATAGAAATCAATGGTGAATGTGTGATCATGTAGATTGTGATCCACTAGTTTTTATTAATTTAATATGTAAAAGGATGCTCAGAGGGCATACTAGGCTACCAAGTGGATGAAGCTAATTCAAGTCAAATAGTCAATGTGCTCAGAAGGCACGTGAGATTGCCAAGTGTTTTAATCTTGAGAATTAAGATATAAGATCAATGATGAACATTAAAAGATATATACCAATATATTTTTGAGGATATCGATGGTACATATTGGTTCAAGATATGAGAGGTCACGAGATGATGACAAAGTGTTCGATTTTTAACACTAATTGTTGGCATTTAAATTAATAAAAGAAAAACTAGTGCTGAGTATTTTGCTTATATCTTTTGATCTAGGATGAATTTGAAGGTGATGTAAAAGTAAAAGTTGTAAAGGACTTCAAGGTGCATTATAATAATTTTATTATAAGATTTGAATTTTTATACAGTCAAATATATTGATCTCCAATGTTGATTGTGTGTTTGACCATGTTCTGCAAGTGACTCGAGAAGGATAATTGAAGAGTTCTTGATGGTATTTCAATATTTCAAGATGAACTATCTATTATAGAGTGTTATATAATCCATAAGGACCATTTTTTTTATTTTATATGTTTGACCAATCCATATTTAGTGTGAAAATTTTATTATAAGTTGACTATGTTTTATTGGAGGCTACAAACAGTTTGAGTGACCACTTTGTAGAAGTGAATTGGAAGAATCCTAAGAAGAATTGAAGAAGTGAGTAGGGATGGATATAATGAATTGAGGTATTTTTTTTATACCTATGTCTCATATGCGTTAGTTTTCAAGTGGTTGTGATGCTCATACGTAGGTGAGATTATGCTCACAAAGTGACTAGTCTGTGTAAGACACGACAGTGGAACCCAAGACAGTAAGAATGATCTATAGGAGCATATTTTCCATCAAAGAAAATGATATTTATTTTGGAATGTGATATGATAATTTTATATCACTGTGTATAGGCATTGGAATATCTTGGAAGTGTTTTCTTAGGTATGAGAAGTCATGTTCATCATGACTGTGTTTTTGGATACACAGGCAATTTGGGTGACCATCTTGTAGAGGTAAGTTGAAGGTGATTTGAGTAAAGTTGAGGAAAAAAAGGAGTATGGAGATGTTATATAAGTCTCTAATGCTTATGATAAGGCATTGGTTGTCTAGATATGCTTTTGATCATATATGGAAATTCAAAATATCTTGACTATATTTTGACTATATATGACTAATTTGAGTGGTCATTTTGAGAGAGTTGTTTTGAGTGCTTAGAGAGCATATGTTGAAGTATCTAAAGCACATGAAGGAATTAAAAAGGTACTAAAGGTTTCACCCATGTGATATAATCATATTTCTATGTGAAATATTTGAGTAGTTGCTTCAAAAGTTTGAGACTATGTTTTCTGTGTATGAAGACCTGAAGAGCGAGGAGACCCAATTGGTAGGTTCAAGTGTTGAGTTGGTGTTCTAGGTGGAATGGACCCATATGAGAGTGAGAAAGGGGATATTGGAGATATTTTTTATGTATTATAATCATTAGTAAAGGATGAAGGTGGTCCAAGTAGTCTCACATATAATCTATGAGTATGAACGATTAATTGTTTTAGGTCTTACCAAAACCTAATGGTGGTTTAGGGCTAATGAGGTATTGGTTGACTTAAGGAGTGTGTGATTATTACATGTAACATGTATGAGGACCTGTTTCAAATTTAGATTAAGTATGGTTAGCATCTTGGCCGACTAAGATGGATTGAAGGAAAAGAGTGGTATAAGTAAAAGGTCTAATTGGACTAATTATGTTAGTTGTGTGTGTGAGGAGATAAGAGAAGTAAAGAACCTTTGAAAGAGAAGGTACAAGATAGTGAGGACCATTAGAGAGTAAAGAGGATCAATCATGTTTATTTGATCAAGCTGATATAGGTGGATACATAGGTCATTGGACCTAATGAGCCTAGAAGAGGCAGATTGAGCTCTTGAGCTCTTGAGACTGTTTGGGTGAAAGAGAGAAGGGAAAGAATTTAGACAAAGGTGGTCATCATTAGTTGAAGAGTATTAATAGTTGTTTAATATGATTTTTTCTAGGTATCTAAGTAGGTTCTTGGTTTCCTAGGGGATTGGATCCTCCTTGCAAGGTGAAACTTGCTAAAAGGTCTAGTTGTTGTGGGTGCTCAGCTAGACAAGGGCAGTAGTTCCTTATGGGATTGGTGTGTCACTAAATTAAGGGATGGGTATTCATTGATCATTTAGTTCTGGTCTAAATTAGATCTTATTTTATAGGACTATAGTCCATCTTGTAGGGTTCAGTGGGTTTTATCCCCCAATAGGGTTTCCCATATATATCATGTGTTATGTGCTTGATCTTGTTATATCTTCCTTGTTCATTGCAATGATTAATTTGTATGAATCATGATTATATGTGCTTAGTATTTACGAGTTTGGAATTGAATTGGATTATCTTGTACCACTGATTCACCCCCACTCTCAGTGATTGTACCTCTAATGCCTTGATGGTGTGTGAAGGTTTGAATGAGTGAAGAAGATTGAAGGAGGTTGTTTTGTAGGCTTTCTTCATCAGATTGATAAGCAATCAAAATTTTCTGGATTTGTTCATTTCATAGATGTTGTGTTGGTGCTCAACATCTTAGGCAAGTTGGTGCTTGTCATCTTCAGGGGTTGGTTCTCCTTGTGAAGTCAGTGCTTCACTAAAGTCACTTGTTTATAATCATCTTATAGGACAAGTAGTCCATCTATTTATAGGCTTGAGAGTGAGTTTTCTCCCCCAAGAGGGTTTCCCACATAGATCTTGTGTTATCTTTCTTATTTTTCATGTTCATTACTATGAGCAAGTTATTTGCTTCTTGGTTGCTTATGGTGTATGACTGAGGGTTTGAAGGATTTAGATTGAATTTTTGAAATATCTTTATTTACTGATTCATCCCCCCTCTCAGTGCTTGTACCTCTAAAAAATGGTCCTAGTGTTGTTGTAATTGTAGCGATTTGTAGCTTGATAAGTGTTATGGGATTCCAAGCTAATGGCAGATAATTTTAATCATTAAAATCTTTAGGTTATTTTTTCATGTGTTAATTTAATATTTTCACTTCAAATGGGTTACAGGGATTGACAGGAATTGGGATTTTTGTGCATTTTCTTAATCGCCATTGTCATGATAGTTGAGATTGATGTCATCCTAAAAAAACATGACAAGTAGAGTTGAGCATCAAATTTAGACGCGATATCGCATGTGTGTTGCATGCAACAAAAAAATAAAGTGCACATTTATTGGCCATATGCAAATAAAAGAACACAACAAAAACAATATCTTTATCAAATGCACATGTTAAATATGATAAACATTGAATAATTTCATTTCATGAAAAATTAGAAGAATTTGATTGAAACAAAACATACATATTGATCGTAATTTATAGGTTAACAAAAAATATTATAAATTATTGAAATTTCATTCAAATGTTATGAAATTTAAATAATCATTTATTACAAATGAAATCTATTAATTTGAAACGTTTTCCAATATAAATTAATTCACCAAGACAATAGCAGTAATACCTAACCCAAACACGTAGTAATAAAAAAGTAAAATGAAAAAGGAAAATTAACTCTTAACTTCTTGTTATAATGTTTTTCCATAAGGCACAACAACATAGCCCATGTAAAATCTCTCTCAAAGCTATCCCCCTTCCATGGTGTACTCACACTATTACAACATGTGGGTTATCTCCATGGGATTCCTCCTAGCATCCGTTACTTATTTCATTCTCTCCTTTTATTCACCAAAAAGACTTCCTTCCCTAAGGCTAGACAATACACCATAAATATTTGACCCTTCCCAAAACACACTTTCATCTTTGTAGACTTTAATCCACCAAATAAAATAACAAAATGTATATCCATCATACTTTTAGCATGGAAATATGGGCCAGTCCACAGAAATGATACCCTACCCATACCATTTGGCATGTACCTCATACCATATCCTCTCTCCTTGTGACAACTGGACCTAATTTATTAATTATGAAGGCCTTCCCTTTCGTTGCTTTCTTTACAATCTATCTGGACATCAGAGAATGAGGTGTACCTCTAGGAAGTAAGAGATCTCTTTTTCTCTTGATCTTCAAGTTTGGAAAAGGAAGGATGGGGAACCCAATCAAGATTTCAGATGGAACGACCATGAAAAATTCTTTCATCCTCCTTTTATGTTTGTTCATGATAAGGTAGCTCCTTTGGAGATTACTTCTAAGGTTGCGGTATCCCCTTCTCTTCTCGAGTCTATCCTCTTTTGATTGAGGAAGCTCCTACCCCTTTGAGATTGTTATTTTTGAAAATTCCTACTAATGTGGGAGCCACTTCCAAAAATGAAGGGCATAGGTCAGAGGTTGAACTGTTAATCACTGAAGTGGAGTCTTTGGTGAGTGATGGCTTGCAAAGGACCTTGGATGACTTTCTTCCTCAATGCGATAAAAGAATGACTACAATTTGTGGATAAATCTTCACGTTTCCAAGTGGTAAGGCTTGTGTTTCTTGGTTTTCTTATTATTCATGAATATTTATGGTCAGCGTTTGGAGCTTTTTTATTTGCCTTTGTTCCTTAGTGTTTTATCCCCTGTTGGTCCTCGATGATCTTCGAATCATTTTCTTCTCTGTCATGTTTTCACAGTGTTTTTCTTATTTCTTGGTGTAATTTTTTTTAGTGGGTCTCATGATGGATTTGGTGTAGTTTTTGAGGTCCGTTATGATCATAATGTTGTTAGTAATATTTCTTGTTGTATGGAGGGAGATTTAAGCCTTCCATATATATCCCAAATTAATTCTTAACTCTAATAAAAAACAATCTACCGATTCATAACTCTGATTTAAAACCATTTACTAAAAACTATTATTATTATTATTATTATTTAATAATCATCCCAAAAATCCCCGTATGAGTAATTAATTTCTCAAAAACATTTTAATTCAATAACTCTAGCTCATTTCTTGATAACAAAAGGTTTGAGGATCCACTTTGTGCACCCATAACTAAAGCAACACATGAATTTCATTGCTGGCGATACCTTTGTGGTATTTTCAATGACCACCATGGTCCTTACTATATGGGAACATCCTCCGTAAAAATGGCAAGTGTTACATTAAAACCAAAGAGAATGATCATGTAAGGTTTAGTAATATATTTTCTTAGTTTGTTTGATTCTTATATTAACTCAAAGTAATATATTTTCTTAGTTTGTTTGATTCTTATATTAACTCAATACTTCCAAAGTACGTGGCTCCAGTTTACAAGTGAAAAAATTAAATATTTTTTTCCAAGATATATTTGGATTATATAGAAAACATTGTGAGTTTTAAGATCTTATGATAAATTAGGTGAATAATAAAATTATCTTTGTATTTTTTAGGTTTTTAAATAGTGAAAATCATTTTAGAAAAATATATCAAAAATAATAATTTATATAAATTTAAATTATTCAATTAATATATAAATCATTAATTCATGCAACAAATGTGTTCCACAAAAAATATTAGTTTTAACAATAAATGCTCTAATAATTGTTTGATCTCTTCTAGAATGCTTTTAAGCTAAAATATATATCTATTTATAAATATTATTTGAATTCAAATTATAGATATTATTTGAATTCAAATTAAACATTATGGGTACCCATATTGACTTCTAAAAATCATGACCTAAAAAAAGAGGAAGGGGTCAATGCAAGTGCATTTAACTTAGAGGGGGTCTAAAACACAAGGTAAAATGAAAATAAGGGGACTCATAAGATATAATAGGATATGCATAAAATGATGGAATTATCAAAGTGGAAATCAACAAGAGATTCCACATTTCTTAATTTCAACCAAATTAATTAGCATAAAAAATTTGATAAATTATTTATAAAAATAACATTAAATAATACCATGGTACCATTTTTAGATGTCTATCTAATAAAAATGGGGTTAGATACAAAATCTTTCACCCCTGAAGCTCATACAATAACTTCAATGCTCATGTAAAAAATTAAAAATACATGCATGTGGATAAGTTCAAAATCAATCTATAATATACTAAAATATAGAAAGGAAAAATAAGAAATTGATATACCTAGTTTTACATGAGGTATGATAGAGACCCCTATATCAATCCCCAATATCTCTGAATATGTACGAATATCTCTGTGAGACCTAAAATAAAAAATATACACATATAAATGCTAACGATAATAATCTATTGAAATTTATTAATGACAAATTGGAAGTAATGCACATAGTTTTGCTAGAAATATGAGGGCACCTTGTTGGGTAGTGTTAGTGCACTTCCTAGTTTTTGTGCCATTCATGTACCCAAACACTTATAAATTCAGTGTGCTAGAATATCATACTAATGAATAGTGCTCTCACTCGAGGTGTAGAGATAATACCAAGTCTCAATTAGGTTGGTTGTGTGGACATGTCATTCACTTGTTACTATTATTAAATATATTGTGAGCGCAAGCCAGTAATTAGCCTATTCCTAGCATATTTGTATATTATAATTCAATAATAGATTTATACCTATTTATTACCATACATGGATAGAAATTCATAAATAATATTTAAACTGCTACAAATTTCCACATAACTAAATGTAAGAGTGGACAATTACTTGATAATTATTATACTTATTATCATTAAGCTCATAACATAGAACATGATTTCATACAATTCAGTAATAATAGTTTGTTATTCTAGTTTAAAAATGGTAACTATTATAAACTGTATCATTACAATAGGCAAAGGTAGGTTTTTATATTATTTGAGCACCACATTATAGTTACAATACATTAATAGTCATCCCATAAGGTGTGCAACTACTTTCTATAAATAGAAGTCATAATTGCTTTACATTGAATGTCATTTCCAGGTTGAATCTTAGATTTACGTCATAACATGTTAGATTTGCTCCAAGGTGTTATGTCTAAATGTTCTTCCATAGTGGACTCACTCTGTTGGCCTGGCCAATAAATCCTCCTTACACATTCTACAATTTACATAACTTTCTTCCAAATCCATGTGGTCCTTGTTCTTCACTGATCAATGTGCCACCTTTTGTGCACATCAAAAATTGGTCAATATTATGTTGAGTGATCGTGGGTCTTTAAGTACATCTATGTAAACTCATCATTATGCATTTTTTACATCCTATTGGATATATACTTATATGTTATGTCGTTGAAATATGTGTATACTCTATGTCATTCCATTCTCAAAATGCACATATTGATACTTATTCAAAATTCATGGTCCACCATCGCCTTACAATAGCTTGGTTGTCCATCCATGGATAACCTTTCCAAATACTCTAGTATAGTCAAAAAATTGGGTCCATCCCATTGGATTTATTCTTAAAAAAAATTACACCTGGAGAGCATAGCTTCGAATAGGATTATTCTAATGGCCACTTCTAGTGATAACCGTTTTAGTACTTGTGGCTATTCATGAAACTCCATGGTATTTGATTTAGCTGACTCAATTTCTTAGGTAACCCCTTCCAACACCTCTTGAAGGGTATCATCACTTCATGTTGTAGTATATTGAACCCCCTTTCCAATTTTATGCACCTTTCTTCTATATGTTCTCCCAATTATTGTGCACCACTAAGAATTTTCTCTCTCTTGGACCTATCTTTCATCTAGTAGACTTATGCCTCTAGAACAATTTTTTCACTTCTAATCATCGAGAAAGTGTACATTAATTACATGTTTCCACCACAAAATTTTCAAACATGCCTTTTCAGCATTTTTCACTTCAACCTAGAGTTTATTTAATAGATACTCATAGCCTTGTAGTTGATCATATATTTCAATTTTTGCTTTCTCTAGTCTTCTTTGCCCTTCCTCTACATGCTTCCCTTTGTTGGTCTTTTGTAAGAGTTGGTCGACCATAAAATGAGCTTGTCCATATCCTTTTTACCTTCCAAATTTACCTCATCTATAATTTATATATGTTTTCTAACAATATACTGGTAAAGACATAGGTCTTTCATTTCCATTGCGGCCATCTTATGGTGAATTTTATGTGTTTACGTTCAACTTATTTTATTTATTTCTTGCATATTTTCATGGTTGTGTTGTTTACAAAATTCTGGCATGATACCTCCACAATCATTTTCATAAGGTTGCACATAGATTGAACCTTAAATAGCTTGGTTTAGTCCATGTGCACTATGTCATGCTCCCCATATATACTATAAGGCTCACCCTTTTTCACATAATAAAAATGTGTTTCAAAGAATGGTTCGTCTAGATGGGTGTAAAGAAAGAATGACATGTGTCAACATGTCTAGGCAGATGCACTATATTTTAGCACCTTATCCCACAAAAATAAATTTTCATTATTAATATTAACAGACTCACTTGTATTCAATTTTCACCCTTCATCATTATCTCGTTCATGTAATGAAACTAGTGGGTCGTTATCAGTTTTTTATGCAACAATGTTCAAATAATCGTCCTTAAATCAATATTCATAATTTTTCATTTTTTATTCATGAGATTGACCTTTCATTTATTCCTTTTCTTCCCCTCCTCCTTGTCAAAGTATACCACAATCAAGGATCTATTGGAACAAGTTGAATACATGAAGCTAAATCTAAATAGAGTAGTGAAATTTGAAGAACAACTCACAAAAGGAAGAATCATGCCTTCACAACCAAAAGTTTTATTTATGAGCATTAGCTAAAAAGTACATAGAAATATACATTATATAGTGAGGAATTAGGTCACCCAAAAAGGTAATGAACTCTATTCACAATTATAAAATGACTTAAACTACATTTTTCCTAACGACCTATTATTAACCTAAGCAAGCTAATTAGATTGTGTAGGTACAATCACATAATGAGAATACTAACCCCCCCCCCTTAAGCGTAGTTCAGGTGAAAAGAATAATTACGTCCTGACACAAAACCATTATGAGGTACCAAGTACATAGAGATGATTCACTAGATGAGGAAGAAGACAGCACTGCTTAAACCTAAAAAAGAGCCTACAAATGCAGATACTTGCTCTGAGTGAAGGGTTTGGTGAATATATTAGTAATTTGATTCATTATCTATATGTATCAAAGATCACTGACTTACTTATGGATTAGCTCCCAAATAAAATGCACGTGAATCTTGATATGCTTGGTCTGTTAATGGAGGATTGGATTTCTATAGATCGGTATTATGTTTTGGTTGTCACAAAAGATGATTATTGGTCATGGAAAATAGATGCCAAATTAAACAAGAATCCCATGAATTTAAATAGCCTCAGTGGCAACATTAACAGTATCTTTGTATTCTACCTTAGTAGAAAATAAAGCAATATCATTTTACTTAATGTTTGTCCAACTAATCAGACCTGAATCAATGGAGAAACGGTAGCCTGAATTAGACTTATGATTTTGAATATTGTCATCTCAATATAAATATGTATAACCAATAAATTTGATGTCGATGTCTACTCTATAATAAATCCCAAAACTATGAGTAACCTGAATGTAGTGGAGAATCTATTTAGCCAATTTCTAGTTCAGCGCATGTGATTCTTGCATAAAATTTGAGACCATGCCACTACATATGAAATATCAGGTCTAGTGTGTATAAGGTAGATGAAACTACCAAAAATTTATCGATACAAAATAACATCAACCAAAAGAGATGGACAATTAACCTCAAGTTTCACACTAGATAGAAAAAAAGTCAGAGTTGGATTATAATCAGCGATGTTAAACTGTACAAGCAAATCAAGAACATACTTGGATTGTGCAATAGTGACCCTCAAGTCACACTGATAAATTTCAATTTTGACGAAGTAATACAATAAGTCCAAGTTAGTCATTGAGAACCTATTAGACAAAGTAATTTTCACTACTATGATGGTGGATGAAGAACTTTCTATGATCATTAGGTCATATGCATAGAGAATCAAAATTAATAGTGAATCGTCCTACTGTAAAATGCAGACATTTGAATCAGAATGTCATCTAGTGAGTTTATTTTATAAACTGGGGTCAATGTCCAAGTATAGTGAATGCTAGGTATCTAAGAAAAATATTTTGCTACCAAACGTGCTTTGAACTTGTCTATGGACCCATATGCTATAAATTTTGTTCGATAGATCCACCTACATCAAACAAGTTTTCTTCTTTTACGAAGAGGGACTAAATTCCAAGAATTTTTATTCTGCAAGGAACTATACTCCTCTTTTATAGCACTATCCCACTCAAGAGTTCTTGATGTCTCATGAAATGACTATGGATTTGAAGTAGATGTAATGATGGCATGTGGGGCATTTTGGAATTATGAATGGGTTTGCCTATTATCTGATGGATCTCTAACCCATTGGCCAACACTTCACAGTGTCTTTCTAGTCCAAAGAGGACCAGTGCTTATAGAGGCAGGAGGATATTCCTCATTCTTTAAAGATATTCTAGAAGAAGGATCAGGTAAGTCCTCATCAAATCTCATCATTAGAACTAGAAAAATAATCTAGATCATCATAAAGTTGATTGAATGTAGCTCTGAATCATCAGAATTATCATTAAATCCTAGTGCATCTAAGGAAGAGTGAGAGGTGTTGGGTGTGGATTTTGAAGGACCCTCTAAAAAATGAACACTCCTCTCAATGAACAAATCATGAGTGGTGGGCTGGATAAGCATGTATCCCTTAACACCCTAAGGATATCCAATGAAGATGCAAGGTTTAATCTAAGGTTCCATTGCCTTACAATTTTATTCTTCAGAATGTGGGCCATAACATGAGATCTAAACACTTGTAAGCGCTCCATTGTGGGTTTATTACCACTTTAAGCTTCAAAAGGAGTGATTACCTTTAATGTTTTATGAAGAACTTGATTTTAGATGTAACAAACATAGTTGATGGTCTCAACTAAAATACTGAGATGAAGAGACTTATAGTGTAGCATACAGTTGGTCATTTCTTTCAAAGACTTATTCTTTCACTCTATAACACCCTTCTATTGAGGACTATATGGAACTGTATGTATAGTTTAATCTTATCTGATATACATAATTTCTTAAAATAGTTACTAACATACTCACTAGCAATATTGGTTGCGTAAATATTTATGGCTTTACCTGATTGTTTTTCTAAAAGTGCCTTGAAGTCCTAAAAATAATTAAATACCTCTAATTTATACTTAATAAAATACACCCAAGTATACCTTGAAAAGTCATCAATGAAAGTAAGCATGTACTTTGCCTTGTTGAATGAAGGTTTTAGAAATGGACCAACAATGTCACTGTGGACCAACAATATCAATTTATGTTCATCTCTCTATGATTTGTCCTTGTCTACTTCTCCTCATGTTGCTTACCAAGTATACAACCTTGGTGAACACCATCAAAAAACTTATCTCATGGCAACCTTAAAACTATGTCTTGACGACTGAGCTACTTTAGGTAGAGATAGTTAAGATAGTCAAATAGCTTGTGCCATAATTTACTTACCTCATTTGAATGAATGAGTAATATAGTAGAGGGGTCAGTGTTAGTATTACCTTTTATTTGGAATAATTTATGTATCATGTGTTTCTTTTATATGTGAAATTTTGTATTTATGTGAGTTATAAATCACATAAATTCGGGTTCCATAAGGTGTCACTCGCTTCTTTGTTCCCTTTAGGATTTAGAGTTAATTGTATAAGTAACTCTTTTCCCCATTTGGAAAACACTTCCCTCCACTCTCTAAGGGAATAGGCCACTTGGCACACACAAAAGAGGTTTGTAAGATAATCATGGAATTTATTGTAACTCTCATATTCTTCTTTTTACTCTATTAAAAGAGTCTTTCTCTCTTCATTTCCTCAACTAGAAACTTGAATCTCTCTTTTTTCTTCTCAAATTACTCTTATTGTTTTTAAATTGTAATTGTGAAGATTTTGGTGACAAGCCTTCTTATAAGATTATGTGGATTTTTTTTCGATACATTTCATTTCCTACTTTAAAATTGTTGTTTTATTTATGATTTTCACTTTGAAAGATAATATTGTTTCTTGCTTTCGTGAATTTATGTACTTTCAATGTCATTGATGAACATTTTTTGTTTAATTCCTTCATGGTATCAGACCTAGGTTCATCTTTTTTTATATTATTTTATGAGTGTGTAAGTTTTTTTTTTAAAAATAGATTTTTTTTTAAAAAGCTCCAACCTTGCCCTCTTGTACAATTAGTTTTTTTTAATCTTTTTTAGAATTTTCATTAACTAGTTGATACAGGTTGATCATAAAGAGTATTTTTTATCCTCGGCTCATTTTGAATCCATTCAAATTGAGGATTATGTTCATTTATTAAGTTCATAGTTTTCTAAAGCATATATATGTTCTAACATTTTATTCTCCAATTTTTATTTTTTTTACATGTTCTCAATATTGAAGAATTATATTTCAAAGAACTAAATTCCTGTTTCAACTGTATTGTAGTTTTTGTTTAAGTTCTTCTCTTTTACCTCTTCTTTTTATTTTACCCGTGTGAAGGAACTTGATTTTGTGTGTTATTCAAAGTTTTTTCTTTATTGTGATCTGCACGGTAATCTTCAGATTTATGCGTCACCCTTTCTTTTTATTTGCTAAGCATTTCCCTTGTTAGCACAGTCCTTCTGTGTATTATGTTTTTAGCACTTCGTGTAAGCATTTCACTTCTTTGACGTAACTGTTTAGCTATTTTAATTTTTAATTTTGACTGCACTTTCACAGCATTTCTTTCTTCCTTGTATGCATTTTCTTGGCATGTTTGTATCTTATCACTTTTCAGCACTTGGCGGTCCCAAGTTGTGTCCCCTCCTTTTCGACGTCATTTTTCTATCCACATGCATTCATTATTCTTGTGTTTTTTTCATTCGTGGATGTTAGACTTCCTAGTCGCCTGTGCATTGGCAATTTACTTCCCTTTCAATTTTTTATGTAACATTTTTAGCCAGAGGTTTATACGGTGGGGCAAAACCCCAAGATTCATTTTACATAAGACAAAATAAATTATATATTGTTCTCCGCCATTCGATTGGTGATATGTTTCACAGTTTTATTTGATTTGTTGTGTCAGTGTTTGTTTGGTGTCATCATGGTTCCATAATGTTTGTTTGGGATAATCATGGTGTAGTTAGTAGCTGAGGCCACTTGCATCATAATGCACATGCCACCTACAATTTGGTTAAAACAGTCATAAAAATATAATAAATATGAACCAAATTTTATTTGACTTCATTTTTAATTATCTGATGGGCATGGTAATACATGAGCAGTATCTTGGAGAGAAATTGGTGATTTCATTTGGTGAGGTGAAGCAGGTGAGATAACATTGGCCGGATATACCGGAAATAAGAAACAAGCTACTATTTCTTCAATAATTTCATTCACTTTTTTGCATCTGCAAGTAACAATTTTGGGGTTTGAGATCATAGGACATTAAATAACTTGATTTCAAACAGAAATTTCATTATGTTACTGTACATATGTCATGCAAGCGTATAAAATATTAGGGTTAGAAAAAAAATTGTCATTACTGTCTCTATGTGTGCAAAACCATAAACATGTAAGGTGCCCCTGACCAAATAAATTTGAAGGGACAAAAGTTTTCGCTAGTATAATAATTAACTAATTAGTAAATCTTCTCATTTAGGAAAACAAGAAATTACAATTATTATTTGTTTACATTTGAGGGAATGTGTAAAAAATTGATACGTACATTTAAGCTTAGAGATTTTGTCACGCTGTGATCTAATTCTTAATGAAGAGGATCTATCACACGGATAACCCAAGGTTAAAACCCAAAGGATGTCCTCACATATTATGGAGAATTCAACTAATCGCTGCCTCCTCAACAAAAAAAATCTAGACCATGACAAGGATTTTAATGTTTACTAGGTTGTTATTAGATGTGACCCATATTTACAAAAACTTAATAATATGTGCTCCCAGGTTTCAACCAATCCTTGAGTTGAGACCAAGGTCTCCATGGAAGGATATTTTTAACTCTTTGAGACTCTAAAAATTTGTGTTTAATGCACAGTGAAGCTTTCTCATTTAATCGTATGGGTAATTTACAAGCTAAAATTATTGGGAAAAAAAAGACAATCCATTGAAAAAAGGGTAATCCATTATTTTAACAGCTTGGACAAACCATCAACCTCAAAGTAAACAAACAAAAAAATCAGAATTGCCCCTCTACATGACTCTTTATATTTTGGATATCTTTGAGTGTAAAGGTGGTAGAAGCCATATCTTTAGGCAATAACTCAACTCCAAGATGTCCTCAAAATGGAATCTTGATATCCTCCATCTATTTAAATATGATAAAACCACTAACGATGTCATGCAATGTGTACCAGATCACAACCATGACATTGAACAAAGATGTTGCATGCTTAAAGCAAGTCAAACTAGACATATTATGTGACTTTTCATGCATTTTTATAGTGAAGAAAAGAGTTATAGTTGGTGTAAAGGTGGGATTATTAGCCCTTGTATTGCATGCCAACGCTAAAGACATCAAAGAAACACCATCTCCCAACATATGATGTAAATTGATAATGACTTACTAAACTTCTTGTGTCTTCTGGAAAATATCTAGTGACTTAATAAGGCCCTGATACTGTATATATCATTGACCTACAAAAATGATAGCCATTGTGTCGTGGGTGGTATCCCTCATGTTCTTTTTTCTCTTTGCCTTGCCTCTGCCCACTCTCTCCATGCATCCTATTTGTAAATACTTACTCTTTGCATCTTTACACATTTTATTTTGGCCATTTTTTAATTCCATTCATTGTGGCGGATAGCGCCATACTTGTTGTTTTAATACCTACTCCACGCCACACTTTAATATTTCTCTATGCTAACTGTTAAACATGTTTCTATAAGCTTTACTTATTGTGTTGCATGTAATCAAAATGCCACTTGCCCAACAACTAGACATTTGTATTATAAGACATCAAAATCAATTGTTATTTTATACTATAAAAATCTTATGATATAATTTTTTTTTTTTAATATTATAATTTCTTATCTTAAATTTATAAAAACATAAAATCTATGATAAAGAGCTAATATGAAATGCGACATGCTTCTATATTAAAAAACATTAAAATGTTTATAAACAATTGATATGAATTGATATAATTTATATTATTATTCATAATTTTAATAGAGATATTATTATAATTATTTTGTAATATATAAAAATTAAACTATACATATGATAAAATATATATTGAATTATATTCAATAATATATTAAACAAATGATGGAGTTCTTTATATAAATTATATTTAATAATTATAATATTTTAGCTTCATATATTTTATTTATATAATATTAAATATGAATATACAAGAGCTCTCTTATAAACATTAAATTATATACATATACAATATAAATATATATATTAAACTATATTTATAGCTTCGTATATTTTTCATAGATAGGCACAATATATTAAACAAATGATTGCAGCTCTATATATATGCGGGTTTTATTTAATGCCTATGATATTTAAATTGTATATATTTTTTATATAATATTGAGTACGAATATATATTAAACTATGAAGCTCTAACTCATTGGTATATAAATGTAGTTATTTTGATATATTATATAAATTATGAAGCCTTTCCAATGTTTATGTATGGATAGATCATCTAATATGGTTTTATTGTCATGAATTTTTCATTTATAGGTGGGGTTACCTCAATCGATAATAATAATAGTGACACATATAGAATGGATAGAAGTGGTATATATAAATATAATTGAAAAAATATAATGTTTATTATTTAATTGTATATATATATATAATAATTATATTATTATTTTTATTAATTAAGATTGAAAAATTCAATTATTATTATAATATTTTATAAAGTGATTGTGATTTATTTTATATTTTTAAATAATTATTTATTTTCTTTTAATTAAAAAATTTTAAAATTTTAATATTTCAATAAAAAAATACGTTAATCTTTTTATATAATTAAATATAAATTTTAACTTCTATATAAATTAAGAGTTGATTTTTAAAATGAGATTTTAATTATTATATATTTTTAATTTTATTGTATCATTTTAAATTACTATAATTTCAATTATTATTATTTGACATAAATTAATTATTAGAAAACATTATTGGGAAAGATGTTTCAAGCCTTGAAACTTTTTATGTACTTACAATAATGTGTATTTATCGCATGATTTTGTACATGTGCATCGCATTTTTTGTTTACGTGTAAAGTTTGTAAACTTTAATATAATTTAAATATCAAATTCTAGGGGATTGAAGAACATTTACATCTACAATAACAGAGTGCCAAAATAAAGAACGGCCTCAATCCTTTTTTTATCACCGGCATTTAGACCGCTTCATTTGGATAAGATGAATGAATGTATTTAGACCAATTTGAATTTTTAAGGTCAATTTTTCACATTAAATATTCATTTGGGTGGATTAGATATATTAAATTGAAATGAAATGATTTTAATTATGTTTGTAAGATCTAACGATAATTGTGGTAAGCTTAAAATTTGGTAAAAAATTTAACAATGCGATAAATAATCAATAATGATATTCAAATATGAGAAATAGTTTAATATTCAACAATGGACTCTTGGATAACGTGATATTTATATTGACACCATATTTCATGTGAAACCATACACTACAATGTGGTTTATAACTCACACGATGGTACCATCTTCTATTGACAAAGACTCTACATTTGACGTACACCGTATCAAACGAGCTTACAGATTGAATCCTTCTATTTGTTCGTTTCACCGCTTAAGAGAAAAGATCTTCACTTGACAATCGATCTTAGGTAGGAGGGAATGTCCTCGCTTAATGATCGATCTCAAGCAGGAGGAAATATAGTGGGTTAAATTTTGGTTTAAAAAAGGATATACCTCACAAAAAGAAAAGAAAACACTTGACAAGCACAATATGATGTGAAAATTTTTATGATGTGAAATTTTTTTTATTAGTTCCTACATGATTAATTTTCAAATTGATTAATATTATTTGAATTTTTACACTGTGAATAATAACTTATACATTAATAATAAAATATTGTTGGCATAACAAACAATAATTAAAATCATTTATCACAATATAATACATAAAAATATATATATAATCCACAAATTAAAAAAAATATTTATTAAATATAATTGTAAAAATAAAAGTACAATTCCTCCAACTCTTTTTATACTTTCGAAACAACTACTAATTTTTAACTTCCTTTACATCTTTATTTGAGTTATCATTCTTTTTCAAACTTAACGCAAAGAATAAATGGAACTATTTCCCTTACCAAATTTGTAATAGCACTTAGTATTTTAAAGACTCAAGTTCTTATTTTATTTTATTATTGGAAAAAAAAAAAGGTTAAGTTTTTTTATTCAAATCAATTCCAACTCGTCTGCCAATCCATGTAATTCAAACTTTTTATTTTTTTATTTTTTTAAAGTTGTATCTTTTATTTATGTATTTCTTTTAAATTTTAAAAAAAAACATTTCAATTTTGGTTACTTTTTTAAATCCAACATATTTATACAATTTTTAAAAAAAAAAAAATTGAATGAATGCTCACTTTTAACAAAAATAAATTCTTTCATTTTTTATTGGTTTTTTAGAGTGTGAATTTACATTTAAACAATTAAACTTTATTGTTGGATTATAAATCAAAGTTTCAAATCCATTTTTATTGTTGTTTCTATTGTTGGTATATAAAGTAAAACAATTTTGTAGTTTTTTTACAATCTCAATTATTGTATTTTTTTCATTTCTCAACTTTTCACGGTTCTTTTTTAAGTTGTCTCATTTCTTATATTTTGGTAATAGTTCATTTATTTGGCCGTTTTTCTTTCCTTTTGTGTATATTAAGTGTTTAGTGATTTTTTTTTGCACATTTATTTTTCGAAAATGGATAAATTTTTGAGGTACAAAAATTTAATTGTTGCTTAAATTTAAATTTGTATTCATCAATTATTATTTATGAAAATTGCATATGTAATATATCTTCACTTTCAAACATTTAATGCACATAATAGATGACAAGGACTTCAAACCTGATAAAAATATTAATACTATCGATATTCAATAAAAATGGCAAGCAAAAAATGAAGAGTCCTTAAATTTGATTGACATGCCCAAGACCCTCGAATTACATGTGTACATTGATGGTTGTACTCTTTCATCCAAAGCTTAGTCACAACTTCAATCAAGTTCAAAATTAATTTTTGAATTTAGTGTATAATTACTTCAAAAGTATGGATGATTTCTTAATTAAACTTTACTCTTTGCATTCTCAATTAATTGGTTTAGGCGTTAAACTCTCAGATTTGAATTTTATTCATATTATCATGAAAAATATTTTCCTAAACTTTTTCAGTGGTTTATTACAAATAGTCACTTGCAACTAATTTTTTCTACTCTATTTGCTCGGTTAACATTTGATTTATCTTATATTTTGTTGCGTCAAGAAGAATATAAGTTAATACAGTTTGGTGGTCTTAAAATCAATGAACATATTTTTTATTTCTAAACACCAACACAAGAAAGACAAAGAATATGTTAAGTTCAATAATCACATGACAAAAAAGATTTAAAGTCTATCTCCAAACCTAAGAAAAAATTAGAGTGTAATTATTGTTATAAAAATACGCATGATAAAACTCACTGTTTTAAGAAAAAATGTGATATTAAAAATAGAAAACTTAAGATCAAAGACAATCCTAGCACTAGTAACACTAAGACTCAAAACAGACAGAACTCTAATACTAGAGTTGCTTTTGCTTGTACTTTGTGTGTCTCTCTTGTTGAATGGATTGTTGATTTTGATGCTACTCAACATATGGCATCTAATATTAATTTGTTTACTTCTTAGAATTAGATCGTTCTAATAATCATTTAAGTCTTGCAAATCATGCTTTTTGTAATGTTAAAGCCATAAAAATTATTTAAAAATTTAATGGTGAATTGCATGATATCTTATTTGTTCCTGATTTAAAATTAAATTTGTTGTCTATTTTTCAATTATAAAAACATTATTATAAAGTATAATTCTCTAATGACACTTTTATGTTAAATCTATCAATCAAAATTTTCAAGTAGTTGTTACTATTTTTTTAGACAAGTATAACTTGTTCAAGTTTACTAGATTTTTTTGTTCTTTTTCTACTCATATTTTGCTTATTTTTATTGATGCTTACTTGCGACATGAAAGATTAGGTCATATTAATTACCAAAGTATGGTACTTATACATAATCTAAATATGGTGCAAGGTTTATCTCAAATTTCTCACTAATTTTATTTGTAGTAGTTGTATGACTGGTAAAATTTATAGAGAATCTTTTTCTAAGAATCAATCTTGGCATGCTAATGAAAAGCTTTATTTAGTTCATAATGACCTCTTAGGCCCTACGCAAACTCCTATTAATTATGTAAAGTATGTTTTAACTTTTGTTGATGATTAAACTAGACAAATTTGAATTTACTTCTTAAGAACTAAAGATCAAATTTTAGATACTTTTATTGAGTTGCATTTCTTTACTGAAAAACAATCTAGTTATTCTTTACGCATATTAAGAACTGATAATGGCACATAATATGTTAACAATATTTTCATTACATATTGTAAACAACATGATATTAAATAAGAGAAAAATATTTCTTACACACTTGTGTAAAGTGGTGTTGCTAAACGTAAACATAAGACTATAACTGAAATGGCTAAGTGTATGTTGGACGCTAAAAATATGTATTATTAATTTTGGACTAAAGCTATATATCGTGATGTCTATCTCATTAATAGAAATTTCACTAAAGTTGTCTTAAATACTACTCCTAAAAAAGCTTGGAGTGGTAGAAAACTTAATTTAAAGTATTTATATATTT
Source organism: Torreya grandis (assembly GCA_037957365.1). NCBI lineage: Eukaryota > Viridiplantae > Streptophyta > Pinopsida > Cupressales > Taxaceae > Torreya > Torreya grandis. Next base: position 1,190,759 of record JARHVA010003810.1, on the reverse strand, counting down.
TTTGTTATGATGCATTTATTTATTTTCCTGCAGAAAAATAGAAAAATTTAGATTATAAAGCAAACACTTTTATCTTTGTTGGTTATGATAAATCATCTAAAATTTATAGGTTGTATGATCATCAAACTAAATAAATTAAGATTAAAACAAATGTTAGAATTACTAAAAATGATATTCTTGATTGTGACTCTAATTTAGATTCTCTTGATATAATTTATGTTTCCTTTTTTTGTAAATCAAGTGATGATCATAATGATATTTTGCATAATGATGTTGTTCTCAAAATTATTTTTCATTCTTCTAGTCTTGCTCCACCAAAATCTATGTCTAAGTGTGCCAAGACTACTCTATAAGCTTATGTAATTGATGTAGATCTTAATGATACTCTTAGAACGAGGGAACAATTTTGTAATTATGTTTTTATGTTTAAACTTATGAACAATAATGATCCTACAACTCTAAAACAAGTTCAAGGCTACCTTCATTAGAGAAAAATAATACATGATGAATATAAAAATTTGATCTCTAATAACACTTGGGACTTAGTCCCTCTCATTAAAGGACATCATTTAATGAGTTGTAAATGGTTATTTAAAACTAACTTCAATTTTGACAATCAAGTTGTAAAATATAAAACTAACTAGTTGCTAGAGTTTTTCTCAAATCAAAAGAATTGATTATAATAAAATTTTGCACTTGTTGCTAAGATGCCCACAGTTAAATTTGTTTTAGCTTTAGCTACTCACATGCATTGGCCTATTTATTAAATAGATATTAAGAGTACTTTCTTAAATGCTAACTTACACGAAGAAATTTATGTCTTAACCTCTCAGATTTGTTAAGAAAAGCAATGAAAATCTTATTTACAAGTTAAATGAATCTATTTATAATTTGAAATAATCTTTCAAAGAATGGTATTCTAAAATCTTTCAATTTTTCAAAGCTCAAAGTTTTACTCGTAGTTCTAATGATCATAATCTTTTGTCAAAACACTCCAAATGTCAAACTTATCACTATTTTTTATGTTGTTGACTTAATTATAAATGGTAGTAATAGTTTAATAGTTTATTATACTAAAAATACTTTAAAGAATACCTTTGAAATGATCGATTTGGGTCCCTTACATTACTTTTTAAGCATTAAAGTTTGGCAAGAAAAAGATAGCATTTTTATATTCCAGTCTTGTTATTTATGTTTAATATGTTAGATTGTAAACTTATTGCACTACCCCTTATGAACTTGGAGTCAAATTACCTAATGACATGGAAACTAACAGTGCAAATTCAAATTTGCATACGAAAAAAAAATTGAACATGATGAAAATAACTAAACACAATAGTAATATATTACACATTGTATTTATTCTATTATATTGCTTCGTAAGTAGACCCAAATAAATAGGCAAAGAATAGATTATAAAAAAAGATATTATAATCATGAAAATCTCTCAACTAAACAAACTAACATACCACTATATTAATATGAGATATATTGTTAACTATTAACAATATATCCATGTAACAAACTAACCCTTATTAATGTATTATTGTAACTGATGATAATTATGTTTTATATTAATAATGGGAACATGTTTTACCCTAACATTCACTCCTTTTTGAACATTATTAATCTTATCTACACCATCTTAATGTGAGCATGGAGAGAATATATATCTTCAAGAATTGGCAAGACCAAAATCATATGTCAATGCATACTTTTAAACTACATACTACTGAGGTGATCTTATTGTACATGATCATTATATGCAAATAAATACATCATGCATTTACTTGGCATGATCATAGTACATGACATTAGAGTCATCTTCATAAAAAAGTAAGGCAATCACAGGATCTCTATAGTTAGTTGCCCCATTATACAACTATTTATCACATTCTATTATATCTACACTCTCCCTTGTCTCTAAATAGTAGAGGTGTTTCAAACAAGTAGGGAATTGAAAACACAAAGATCATATTACATGAACAAGTATTATTATTTTTCTTATTCTGAAAGTACACAATACAAATGAAAAAATACACAAGTCACCACATCATTGGTGCAGCCCCGTCATTAATGACTGGCAAGAAGTCATTGAAAGACCTCCTTCCACCATGTAGCCTCCATCTTCTAGTTAGTGAAGTTGCTTACTCTTCTAATAATTTTTTGAAGTTCATGTCATTTTTTATGATGATATTCTCTCACATGTATAACTGATGCTTTTGACTTAGGATGTCAGGTTCATTCGAAAATGCATCCTTTACATAATATGGGACTAACTTTAATAATTTTGACATAAAAATTACTCTTAAAAAAAATGACTCGATGAATTTTGATTCTCGATTCATTTTTTTATTTTGATAATATGACTAACAGACGAATTCTAATAACTTAACAACATTAAAAAATGACACATTGATGACCAAATATAGACTTCAATATTTACAATAAACCTAAAAAAATTGATGAAAAGACTTTTAAATATGGATTTGACCATATACAAATATTAAAGACTCAAATGACTTACAATAAAAGACTACAAACATAAACTTTTGACACTTTATAATTTTTTTAATTACCATATGACAATGAACTTCAAAAATATAATACTTAACAAATAACGTAATACTCTATTTATTTAGAAATAACATTTAAGTTATGACTTTTGATCAATCTAAAAATTATTAAATTTCAATATAACCTACAACATCGATACCTAGGACCTAAAACAAAATGAAAAAAATACCAGCTCGCACCTAAATAATAGTTTGAGAAGCAATTGACTTTGTTGGGATGCACAACCAAGCATGCATGACAGATTTTGAGGCACGACATAAGCGATAGTGTCATGAAAATTGATGACGTAAAAATCAATACATAATCCTTCAAGCTTTCTATAAGGCACCAAATTGCAGGGGTCTGAGCTTGATAATGTGGTGGTCGATGTCTTTCTAATTCATTTATTTGTTTAACTTTATGGCGTATGGGTGACATGGAATTGGATTTTGTGTAACATTGTTGAGTTTGTGATCGTAGATTATAGCAATGATGATCTCAAACCATGCAAAACTTGTTGTAGCCAATAATGGTAGCATGTAAAAATTTGAATGACAGGTGGAGAATGTTATACCAGTGAAGATTTCTATTGATGTTGACTAAGATGAATAGATCTGAAAGATCAGCTAATATGGCGTATGAGCATGCAAAGAAGTATACCAATTTGTAGAATCATAAATTATACGAACAAAACTAACACTTGCAAGAAGGAAATAATGTCCAGATCTACACGAATCATGGATTTGGCAAGATAGAGTCTTCCTTGACTAAGAATTAATACATCTACTATTATTACAGTCAAATTATGGGAAAAAGATGTTCGAAAATCTAGTAGAATGGAGTAGATCCCATTAAGGCGAACTAAATACACATGACAAGGACATCAATGCTATGAGTGATGTCAAACAATTAGATCATGAAAGATGACTAAGTAGGCCTACAAAAATTGCATTCAACAGATCTCGTAAAACTTTTGTTCAAATAGCAACCCTGAATCAATGGATTCTAATGGATCTTTTTGGAGCTGGTGTCTCAAGCAATTTTGGATGACAATCCTCACTCTGGTATCATCTATTATGGAAACAATAGCAGCCTCTCCTTTGAAATGTTTATCTTTTATTAGACTCTTATTATTCACATGTACAGAATCATACAAGGCTCTGATACTAGATGACAATGCAGATTCAGATCTATATAACGAAAAAAGGCAAACATGATGAAAATAATTAAACACGATAATAATATATTGCACACTGTATTTGTTCTATTTCATTGCTTCATAGGTAGACCCAAATAAATAGGCAAATAATGGCCTATAAAAAGAGATATTACAATTTTGGCAATCTCTCAACTAAACAAACTAACATACTACTATATTAATACGGGATATATTGTTAACTTTTAACAATATATCCATGTAATAAACGAACCCTTATTAACATATTATTGTAACTGACAATAATTACATTTTACATTAATAATGTGAACACATTTTACTCTAACAAAAATTGATAATATTGATCTAACTCTCTATACATAATTAGTTGGCAGTTTGAATTATCTTAATCAAACTCGTTTTGATATTGTTTTTTATGTTGGATTGGTTTCTTTTTTTATGTCTAAATCTCAAACTACTCATTTTAAATTTGTTAAAAAAAAATTTCGTTACATTAAAGGTACTCTAAATTTTGGCATCAAGTATACCTGGAATAGTAGTTTCTCTTTGACATGTTATTCTAATTTTGATTGGGCTAGTGTTCCTACTGATATTATTTCTCTTTAATTTTTGACATAATTTTATGACATAGTAAAAAATATACTATTGCATCTTTATCTTCCACAAAAACTAAGTCTAAATCTTGTAATCATGATACTGAAGAAATTATTTGGCATCGAAGGCTTTTTGCAGATTTGAGCCACCCTCAATCTTTGGCTACTCTAATTTTTTATGATAATCAAAGTGCCATTGCCTTAGCAAAAAATTTAGTTTTCCATTCAAGTTCCAAACACATTAAGATTCAACATCACTTTCAACACAAACTTCTTGAAGACAATCAAATTATTCTCTCTTTCTATCTTATTCAAGAACAAATGGATGATATCTTTACTAAGCCATTATGCAAATAATAGTTTGTATTCTTTTGTAATATGTTAGGATCGAAAGAAGTTTTCATCAAGGGGAAGAGTTAGTAATATTTCCTCCCTTTTTGTTTATTTATAAACATATAAATAAAGTTTAAGAGGGAGTGTTAGTATTACCATTTATTTGAGATAATTTATTTATCCTATATTCCCTTTATGTGTGTTAAATTTTTTATTTATGTGAATTATAAATTCACATAAATTTAGATTCTATGAGGTGTTACGCAGCGCTTTTTTCCCCTTTAGGATTTGGAGTTACTTGTGCAAGTAACTCATTCTTCTACTTAGCACACACTTCCCTCCATTCTTGGGAATAGACCACTTGACACACATAAATGAGACCTGTAAGGTAATCATGAGATTATTTTTAACTCACATATTCTTCTTTTTGATCTATTAAAAGAGTCTTCATCTCCACATTTTTTCAACTAAAAACTTGAAACTCTTTCTTCTTCTCAAATTGCTCTTGCTTCTAAATTATAATTATGGATATTTTGGTGACAAATATTTTTATAAGATCACATGAATGTTTATCTGATACATTTGGTTTTTTAATTTAAAACTCTTGTCTCATTTATGATTTTTACTTTAGAGGTAATATTGTTTCTTAATTTCATTAATTTCTTTAGTTTCAATGTCATTGATAAATATTTTTGGTATAATTCCTTCAATCAAGATTAAAATGTGAGAAAGTATAAAATATGTACTAGTGATCTACTTTCTTAAATATAATAATCGAATCATTGTTTGCTTCCATAATAATCATTGAATTGGGTGTGAACTCAACTTTTTTACTTGAACTAATGTGAGTGATCTAATAAATAGATAGGAGATTGGTGCACAATAAGAAAACATAGAATATCATGAAATGTCCCATCATTCACTTCAAGAAATCCTCTCTCACTAACTTTAGTTAAAGTATCATCATCCAACAAGATGGAAGGCATAAAATAAGACTCCAAAGATGAAAACATGTCCTAAGATGAATCCATGTGGTGCAAATCACCATAATCAATTACCCATGTGGAAGGCTAGAATGTAACTGTAACAAGTGATTTGCCTTTATCTTTGTCTTTCTTAATGTATTGGTCTTTAAGAGATTTATGTGTTGTGTTGATTGAATATTTTGTCGATCAACGTATTGATAAACAAAATAGGTCTGATCAGCCAAAGCAGGAAGATTAGTCATCCAAATGTGTAGGTTTACCACATCAGAAGGGGACTGATTTCTCCTCTCATCAAGGGGAGGTTCCCTATATATATATATATATATATATATATATATATATATATATATATATACTCAGGGGTAGGACAAACCATCCATCTCTCTTTTTTCAGAGATGATGCATGCGGATCAAAGGAAAAACTCAAGGGAAATGACAGACAAGACTCATCTTCTTTCAGAAGTACTATTTAGTAAACCACAAGAATACTCCTAGTAGTAACAGCAAAATGTAACAAAGGATGTAATAACCAGCAAATTGAGATGTAGCACAAAGTCTCCACCTGAATTGCTCAAGAGTAAGATACGAAGGACAATGAGGGCACAAAGTCGTCTCAAAGTCCTTTACACATAAATGAAAAGAAAACACACTAAAGGCAATTATGGGGGCACAAAGTCTATCCACACTTGACTCTTCAGGACACCTTCCTGACTGTTGTCACTAATTCTGCTTGTTGAATTAAAGGAACAGAAAATATATTGAAGAAAAAGACATAAGAACAATTTCCTCAACAACAATGATATTACAGCACAAAGTCTAAAAAGTCACTTCCTTTCTTATTCCAGTAACAAAATATGATCAGCAATTTGAGCTCAAAGTCTCAGTAATGCCTTACAATTTGGGCAGAGTTTCATTTTTAATTGTCAAAAAAGAGATCCTTTTACAATAGAAGAGAGTTCCTTATATAGCCATTTCAAGAAGGACTCGAGAATAGTAATACATCATGTTGCATTGGAATCTATTAAGAAGACAAGCTAGAACTTAGGGACATTTTACCCATTTGATTTTATCAATGCAGGAAAACAAGTCGCGCTTATTGAAAGTTTGCAACTTTCAATGTCCACCTGGTGATCTGATCTTATCTTCATCATTCTTCCTTTTCTGGTTAATTGAATCGGGTCCTGGATTCAGTTTGTTGTTATGTTCCTTCCTCGCTTTTTGTTGGTCTTGGCCTTAAATTCTGTGAATGCATTCTGGTCTGTAGGTTTAAAGGATCAACAGTTATTTTGATGTCTTGAATTATGACGTTCACATGCCAGTCACTATGTTTTTAATGGCTAATTCACTATGTTGAATTTGACATCTTCGGGCACGTCACCCCCCTTGGTCTTTTTTTGGCTTTCTGCTTGGCACTTTTTTAGATTGGACATGCCCTTTCAGGCCATGGCTTTGAAACTCTTTTTGAACCACTTCGTTGAACCAATCGGTTGAACCAAGCTTTGAACCAAAATGGTTCAAGTCGATGGTTCAAGCCAATGGTTCAATTGAATGAACCAAGTCGATGAACTAAGCATTGAACCAAACGTTGAATTTGCCTTTGAACCATGTGTTTGAACCAACTGTTGAACCAAGTTTTGGTTCAACAGTTCAAACAAAGCCTTGAATCGATTGATGAATTGTTTGTTTGAACCAAAGGATGAATCAAAGCTTTGAAAATGAAACAAAGTATATGAACCAGAGTGAAACAAAGCATTGAATCGCTTGATTGAACCCGCCTTTGAACCATTTGATGTTGAACCAAAGGACGAACCAAATGTTGAACCTGTTGTTGATGCTTGCCAATGGAGATTTCTGTTTGAACCAAGGTGATGAACCAATTCTGAAAATGACTAATTGTTAGAAACTGATTCTTTTGATTGAATCCACCTGTAGAAGTCGTGAAGCCCGTTGAACTTGTAGAAATGAGCCTGTTTGTAGAGTCTATAGAAACCAAGTTCGTAGTTTTCTCTAACCTTGAAAGAGTTCATAGCTTTCAACTTGTAGAAGCCCATTGAACTTGACCTGTTGAGTCTGTAGATTTCCTCTTCTTCCTGAGTCTGTAGATTCAAGCTTGCAGAGTCTGTAGATTTCTGAAAAGCTTGAAAAATGAGGAATTTCAATGCCCAAGACAAATTTTGGAAAGGAAAGAGATAATTTTGGTCTATAGGACCAAAATAATTCAAATGTTGTCCCAAAAATAGCTGATATTTTTGGGGGACAACAGCTAGCTCCAGTTGGAGAACTTTTGTAAATTACAAAAAGAATTGAAAGGAGAAGAATCCAAAATCTTCAATGTCTTCATGTGTATCATTGGGTTACGGAGTCATGCTACCCAAAAATGAAAGGCTCCAAAAATAGAAACAAACAAAATAAAATAGAATTGATAACTATACAAATATACATATATACAGATGCAAAGATCTGACACTTCAAGAGTTGAAGTGTTTCAGATGCTGCCCATGTGAGGTAGAGAAAAGAGTGTGCAATCTTGATATTTCAGCAAAAATCTATTTTCACCAATGTGCTGATGAATAATAAATGGGCCTCTCCAAAGGGAGTCAAACTTTCCATGCATCCTCTTTGGTTCTCTCCTTTTGTCCCACAGTAAGACTTGATCTCCAATCTGGAAATCATGATTTCTGGCCTTCTGGTCAAAGAGTTTCTTTACCAGACTTTGATGAGCAGCAATTCTGTCTACCACCATGGTTCTTTGTTCCTTCAGCTCAGTCAAGCACATGATTATTTTATCAAGAGAGCTTTCATATGTCTGATCTTCAATTGCCTTTACCAATTTCAAGGCTGGCAATTCTTAGCTGATTGGTATCTTAGCATTGATACCATAAAGAACTTGAAAAGGAGACATACCAATTGCCCTCTTTGGTGTGATTATGTCTGCCCACATAGCATCAACCAATACTTTATGCCATGTGCTTTGATTGTCATCTACGAACTTCTTAATAATAGTTACCAGATTCTTATTGCTGGATTCAGCTTGTCCATTCCCTTGTGGAAAATAATCAAAAGAGTGAGAGAGTGTAATTCCATAATAGAAACAAAATTGTGTAATTTCCTAAGAGGTGAAACAAGTTGCATTATCAATAACAATTTTGATTGGAACTCCAAACTTGGAAATGATATTCTCTTTGAGGAAGTTGCATACAACTTCTGAAATAGCATGCCTAGTTAGAATTGCTTCTACCCACTTGGTGAAATAGTCAGTTGCTGTAAGGACATAATCATGTCTAGCACTTGAAGATGGGTTTATAGTCCTAATAAAATCAAGTCCCTATTGTTGGAAAGGTTCTTCTATGATCACTGGCTTGAGAGGCGTAGCAGCTAACTTGGGTCTTTCAACAAATTGCTGACAGAGTTCACATTTCCTCACCCACTTATGTGCATCTTGGAAAAGAGTTGGTCAATAATACCTGGCTTGAAGAATCTTGTGAGCAGTCACAGGAGCAAAAAAATGTCCTCCACAGGCCAGATTGTGGAAAGATTTTAAAAGCTAGCTTTGTTTATCTTTGTCTACACAGCGAAGGAATACTTCATCTATGCTTCTCTTATACAAGTTGTCCCAAAAGATAAAATTGGCAGCTTTCAACTTGATAGTCCTCCTTTCTTTGTAAGACAAATGAGCAAGACATTCACTATAAGTAAGGAAATGAGCAATACTTGAATACCATTTATTGGTAGTGGAGACAAAAAGGATTGTTGGTGTCTCTTCCACTTCAGTTTCTTCACGTTGCGTGTCTTCTGGCTTATTGTCAGCAATTAATTGGCATAGGCCTTTACCCCTAACCAGCTTTGTCGACTTGATGTCTAGATCAAACTCTTGGATCTTTGCAATCCAATTACCTCTTTTCATGCCAAACTCCTGTTGAGTTAATATAGACTTGGCTGTAGTGTCAGGAACTAAGGCAGTAGTGTGTGAATTCAGAATATAGAAGCGAAAATGTTTGACTACTTTCATCAAGGCATAAGCATGCTTCTCTATATTTGAATACTTCATCTCATGGGTTTTGAGAAGGCAACTCATGAAAGAGATAGGAGATTCCATACCCTCCTTGTCCTGTTGAACCAGAATTGCTGAAAGAGTGTTTTCAGATGCATAGCTATATATGATGAAATCTTTGTTGTAATTTGAGCAAACCAAGGTAGGGGCATGAGCAATGGCAGTTTTGATATCCTGAAATTTTGATTTATCTTCTTTAGTCCAGCTGAAGATGGTCTTCCCTTTCATCATGTTCATAATGTGTCTAGTTTTCTCAACAAATTTGGGGATGAATCTCTGTAAAAAATTCACCTTTTCGAAGAAAGAATGAATAGCATTCTTACTTGTAGGTAGATTAAGTTCTTGAATAGACTTGACTCTATCTGAATCAATCTTTATGCCTTCTTTGGACACAATGTGTCCAAGGAGTTTCCCTTCTATTACTCCAAAAATGGACTTTTTAGGATTAAAAGAAAAACCATTCTGGCGGCAGCGCTCCAACACTTGTTGTAGGTGATGTACATGATCAAATCGACGCTTTGAAAAGGAAGTCAAGTCGTCAAGATATACCACTATGAATTTACCAATCTCATCTTTGAAAGCTAGATCCATTGCTCTCTGAAAGGTAGCACCAGCATTTATTAAACCAAAAGGCATTCTCCTATATGCAAATATACCCCAAGGTGTGGTGAATGCAGTATTATGTTGGTTTGCTTCACCAACTTCAACTTTATTATATCCTGAGAAGCCATCCAGCATTGATAACATCTCTGAACCTGTCACTATTTGAAGCACTTGATCCATAATTGGCAAAGGATAATTATCCTTCAAAGATGCTTGATTCAAATTTTTGAAATCTACACAAATGCGAATTTTGTTATTCTTCTTCCTTACAAGCACTATGTTTCCAATCCATGTGGAATGATGAATTGGGAAGATGATTCTAGCATTTAACATTTTTTGTATCTCAAACAGAATAGTACCTAATATTTTTAGATTATATTGTTTGAATTTTTGCTTGTATGGCATTGAGTCGGCTTTGAGAGGAATGTTATGGCAAATTTCATCTAGTCTGAGAGACTTCAAGTCTTCATAAGAATATGCTAAGACATCCATGTATGGACAAAGTAAAGAGGTGAACTTGAATCTTTTTTTAGGGGTGCAGCACTTACCAATATTGACCATCTTGAGATTTTTTTTAGTAGACAGATTCACTTGATTAAATCTTTGAGAGAAACTCGAGTCTGTTTGTTGTTGTTTGATGAATCTATCATGCTTGTCAAACAGCTTTTCAAGAGAAACCAGTCCTTTGGGAATTTTGTTTCCTTTCAGCTATAAGAATTCTTCATTTATATCTGAGTTGGATTCAAACACAGATCCATTCTTCTGAGATTCACCGCCTTCAAAACATAGTTGTTCAAAATTATCTTTTCATTTCAGGAAGGCAATGATTTGATGATCATCATTGAATACTTGCCAATGATCAGCATTGTCAAGAACACTTGGTCTATAGACTAGCTCAATGGTATACCTGTCTTCTTTAAAATTTGAATGAGAAATTAAGAGAGTTCCTAAAACAACAAGTGCATCAGCTCTGTCATTAGACTCTCTGGGTATGGCAAAAATGTTGAAAGCATCAAAGCTAAGTTACAGTAGTGGTGTAATCTTTCATTCTTAGTTTGATATAAGTTCCTCACTTGACAAACCACTAATTCAGCATCTCCTTTGGCATGAAGAAACTTGATGCCTTTTTTTTAGCAACCTTCATGCCAAGCAACAGAAATTTGTATTCAGTTGTATTATTAGTGTTGTTAAACTGTAATTTGTAAGATGAAGGGAACATATCTCCTTGAGGAAATATCAAAATAATCCCAGCTCCTGAACTGATAGAGGAACAGCTACCATAAAATTCCAAAGTCCATATCTCATCTGATACAGATTTTTCTTTAGACTTTCCTTCATCAGAGATGGAGGATCCTTCTTGGTCCGTACTACAGTCTACTAGTTTTTTTGTTGTTCTGGTTGAACTGATTTTTGAGTTGATACTTTTAGGTATTATATCAGATGTTTTATGTATTTCATCTGTGGACAGAAAATAGTTACCCATACCTGTAGATTCAAAAAGAATTTGAGATTCAGGGGCTGATGTCTGGGTGACCACATATTTTGCTTCCTTTTCATGGAGTAACCTCTTCATTACGCCTTGGACAGGGATCCTTGCCTCAGACAGATCCATGCTTAGTTCTCCTCCCACATCCTTGTAGAAATTTTGTCCAAGCAAAATGCCATAAGATGCTGGGACGTTAGCCACCAAGACAATCATCTTGATTCTCTTGTCTAGAAAGGTTGCAAATGCAAATTGGGAATCTTTGATTTGCCCCAGCAATGGTACTTGCTTATTCTCCATGGAAAAACATCTCCCAAATGTCTTGGTCAGTGTGAGACCAAGGGATTTAGCCACTTTAGCAGGCATGACATTGTCTGAAGCTCCAGAATCAATGATGCAATTATTTAGCTAATGTCTATTTATCAGCAATGAGACATAAAAAGGTTTAGTCATGCCAGGAGCAGTAGGGGGAGCGATGACAAGGTTTTTATTGGTGGTTGCATTTTTGGCAGCATCATGTGTCACTTTGGGAATCGCTCGTTCAATAGGGATGTTTTGGTTTTTAACACATTGAACCAGTCTGTCTAATTGCTTGGGATGGGACTATAAAAATTCAAATTCAAACATTTGAATTTTGGTTCTCTTTATATGGTCAATGATATCAAATGTCTGGAATGAGCTAAGAGCAGAAGATGGGAGTTCATCCTTTCGATTTTTGAAAGGAGGAGGATTGGACTGTGAAATTGAAGTAGAAGGTGTAGGGGCATTTGGGGTACTTACCTTTCTTGAAACCATCGGGTCCTTTGGCTGGAAAGGAAGAGTGGATCCCTACTTAGTAATTGAAACTGCTAGTTGAAGACGCTCCTCTGCTTTCTCTTTATCATCATGTTGAGCTGATTGATTCTTAGATTGGGTGAATATAGCATACGACACCTCAGCTACATGGCCTTCACTTTTGGGTTCATCCTGATAGTTCAAGAAACCAATATGGGAGTCGTCAACTAATTTTTCTTCTTCCTCAGTGAAGAGATTAGCATCATCTTCAGGATTAAGCTCAGACTAGAATGAAAAATTCACTTCAGCTTCAAGATATCCAACTGTTAAGTTGTTTGGAGGCACTTCAAGGGCGAGATTCCTCTATGGGGGAGGAAGGCAATTTTGTTGTCCCTGATTCTTGGTAGCATTACCTCGGTACACCTTATTCTGGAATGTCGACCTGGGCATATCTCTGTATGTAAGAGCAGATGACATCCCTTACGCCATTTGCTTTTTGAGAGCTAGCATTTCATTTGCTAGCTTTTGTACCATTGGGTCAGTGGTGACTGCAGGGGAGTACTCAAAAGATGAAGAGGATTTACCTTTATTAGGATCTCTCATTATCTTTCTTGCCAAGATAAGGTCTCTGACCTCAGTAGCCAAGTCCTGAGCAGCAGCAAGGTCTATGTGTCTGGCCCATCTCAGCAAGAAACTCACTTTAAGCAGTTGTGAGTTGATAAAGAAGCATTTGAGGTTCTAAGGTGTCAGTTGGGTGACCATGGGAATCTTGTGCCTCAGCTTGTCGAACCTGGAAAATAAAATCCCTCATAGGCTCATGAGGCTCTTTCTTCATCTGAGTGAGTTGGGCTAGCAAGGCATGTGCATCTTCTGCAGGCTTGAACCTAGCTTCAAATTTGTCTTTCAGTGTCCCAATCAGTGACTGACCTAGCCTGCAGGTGGTAGAACTAGTCTACAATAGCGCCTTGGAGTGTCTCCACAAACAGCCTAACCGCTATGTCTTCAAATTCCACCCCTATTACACTGCAGGCTATGCTGAAAGCTACAATGTGTTCATCAAGATGAACCTTTCCATCACCAAATAATTTGGAGAAATTCTTCCTTGAACTATGTGGAAGCTCATGCAGAGGTGGAGTCAAATTTAGGGGACCGAAAGAATTACCCCAAGGTCCTTGAGCCATGATTTGATTATGCAAAAGTGGGATCACTAATCCAGGTGAAGCGTGGGCAGGCAAGGCTTGGCCAGCAGCAAAAAAAGAAGCTCTGCCTTGTGTTGGTGACCTGGTAGGGCTAGGAGGAAGACTCCTAGTTCGTCCAAGGTGAAGTTGTGGAAGAAACAATTTAAAATTACTCTGCCTCACCAGCTCAAAAGTAGGGTCGATAACACCTTGGGATTTCTAGCCTCTGGTATATCATGGAGTTGCCAGATTGTAGAAAAAAAATTGGAAAATAGCAAGATCTACTTCAGCCTAAAGTTTGAGACTTCAAACTACGCACTCTTCCCCAGTGGAGTCGCCAAAAACTATTGGTTGAATATTTTGTCGATTAGCGTACTGATAAACAAAATAGGTCTGATCAGCCAAAGTAGGAAGATTAGTCATCTAAATGTGTAGGTTTACCGCATCAGAAGGGGACAGATCTCTCCTCTCATCAAGGTGAGGTTCCCTATAGATAAGCTATATATATATATATATATATATATATATATAAACAGAAAATAATACTCAAGGGTATGACAAACCATCCATCTCTCTTTTTTCAGAGATGATGTGTGCAAATCAAAGGAAAAACTCAAGGGAAATGACAGACAAGACTCCTCTTCTTTTAGAAGTACTATTTAGCAAACCACAAGAATACTCCTGGTAGTAACAGCAAAATGTAACAAAGGATGTAATAACCAACAAATCGAGATGCAGCACAAAGTCTCCTCTTGAATTGCTCAAGAGTAAGATACGAAGGACAATGAGGGCACAAAGTCGTCCCAAAGTCCTTTACATAGAAATGAAAAGAAAACACACTAAAGGCAATTATGGGGGCACAAAGTCTCTCCACACTTGACTCTTTAGGACACCTTCTTGACTGCTATCACTAATTATGCTTGTTGAATTAAAAGAACAAAAAATATATTGAAGAAAAAGACATAAGAACAGTTTCCTCAACAACAAAGATATTATAGCACAAAGTCTGAAAAGTCACTTGCTTTCTTATTCCAGTAACAAAATATGATCAGCAATCTGAGCTCAAAGTCTCAATAATGCCTTACAATTTGGGCAAAGTTTCATTTTTAATTGTCAAAAAAGAGATCCTTTTACAATAGAAGAGAGTTCCTTATATAGCCATTTCAAGAAGGACTCAGGAACATTAATACATCATGTTGCATTAGAATCTGTTAAGAAGACAGGGTGGAACTTAGGGGCATTTTACCCATTTGATTTTATCAATGTAGGGAAACAAGTCGCGCTTATTAAAAGTTTGCAACTTTCAATGTCTACCTGGCAATCTGATCTTATCTTCATCATTCCTCCTTTTCTGGTTAATTGAATCAGGTCCTGGATTCAGTTTGTTGTTATGTTCCTTCCTCACTTTCTATTGGTATTGGCCTTGAATTCTGTGAATGCATTCTGGTCTGTAGGTTCAAAGGATCAACAGTTATTTTGATGTCTTGAATTTTGATGTTCGCACGCCCGTCACTATGTTTTCAACAGCTAATTTGCTGTGTTGAATTTGATGTCTTCAGGTGCGTCACCCCTTGGTCTTCTTTTGGCTTTTTGCTTGGCACTTTTTTGGATTGGACTTGCCCTTTCGGGCCACGACTTCGAAACTCTTTTTGAACCACTTTGTTGAACCAATCATTTGAACCAAGCTTTGAACCAAAATGATTCAAGCTGATGGTTTAATTGAATGAACCAAGTTGATGAACTAAGCATTGAACCAAACGTTGAATTTGCCTTTGAACCATGTGTTTGAACCAACCATTGAACCAAGTTTTGGCTCAACGGTTCAAACAAAGCCTTGAATCGATTGACGAATTGTTTGTTTGAACCAAAGGATGAATCAAAGCTTTGAAAATGAAACAAAGCAAATGAACCAGAATGAAACAAAGCATTGAATCACTTGATTGAACATGCCTTTGAGCCATTTGACATTGAACCAAAGGACGAACCAAATGTTGAACCTACTAATGATGCTTGCTGATGTAGATTTCTGTTTGAACCAAGGTGATGAACCAATTCCAAAAATGACCAATTGTTAGAAATTGATTCTTTTGATTGAACCCACCTGCAGAAGCCGTGAAGCCCGTTGAACTTGTAGAAATGAGCATGTTTGTAGAGTCCATAGAAACCAAGTCCGTAGTTTTCTCTAACCTTGAAAGAGTCTGTGGATTTCAACCTGTAGAAGCCCATTGAACTTGACCTATTGAGTCCGTAGATTTCCTCTTCTTGCTGAGTCTGTAGATTCAAGCCTGCAGGGTCCGTAGATTTTTGAAAAGCTTGAAAAATGAGGAATTTGAATGCCCATGACAAATTTTGGAAAGGGAAGAGATAATTTTGGTCTGTAGGACCAAAATAATTCAAATTTTGTCCCAAAAATAGCTGATATTTTTGGGGGACAACATGTTGATAAATTTTTATTTAAATAATAAGGAACATAATATTATGATTATCAAACATTTTATAGTTGATCAATATACTTCTTCATGCATTTAGATTCATCATACCTAGATTTCTTGCAATAGCCATACGTGAGTCACTCTTTCTTAGGTTTCCCTTCTAAAGAGAAAAACTCTTTTGATGCTTTGGACTTAGCATCAAATTTTTGACCTTTTCTTTTCTCTGGGTCATCCTTGTTCTATTTATTATCTTTGTTGTCAAAAAAAAATATTTGTCATGACTCATAATTAAGGCATATGATTTAGATGATTTCAGTGTACACATTTAAATAAGCTTGTCTTACACTCGAGTCAACAATACATTCATCTAAATATGACATGGTCCATGTGGCTCTAATGGCACATTTGGTGGTGTGTAAGGTAAAACTGAAGACAAAATAGTCACATCTTAATTTAATAAGAATGGAAATAATCAATTGATCTTTTTTTTATCAATGCCACACAGTTTCAATTGTAACCTAAGTGATTTGAACTTTATGAAGAAGTGTATCGTATCAAAATCACCTAAGTTCAAACTCATGAGCTCATTCTCTAACTCATAACCTCTCGTTATATCTTACTTCATGTTACATCTTAATTTTTTCTAAGAAAATTTGTTTAATTATCCATGGATATTTATAGTTGGTGATATGATTTGATTATTATTTGATTAAGCTATGAGTTATATGTTATTATGGGACGGTTGAATATTTCTTTGATAATATGATTGTATTACTATAAGTTAGTTGAAGTGAATATTTTTTACATTGTGATCATGTTGATTTGTTATTTCAATAGTCTTTTATAATATACATGTCATGATATATGGACTAACTACCTTCTTATCGTGAGTTGAATGTAAAAGAGATTCATCCCTCAAAGCATGATAGAAGAAGAGCATCATCAAAGAGGGTGATGTAGATGCAGATTTTGGGTGTCGTCAAAGAATGGCTAAAACCCTACACACACCACATTAAATAGTACATATTATATGTATTATAGAATTGTTAGATTTGGTATATTCCTTATCTTATTTGCACTTAGATAATTGCATGTGTGTGTTAGCTCAACTTTATACTTCGGTAAATTAAGCTCGTATGATTGCATTATAATTAGCTATTAGTCATATTATTATTAAGTTAGGATGATTGTTTATCTATGCTAAATTAGTAACTAATAAATAAATTAATTGTTTTATAATTAGAAGATAAAGTAATCATTAAATTAGAAAAATATATATATAAATAAGAAAAATTAATAAATGAAATAAATAAAATAAAATAAAGGTAAGGTGTTATATATATATATTCTTTGAAAATAAAATGAATAAAAGAAAATGAAAAATCATGAAGAAAAGAAGAGGCAAGCTTTAAAAGAAAGCCTAACATCCATACAATTGGGGAGGGGGAACACAAAAAGGAGGAAGAGAATAGGAGTACGTATTGGAGAAGAAAGGAGAGAGAATAAGGGGTGCAAGTGGAGAGAGAGAGGGTAGAATGGAGCATTGAAGAAAGGATGGAAGATACCTGATCGTACCATCTCAAACTATTACCAGATAGGCGCCATTGTTAACTTTAGAAAAATCAAGAAAATTTTTATGTTTAGAATATTATGATTTACCAATTTAAACTATCACTAATGAAACCAATATTGAGAATATATCGTATATATTATATTATTCAGAGATATTACGTACTATGTATACTATAATGATCTATTAGTGTATTTACCATTTGTGTGTGGGTTATTATTTAAAATCAGTTATTTATACAGTGGATTATGGTTTATGTGTCATATTAACCATGAAATCAAACTATATAATTAAAGTGACGTGTATAAGTTAGTCTTTATAGTGATTCAAGTACTTATAGCATACCATAATTAATATATATATGCAGCGAGCTATATAAGTAAACAAAAATCTTCATATATACTTATAACATGTGCCCTAATTATTCAAGTACTTATTTGAGCTATAATAATTATATACAAGTCCACTGCATATATATATATATATATGAAACCAATATTGAGAATATATTATATATATTCTATTATTCAGAGATATTACGTACTATGTATACTATAATGATCTATTAGTGTATTTACCACTTTTGTGTGGGTTATTATTTAAAAGCAGTTATTTATACAGTGGATTATGGTTTGTGTGTCATATTAACCATGAAATTGAACTATATAATTAAAGTGACGTGTGTATAAGTTAGTCTTTATAGTGATTCAAGTACTTATAGAATACCATAATTAATATATATATATATATATGCAATGAGCTATATAAATAAACAAAAATCTTCATATATACTTATAACATGTGCCCTAATTGTTCAAGTACTTATATGAGCTATAATAATTATATACAAGTCCACTGCATATATATATATATATATATATATATATATATGGATACTTGTTTATACATAAAACACTCTAAGTTCTGGAGAGGAGAACTCTAATGCCATTAAAATCTAACAAATAGATTATTAAGGAATACAAGGCTTGATATATAGTGATATGCATAACACTATATAACTCTGAGTTACGTCATGAGTTATGGATTATTAATATATATAATGCATTATAACTCTAATGTAATGTAAAGTAATGAATAATATAGGTTAATATAATCCAAATTCTACGATTAGTAATGTAAAGTAATTAATATATAGGTACTAGAGTTATAAACGGTTAAGTTATATATATATATATATATATATATATATATATATATATATATATATATATATATATATATATATATATATATATATATATATATATATATATAGCTAGATTATAACTCTTAACTATAATAGTATACTTAAAGTTGCTTAAATATTATAGTATACTATACCAAATCCAGTATACTATGTGTATTTTGGCTTGATTAACAGTATATATCTTGGGAGCACAATGTCAGTTCACTGTGCCATAACACTTATTAGGATTCTTATTGTTATTTTAGCATCGACAGTGGAGTTTGGCCCAACGAACTAGCGTGTTGGCTCTTTCACACAAGACTGCGGTCTTGTGTGCTCACCTAAAGCACGTAGTAGGAAACCAGTTCCTACAAGTTTTATTGCACAACATTATTATCTTAGTCATGTTCTTCCTTGAGTGTATTTAAATAGATACCATATAAAAGCATAAATAAACTACTTTGACTCTAGTATTACCAAACTCAGCCATTGTGATCAAATAAACTACTACCATCACTAATTAGTATCATTGTTCTCTAAATAGAAAAGATATGTTAAGTTCCTTATTAGGCTTTAGTTAGTTCTCTCAAATCAATACAACACATTTAAAATTCATGAATGAACATAAAATTATAGAGGGTTCACAATTCATATATTCAGTGTAAACATCAAAATTAACAATACAGCTATTCTCATAGTACTTTACAACACGAGTATTTACACTTGTTTATCCTTGACTAGGTGTTTACAATCATTAATGGCAAGATTAATTCACCAATGGACTCTCAACAGATTGAGAGTCATGGTGCTCAATCAATTAGTTCTTCATAAGGACCCAGGCCTTTGCACCCCCTATATCCTTATTCTATGCTAGATCCTTGTTGTCATGTGTTCCTCTCCTTGTGGGTTGGTGCAAAACTTCTTATGAATAAGGTATGGATGACCCATATGAATCATTCTTTTAATTTTTCCCACTTCATATGTGCTCCCCTAGTATTCTACTTCTATTTCAAGTCTTATGTTCTCAGATTCATTGTGACTCATTCTCTTTTGACTGGGTCCTCTCGCATTGGTCCTTCCGTGCCATTGTCCTCTTGTGCCATGTAGCTTCTATGCCATGATGATTTTGTGCCTATCAATATCAGCATCATGGTCCTTTTGTGCCATGGTCCTTTCACATCATGTCAATCTTATACCAAAATGGCTAATACTTTGCCAAAATTTGGGGCCAACATCACCCCACACTATGCTTTTAGTTTGTCCCAGACTAAGTCATGCTAGCGGCCTTTGTCAAAAACTCAGGTCCCATCTACTTAATCTCCTTCTTCATAATGTCTCAATGTGATAATTCCTTGAGCACCTTCATAATTATTTATTCTATGGACCCCTTTGATTTATTCATTTCCTCGGGTTGGCTAGAGGTCACATTGGCCTTTTTGACTAGTTCATCGAGGGATGTGGTAGCATCCTTCTAGATGTCTTCAAGTATAGAAACCTATTTATCAACATGTCCTTAAAGGACTACAAAACTTGCATTCATTTATTAATGATGTATGTTGATTGTGTTATCCACCATCTCTAAATCCCTAAATGCCTTAGCACACTCAGCATGATCCTTTATTAAGAGTACAACATCAACTAACTATTGCCTCTGAGCTTCTTCAACTTGGAATTGAGCCTCCACGATCTTATTAGGGTGCATCAGCCTTGTCTTATATGGTGAAATGTTATGCTAGCTATAGTCATTTGTCTTTCAACGTGAGCTACTCTTTGCAGCACTTCAGTAGAAGGTTCACCAAGGTCTCTAACTTGCCTATGGCATCCTCTTCAAGAGGTACTATTATAGGCTAGAATTTCACCCTTTATGGGAGAGTTTCTCAAGCTCTATCACTCCTACCTACAAGCATTGGGACAACCTCAGGCTATGGGTATCCTATCATGAGGTTGAACCTCTAGGCTTTTTAATGAGGCTAGTTGCTCATATGCTTCACTTCAGCTCTCATTTCTCATGCCAAAATCTATTGCTTGTTGTCCCCCAAAGATATTAGCTATTTTTGGGACAACATTTGAATTATTTTGGTCCTACAGACCAAAATTATCTTTTCCCTTTCCAAATTTTGTCTTGGGCATTCAAATTCCTCATTTTTCAAGCTTTTCAGAAATCTACAGACTGCAAACAGGCTCATTTCTTCAAGTTCAATGGGCTTCACGACTTTTGCAGGTGGGTTCAATCAAAAGAATTGGTTTCTAATAATTGGTCATTTTCAGAATTGGTTTGTCACCTTGGTTCAAAGAGTTATTTCCATCGGCAAGCATCAGCAACAAGTTCAATGTTTGGTTCATCTTTTGGTTTAATCTCAAATGGTTCAAAGGCAAGTTCAATCAAGCGGTTCAACGCTTTGTTTCAACATTTGGTTCATCCACTCAGCTTCAGTACTTTGATTCATTCTTTGGTTCAATCAAACGGTTTTTCAGTCAGTTCAAAGCTTTGTTTGAACCGTTGAACCAAAATTTGGTTCAACGTCTTGGTTCCACGAAAAGGTTCAAAGCCTTGGTTCGACAGTTAGTTCAAACACATGGTTCAAAGTCTTGGTTCAACGGTATGGTTCAAACATTTGGTTCAATGGAATGATTCAACAGTTGGTTCATCGCCAAAGTTCAAAGAGTTTCCCAAAGAAGCTTTAAGGCCATTCAAAGACTGCCCGAAGGGTGGATACCCTTGTGGGAGGCTCTTCCCGACTCAAAATGTGTCATTTCTTAAGGCCCGAAAGGACAAGTTCAATCTGAAAAAGTGCCAAACAGAAAAGTCAAAAGAAGACAAAGGAATGACGCACCCGAAAACATCAAATTCAACACAGTGAATTAGCCATTGATCCTTTAAACATACAGATATACAGATCAGAATACATTCACAAATTTCAAAGCCAAGACTAGCAGAAAGTGGAGAAGGAACAAGAACAGTAAACTAAATCCAAGACCTGATTCAATTAACCAGACAAGGAGGAATGATGAAGATAAGATCATATCGCCAGGTGGACATTGGAAGTTGCAAACTTTCAATAAGCGCGACTTATTTCCTTGCAATGATAAAATAAAATGGGTAAAGCGCCCCTAAGTTCCAGCATGTCTTCTTAACAGATTCCAACGCAAAATGATGTATTGATTATTCCCAAGTCCTTCTTGAATAGGTTATATAAGGGACTTTCTTCTATTGTAATAAGGATCTCTTTTTTGACAATTAGAAGGAAACTCTGCCCAAATTGTAAGGCATTACTAAGACTTTGAGCTCAGATTGCCGATCATATTTTGTTACTGGAATAAGAAAGCAAGTGGTTTTTCAGACTTTGTGCTGTTATATCTTTGTTATTGAGGAAATTGTTCTTATGTATTTTTCTTCAATATATCTTCTATTCCTTTAATTCAACAAGCAGAATTAGTGACAGCAGTCAAGAAGGTGTCCTAAAGAGTCAACTGTGGAGAGACTTTGTGCCCCCATAATTACCTTTAGTGTGTGTTCTTTTCATTTCTATGTAAAGGACCTTGAGGCGACTTTGTGCCCTCATTGTCCTTCGTATCTTACTCTTGAGCAATCCAGGTGAAGACTTTGTGCTGCATCCCGATTTGTTGGTTATCATATCCATTGCTACTTTTTGTTGTTACTGCTAGGAGTATTCTTGTGGTTTGCTGAATAGTATTTCTGAAAGAAGAGGAGTATTGTCTATCATTTCCCTTGAGTTTTTCCTTTGATCCGCGCACATCATCTCTAAAGAAAGAGAGATGGATGGTTTGTCCTACCCATGAGTATTATTTTATGCTTATATATATATATATATATATATATATATATATATATATATATATAGAGAGAGAGAGAGAGAGAGAGAGAGAGAGCATACCTACAGGGAACCTCCCCTTGATGAGAGGAGAGATTAGTGTCTTTCTAATGTGGTAAAACTACACATTTGGATGACTAATCTTCCAACTTTGGCTGATCATACCTATTTTGTTTATCAGTACGCTGATCAACAAAATATTCAACCAACACTGTTGACTAAGGAAAAGGGATAGGAGGATAACATAAAAAGGAAAATCTAAGCTAAGAGAGGTGATGCACCAAAAGGGAGTGAACCACATCAGACTGAAAACTTTAGTGACTACTACAGGACTTAAACAGGATAAGTCTAGTGATCCTATTTCAAAGCTGCAAGTCGAGTATTTGTGCTGAGGTCAAAAGGGAAGATGCACTTTGAAAGGTAGGAATAAATGGTCTGTAGGAGAGACACTATGACTCATAATGCTTCAAAAAGGCACCAAAGGCTAACACATCACATGACCTACAAGAAACCAAGAAAACTAAAGTGAGGTGCATAGAGAAATCATAGATGATGAGGAAAAACATACATTCTACAAGTTAATCTTCAATAATGCACACTTAAATTTAGCAAAAATCATGAAGTTATCTTGTGTTGATTCAAGAGAGTGTTACAAATAAATTTTGATAGAGTGCCTCTATCACTAGTCGAGGGATCCTTATTAAGGCCCAAAAGCCTGTATATATAGCAGAAAGGGGATGAGAGAAGAGGGGGCATGTGTGAGAGGATGGAGAGGGGAGTCATAAATGATTGAGATATTTTTTATAGCTTCCTTGAATCCCTAAATGCATCCATTCTCCTTTATCACTAGGATAAGGCTCCCATACTTGTGTACTTGGAAGTGTCATGACCAAACCTATTTTGAGTGGTAGCTAATCGAGGGCATGACTAGAAGCATGGATCTACATATTCATTCAAGTCACTCACCCAATTTATACAAGTGGATGTGAACAACTCTTTTGTTTCCTTCAAGATCTTTAATGATGGGGTTTGGTTCTTATTATTATCTTAGATCAACTTGAGTCATCTTTACTTCTATTGTCTTTGCCTTAGTCATTTAGTCCTTTATGTCATTGATCTATTTGGTTTCACTGACCCCACGTGTGTATTCACTCCATTATATTTGAGTGCATGATCAATCACGATCCCTTGGATCCTTCTCCTGACTTTTTGACACATTCTATTTCTTGCCACATGTCAAATCTTAGAATCTCTTGACCATTTCACTTATTTCACTTCATTGATCTAGGTCTGTGCGATCCTAACAAGTGTCACCTATTTATTTTTTGTTATCCTCATTGCTTACTACTTACCTGCTTATTTCTTTGGGCTTCTCATTGCTCACTAGTTGCTTCGGACTTATCATTCTTTGCAACTTTCTTCTTTTTGGATCACTTTTATGCAAAACTTTTTGCCTTAGAACCTTTTCCCTTGGATTTTATCTTGCAGTAAAGTTTCAGACTACTTTCCCAAAGCTCATTATTTCAAAGGAATTCCCTTGGCATGTTTTCTAAGAGCCTTTTACATCTTTCCTGAGCCATTTTAATTCAACGGCTACTTCCTTCGGGCCATTCCTTTGCTTTACAATTGGTCTTTTGGCTTTGTGCAAGTGTCCTTTTTGAAGGGAAAGTACCCTTCAAAAATCTACTAAGTGTCCTCTTTTGAAGGGTAACTACCCTTTGGAATTTGCAATGATCCTTCCCGAAAGGAAAATACCCTTTGGGATTTTGTAATTGATCCTTTTTCGAAGGGATTCTACCCTTCAAAAAAATTTAAATGGCCTTTTTCTTAGTAAACTTCTTTCGGACAAAAAGTCCAAAGGAATTCTTTCTTTTGCAAATTGCCCCTTCGAGATCCAAATAAACCCTTCGAAAAAAATGCCTCACCCTTTTGGAAAAGTCCTTCAAAAATTTTGAAAATGGCCCTTCGGAAAGGAACATACCCTTCAAAAAAGTTGAAAAGGTACCTTTCATAAATTTTTGAAGAGGACCATTTCTTTTGAAAGTGCCTTTTGAAAAACTGAAAAATGGCCCTTTGAAAAAAATGAAAAGGACCACTTTCCTAAGAAATGCACCTTTCAAGGAAATTGTATAGGGCATTTTTCTTAAAGAAAAGATCCTTCGAAAAACCTTGCTTGGAGACTTCTCCAAAGAAAACAAGTTTCAGAACTTTTCCTTTGGAAAAAGTTTGAAAGAATTCTGACACTAAAAGTCTAAAAAAATGCAAGTAAAGACTTAACTGAAAATGAGATTTTGCAGTTGGCTTCTACTTGATCGGGTTTTCCACACTTGCCTACTTTGGACTTCTCAAACCTCACTACTTAATACTTCAGACTTTCCATTGTTTTCAACTTATAAGGAAATTTAATTAAAGCAGCTCTACTGATAGAGTCTATAGATTTTTTGATAGAGTCTGTAGTTCTTCTGATAGAGTTCATAGTTCTCTGATGGAGTATGTAGTTCTTCAAATGGAGTTTTTAGTTCTTTTGATGGATTCCATAGTTCTTTGATGGAATCCGTAGATTTTCAAATGTAGTCTTTTGAAGGGTAACTACCCTTCAAACTTTGCAATGATCCTTCTCAAAAGGCAAATACCCTTCAGGATTTTGTAATTGATCCTTTTTCGAGGGATCCTACCCTTCATAAATTTTTGAATGGCCTTTTCCTTAGTAAACTTCCTTCAAACAAAAAGTCTGAAGGAATTCTTTCTTTTGCAAATTGCCCCTTAGAGATCCAAACAAACCCTTCAAAAAAAATGCCTCACCCTTTTGGAAAAGTCCTTCGAAACTTTTGAAAATGGCCCTTCGAAAAGGAACATACCCTTCAAAAAATTTAAAAAGGTACCTTTCAAAAAAAATTGAAGAGGACCATTTCTTTTGAAAGTGCCTTTCAGAAAAGTGAAAAATGGCCCTTCGAAAAAAATGAAAAGGACCACTTTCTCGAGAAATGCACCTTTCAAGAAAGTTGTATAGGGCATTTTGTTTAAATAAAAGATCCTTCAAAAAACCTTGCTTAGACACTTCTCCAAAGAAAACAAGCTTTCAGAACTTTTCTTTTGGACAAAGTTTGCAAGAATTCTGACACTAAATGTTTAAAAAAATTCAAGTAAAGATTTAACTAAAAATGATATTTTTTACTTAGCTTCTACTTGATTGGGTTTTCCACACTTGCCTACTTTGGACTTCTCAGACCTCACTACTTACTACTTCAGACTTTCCACTATTTTCAACTTATAAGGCAATTTAAGTAAAGTAGCTCTACTGATTGAGTCTATAGATTTTTTAATAGAGTTCATAGTTCTTCTGACAAAGGTCATAATTCTCTGATGAAGTATGTAGTTCTTTGAATGGAGTCTATAGTTCTTATGATAGAGTCCATATTTCTTTGATGGAGTCGGTAGATTTTCAAATGGAGTCTGTAGTTCTTTGATGGAGTCCGTAGTTCTTCAAATGGAGTTCGTAATTCTTCTAATGGAGTCCATAGATTTTCTAATAGAGTTTGTATTTCTTTAAATCGATCAAAATTTTGGTATGTGGGCCAAAAGAAATGGCCAACATTTCTAATGACTCGTAGGGAAGCATGCCTACTATGCTTGAGAACCCAGCTCATTAACTTCATCCAATCCATTGGGCATGGAGTCATTGCTTTCTTTGACAAGGCTAACCATGTCTGGAACTCCCTTGAAGTAAGAAGGACAACCAGAAAAAAAACAAAGTGCCCAAGGCACTTATGAAGGGAACACACAACTGAAAAGATGTGCTAAAGACACTTAGGAGAAAACATGAAAAGCTATACAAAATGTATAAGATATATAATGGCTACAAACGCTTTTAATAACAAGGCTTTAGATGAATCCCATTGACTGGGATGGGTAATACCTCTCCATCTAGATGGGCAAGCTAAAAAGCATTATGTTTTTTATATCCATGGATCAAATAAGGGCCACTCCACAAGCTGTCAAACTTGGTATGGTTATCTAGCTTGGCCTTATTTGAATCCCATTTGAGGACTAGATCCCCCTCTTTAAAGTCTCTTGCTATGAATCTCTTGTCAAAGGCTTTCTTGACTTGAGTTTGATGTGACTCTAGTGTCTTCATTGTAAGTTCTCTTGATTTTTTGAGCTCTATGAGTTCAGCCAGTCTCATGTTCATGGGCTCATCTTCCAGTAGTTCTAGTTCATGGGCTAGTTCCAATGCAAGTAGCTCAAGAGAAATGGGCAACATGGCCTCCCTTCCATATACTAAAACATATGGTGAATTACCAAAAGTAGCTTTAGGAGTCATTGTGTCAACCCACAAGGTTGTCTTTAGTTTGGTGTGTTACACTCTCTGGTCTTCCTCCATAGGCCTCTTGATGATTCTTAGCAAATTCTTGCTTGTGGAATCAGCCAATCCATGTCTTTAAGGATAATAATTGGAATGGGTACTAAGGTAGATGCCCATTTTGAGAGCCCATTCACTAGTTTTTAGACCAAGAAATGCCAATGCATTGTCAAAAATGATAGTGGATAGAACACCAAACCTAGTTACAATGTTGTCATAGAAGTTTAGGATTGCACTTTTGTTAGCTTCCTTCAACATGATGGCTTCCACCCATCTAGTGAAGTAGTCAATTGTAGTAAGCACCCACTTATGCCCCACACTTGATGGAGGGTCGATTACTCTTATGAAATCCAAACCCCATTGTATAAATGGTTGCTCTTCCTGAATTAGGTTGAGAGGAAAAGCTACTAATCACCATGGCAGCTTCTTTATCTTTTTGAAGAACTTCCACCATGTGCTCACATACACCTCTACCTCTGACCAACATGGTCACTTTGATTTCCACATCAAACTCCATGATTTTTGTGATCCATCTAGCTCTTTTCTCATCTAGATATTTGTTGAGGAGGAAATACCTAACTCCAAGGTGGGGCACCATGAGATAAATGTTGTTGTTGGAGAGCATTGGTCTAAAATTCTTAAGACTCTTTACTGCTATAAGGATCTACTTCTCTATAAAAGAGTACCTCACCTCATATCCTTCCATCCCTTTATTGAAAAATGCAATTGGTTGCTCTATTCCTTCACCATTCTTTTGTATCAGCATAGATAACAAGTTCTCAATGTTGAAGAAGCTGTATGGCATGAAATCCTTGGAGAAATCAGGATTTATAAAGCGAGGGTGCTTGGGTAATGGCCTATTTGAGGGCTTCAAAGGCATCTTTTCCTTCTCTTTGCCAAGAAAAACTTGACTCTTCTTTAACATGTTAGTAATAGGCTTGACCAAGCTTGCAAAACCCAGTATGAACCTTATTACAAAATGTATTTTGCCAAGGAAGCTTTGAACTCCTTTCTTATGCTTGGGGAGAGAGAGTGCTAAGATGGCATCTACCCTTTCAAGATTAATAGATAGCCCTTCTTTTGAAATGATGTGGCCCAATAGCTTACCTTTATGTATGGAAAATACACACTTTTTGAGATTTAATGAGATCCCATACTCCCTGCATCTCTCAAAGATCAGCCTCAGGTGGTCCATGTGTTCGTTAGCATTCTTCAAGAAAACTGTGATGTCATCCAAGTAGACCAACACCATTTGATTCATAATTATTGTGAAATCCATGTCCATGGCTCTTTTAAAATTTACCCCAACATTTGACAAACCAAAGGGCATCTTTTAGTGCGTGTGCGTGTCCCATTTGGTGGTGAAGACAGTCTTGTACCGATCTTCCTATTTTACCAATACTTGCTTGTAACCTAAATATCCATCCAAAAGGGAAAAACATTCTAACCCTGCAAGTATTTGAATAATTTGTTCCATGGATGGTAGAGGGTAATGATCCTTCAAAGAGAGTTTATTCAAATCTCTAAAGTCAACACACATCCTAATTTCCCCACTCTTTTTCCTTATAGGCACCAAATTGGCTACCCATGATGAGTGGTTGATGGGGAAGATGATCTTGGATTCAATTAACTTGGTTAGCTCTCTCCTCATCAGCTCTTCAAATTTGAGATTAATAGGCCTTTATTTTTTCCTCACAGGCTTAGAATTGGCATCTAGTTCTATAGTATGCTAGGTTAACTTTGGATCAAAACCTTTTAGGTCACTGTATTTCCAAGCAAAGATGTCTGTGTATTCCTGATAGAGTGATATGAAAGCATGCCTCTAAGCCTTGTTGCTTACCTTCCTGAGCTTGAGAAGTTTGTCTTTGAAGATGAGGACTCTCTCAAAGTCTTCTTCATTAGTTGACATTACCACATTTTCTTTCATCATATGGTCTCCCTCATGGAAAAGGCCCTCAAGTGTGACCAGCCCTTTAGGAAGTTTGTTAGACTTCAGTTGAACTATTTGATCCTCATACTGATGTTAAAATTTAACTTGGTTGATTGAGGAAACCTCTACGTCTTGTTGTAATAAATAAGCAATTTGTCTATCATTTTTGAAATCTTGCCAATGGACTTCATTATCTGGCACTGATGGCCTCACCAACACCTTAACATGTGGTTGAACATTGGCCTCTTTTATTTTAGTCATAATATCAAACTGAGCTCTCACCATTTCTAACCTATCAACATGTTGATTCTAGTTCCTTGGTAAAGCTTGGATGTTGAAGGCTTCAAAATCTTCAATTAGGTCCCGCACTCTATTTTTATAAAACCTCATCAAAGGGTTCTTTGTGATGTTCAATGTAATGTCCCCTCTTTCTTAAGAGATATTGCAGAGTTTTGGGTTAGCCTATTCCAACATTTTTATAGGCTAACAATGGAGTTAAGGGAATGATTTGCTAGGCAATTATGATTTGTACCATGGAAGAGTTTTATTTTCGATAAGGTGACTTAATGATTTTTTACAAAGTTATTTTATGAAGTCATTTTTTATAAAGTTACTTTATGAGCAAAATAGAAAAAATCATAAAAGTGACTTTATAAACTGAAATTATAAAAATAAATAAAGGAAAATCATAAATTGGGTTTATAAAGTGGAATTATAAATTTAAGTGAAAAATTACTAAAAAAGAAATATTTTATTATTTCCCACAAGTGGATGTGAAATAACTTTATATTATTTCCTAATGAGGTGTTGGGTTCCAAAAGTGAATGGAGAATTATAAAAGAACCCTAGTTATTTCATTTTCTCATTATGTGATTTTGGAAAATTTGAACTTCTTCATACTTGAGCTGGTATTTTCATGCCTAGCTAATTCTAAGGATGAAAACCTTTAGAATTTAGTGGATTGGATGAAACTTCAATCCCACCATTGAGAGAGGAATCCATCCTAGGTTTCTTATTGAGTTGCATTGCAAATTTATGTTGATTGCAGCCAAGGGTTTACATATTGCATCATTTTTCTTGGGCAACTAGGGTTTGAAGTTTTATTTATAGATTGAGGAAAAAAGAATTCAGATCTGAAGGTTATATATTTTCATCTACAAATGCATTGTTAGGGTTTGGGAGTAAATTACTTGTTTTGAAAGGAATTTTTGGTCATTGGCAACATTTATTAATATACAGATTTTTGTTTCAAATTTATATAGTTTTATATCAAATTACACACCCAAGGGTTTAGTAGTCAAATTTGGTATTGTATTGGCATCACATCAATCCAGGGTTTCATTGCTCCAATCCTAGACTAGCTGCCTTTATTTGGGGGAGATTAGGGATTGTTTTGGTAGCCATTTACATCATTATGATCAGAAAATACATCAAACATTAATAGTAGGGTTTGAGAGCATCTACATTAGCAATTTCTTGCCATATATGTGATCATATTAAGCCTAAATGAAGTAACAAGAAAATGTATATGTGGTGAATCCAATACTAGGGTTTGTTTGCATATTATAGACACATTTTAGAAGTATTTTTAGTTTGATATCATCTGTATCAGACCTGATAATCTTTGTATTTAGATCTAATATATTGTCAATAAAGTGGAAATTGTATGTGAAATTCTTGTTATTGGTTTATGTAAACATTATCTAACATTTATATGTTTTATGTGATCATTTTGGAATTGAAATCCATCAATAATCAAACAAATAAAACCCTTCAACTCAAAAAAAAGAGATTGCATGCCAAGTGTTTGACAAAATGTCAAACAACCAAAATTGTAAAATTAGGTTAGAACTAGATAGGGTTCTTACAGTGGTATCAGAGCCATGATCCTACCAACTTGTTGGGTAAAGATCAGTTATTTGTACTTCAGTTTAGTTTGAGTTATGGTTGTGGACAGTGAGATGGGAACTATGGGGAAGTTACCTAACATGAAAAAAATGTTGAGGAATTTTCACCATTCACAATAAAGGGGGCTTAAAAAATTACAGCATGTTGAAGATTCACTTTCAAGGAAAATTAGACACACTATTGATTTATCTCCATTTAACAGAAAAATTATGGCTAGATATGATAAGTATCGCTCACTTCCTCAAGAGATATAAGACATGCTTTCATACACACAATTTTTGGGTATACCAGATGAGGATGAAGATGACTTGATGTTTTCAAGTTCATATCAGTAGCAAAAAAATAAAGAAAGCATTGGGAAAAGTGAAGTGTTAAATATTCAAGAACTAGGAAAGGAAGAGGAATCACTTATTTTCAATTTGTAGCCTACAAGTGATCATAATCAATGCAAAAATCAGTCATCATGTGGGAGTCCTAAAGAAGAAATAGCGTTGGATCAAGAAGAGACACATGACACAATATTGAGTCATCATGTTGATCATGAAGTGGAAAAGATTACAATCATTGATCAGCCCATCAGAGATGTTAAAAATATGACACCAAGGTATGACACTTATTCTGATTTTTGTAACAACAGTCCTAATCATGAGGTAACATCCATTTCACATGTGGATGATGGTATTGTAGAGTCTTCTAATATTGGTATTCAAGGTTTGGGTGTTAACGATGAATTATGTATTTTGGATTTATGCCACAAACATTATGCTTTTGTATATCAGACCTTGGAAGATGTGAACAAGACTCAAGTCTTGTATGACAATTAGCTATAAAGAGCCAAGAAGGCTAAGTTAGTGGTTGCACATGTAGAAAAACACCTTCAACAAGTCAAAGAATGATGCAATCAGGTAGATAATGCAAGGCAAAAAAGATAATAATACATTATATCATTATTTCTTCCAAGGGAAGAATGTATACAAGAAGTGCATGCATCTAGATATGTTGAGGATGTGCTTAATGAAGATGATAAAGCAATAGCTCTTGGTACAAAATTAGATATATCCAATGAAGTTTTTGAGAATGTTAACCTCCTTGAGGATATTATTAGAATGAACATATATGATAAGGTTGTTGAAAAAGAGCATGATGAAGGTGAGTACATTGAATCTTCCAAATCAACTTATAATGGTGAATTCTTATCTCATTTCAGTGATGGTAGTTTAGATGTGTATCAGTTTGACTCTCAATCCAAACCTACGAAGAGAAGTGTACATGAGGATTTCAATATTGGTGACTTGGAGAGTGATTTTTTTAAAGAAACCATCACACATGAGGTATCTCCTATTTGTGTTAACAAAATTAATTTGTGGGATCCAAGTGTGGTGTGTGATTATGAGGTGAATCTAGCTAAATCTATTGGGCCATCTAGGATCATTGATGGGTTACTTCATATAGTGGACTATTATGGATTGGATCATCATGAGATATTACTTGGCCTTATGGGGTTACCACAAGGGAGGAATTACTATGGTGGTGTATAGTTTGATGGGGTGAATACCATTGATGTTGAATTTTCAAGCGGCATTAAATACACTTTCGATGGGAACCATATGAAAATCAGAGTATCACAGTGTCAACATGGTAGAGTCATTCTTTGGGTTGGTATCTATGCACAAGATCCTTTTAGGGGTTATTGGTGACTAATGATGATGGAAGAAGCATACCATGAGATATTTCACCATCTCTACATAGTAGTTGCAAGGAATCAAATTTTGAGTTGGGTGACCTTGAAGGTGATATTGTTAATACATATGAAGGCAATGTGTTATGTAATGAGAAAATTGACTTGGAAAAGTTGGATCAAAGTCAATTAGCAGGACAAGAGTTGAAGGTCAATGAAGGTACAACTTGAAACCACAGGATAGTCGTTAAGACAAGTAATTCAATTGGTTTTTAGCTGGGTATAACTCTTGGACCAGCACTTGATGATGACAGTCCTGATTTTTTTATTATGGAAAACACTCCATTACCCTCACATAACCATGAGGTGATAAATGAATCATATGAGGATGATCTTGATGATACTCAAGATGTGATGACTAAACATGAGATAACTATTGTGGATTCAAGTTGCAAACAATCTGATTTTTCATATCATAGCATAGAAGAAACTCAAAGATTGTGTGATGAATGGTTGCAAAGAGCTAAGGAAGCAAGGTTGATTACTGCCCAAGTATGTCATCACCTACAAGAGATCAAGGAACATCACAAATAGCTAGATCAAGCAAAGGAACAACAAAGATCTTACTTTAGATCTCTACTTCTTCCAAGGGAAGAATACATAGTGACGGAGCAAACAAAGGAGGAGACTCTTGATGAAAGCAAGCAAGAAGAGTATGCAGATTTGGAGAGGTATGACTTTGTTCATGTCCCTGATTTGCATCATGAATTGTCTTTTTTTGAGAATGGACCAACCACTAGTGATGGAAGTTCACATGAAGGAGTCATAAGTGGTTCAATTTGTGTAAATATAAATGATTTTTATCATAAGATTCATGAGTCACTTTTTTTGGAGTTGAGTTTGGCAAAGAGTGAAGTCATGAAGATAAAGGGGATCTATACACATGGAGATTTGTCTTGCAGCCATGGGACATAAATTATGGCACATAACATGCTTGATTTTCCATTGAAGAGATCCCTTGGACCTGCACTAATGAATGAGCATTCATTCGTGAAAGGACAGGTGAAGGAAGGCACTATTAAAAGGCATAACAAAAATTCTAATCTTTTGATTTTAGACAGCAATCCTTCACTTTTGCATAGTCAAGATTAGTCAAGGCACAACATACACTTGGATTGCATGATGGACCACACACCTAGTGGATTAACCACTAGTAGTATACCTACATGTATAGATGGAGACATTGGTGATTCAGATTTGGTTGAGCCTCTGGCCATTAATGGAGAACTTGAGGTGTTTACTTATAATCAGATACAATTCCATCATGTTGATGACTCTTAGGTAGAGTATTTAGTTGCTCTATTTCCTAGATTTGTGATGCATACCATGGAGTCGCGTGCATGCATTGGGTATAATTTGGAGATTAAGTGGAACTATGGCATTAGATATGGAGGTCAACAGGTTTGCATAGATGTACTAGCCCTAGTTCATGAAAACTATCTTCATACTTTGATAGGAGATGGATGTCCTACTATATTGCTCACAAATATCCTACAGGACATTTGGAGGACAATAGTAGTTTGGGTACTTTGGAGAGGTTTTGATCATCTCTTCATCATTAGAGGATGGTGTATGGATGATGTTCTATCACCATATGGAATTGGTGATGACATTGACATTCATTTGGGTCACACTTTTAATTAGGAAGCTATTGTTCAATTCTATATAAGCAACCCACTAGGAGTGACTACACACTTTCTTGCACTTGTGAGGAGTACTCTACATAGCCATTAGAGATCTATAGAGGTTGGAGAATTGTTTGGTGTTATTAGTACATTGGGACACTTTGATCTCTACATAACTATTGGATTTGATTCAGATATGATGGACTTCACCATTCATGGAGGCCTCAATGAGTATGCTTATGTTTTGACATCCTACTATTGTGATGATGCTTTGGTCATTGGATCACAAGAGGGCAGAGTGAAGTTTTGGTCTACAGTTGTAATCAAAATGGTGTAGCATTCGCATGGTAGAGTTTTCATGAGATGGATTTGGAATCTAGGGGGTGGTATGCGATTGCTTGATGGCAAGCAATCCCAAGAAGGGAGGACTGTAATGTCCCTTCTTTTCTAAGAGATATTACAGATTTTTGGGTTAGCCTATTCTATCATTTCCATAGGCTAACGATGGAGTTAAGGGAATGATTTGCTAGGCAATTATGATTTGTACCATGGAGGAGTTTTATTTTTGACAAGGTGATTTAATGACTTTTTACAAAGTTATTTTATAAAGTCACTTTTTATACAGTTACTTTATGAGCAAAATAAAAAAAATCATAAAATTGACTTTATAAAGTGAAATTATAAAAATAAATAAAGGAAAATCATAAAGTGGGTTTATAAAGTGGAATTATAAAATTAAGTGAGAAAATACTAAAAAAAGAAATATTTTATTATTTCCCACAAGTGGATGTGAAATAACTTTATATTATTTCCTAATGAGGTGTTGGGTTCCAAAAGTGAATGGACAATTATAAAAGAACCCTAGTTCTTTCATTTTCTCATTATGTGATTTTGTAAAACTTGAACTTCTTCATATTTGACCTGGTATTTTTATGCCTAGATAATTTTGAGGATGAAAACCCTTAGAATTCAGTGGATTGAACGAAACCCCAATTTTACAATTGAGAGAGGAATCCATCTTGGGTTTCTTATTGAGCTACATTGCAGAATTATGTTGATAGCAGCCAAGGGTTTGTAGATTTCATCATTTTTCTTGGGCAGCTAGGGATTGAAGTTTTATTTACATATTGAGGACAAAAGAATTTAGATCTAAAGGCTATATTGGCATATTTTTATCTACAAATGTATTGTTAGGGTTTAGGAGTAAAGTGCTTCTTTTGGAAAGAATTTTTGGTCATTGGCAACATTTATTAATATGTAGATTTGTGTTTCAGATTTCTACAGTTTTATATCAGATGTAGATCCAAGGGTTTAGTAGTCAAATTTGGTATTGTATTAGCATCACATCAATCTAGGGTTTCATTGCTCCAATCCTAGACCTAGCTGCCTTTATTTGGGGGAGTTTAGGGATTGTTTTGGAAACCATTTACATCATTATGATTAGCAAATACATCGGACATTAATAGAAGGGTTCGAGAGCATCTACATCATCAACTTCTTTCCATGTATGTGATCATATTGAGCCTAAATGAAGTAACAAGCAAACAGGTGTGTGGTGAATCCAATGGTAGGGTTTGTTTCTATATTATAGACACATTTTAGAAGTATTTTAAGTCTGATATCATTTGTATCAAACATGATAATCATTGTATTCAGATCTAATATATTGTCAATAAAGTGGAAATTGTATGTGAAATTCTTGCTATTGGTTTATGCAAACGTTGTCTATCATTTATATGTTTTATGTGATCATTTTGGCATTGAAATCCATCAAGATTCAAACAACATAACCCAAAAACTCAAAAAAATCAGATCGCATACCAATTGTTTGAAAAAAAATGTTAAACAAGCAAAATTGTAAAATCAAGGCAAAACTAGACAAGGTTCTTACATTCAAGCCTCTGACTTGGTTCACTATAAGTGTATTGTCTCCATATGCTTGCAATTGTTGATTCCTCTTTTATTCACCCATTGGAGACCATGGATAAAGCCTTCATATTATACTGCATTATAAGAGCAACTGAAATGGAACCTATAGGAAGAGAAATGCTTATTATTACCTGAACGGGAAATCAACATTGCCCCTGCACCTACTCCATTTTTGCTTTTTAAACCATCAAATAATAACTTCCACATACCATTGAGGTCTTCTTTAGGTCCAATAAGGGAAGGCATGAGCTGATTTTCTTCATGTATCAAATAGACACCCATGTCTCTTTCTTCAACACCTTCCAAAGGGTTGAGAAATTAGTTATCCCCCTATAGCTCATCTAAAAACAAGTCTGTAAACTCTTCAGGATGAGTATTCAACACTTGACCAGTAGTAAATTCATCCTCATCAAGGATGGTAAAATTGATGTTTATGTTATTTGGATGATGAGGCTCAATGTGGAATTGTGCCATGGGCTCAGCCTTGATTGATACCTTAGTCCCATACCTTGTTCTGAATACCATGTAGGACCAATCTACTGCTAGATAACCACCTATCTTGGCTGTGAATTCTCTAGAGAGGCATAACACAAAGTGAGGAGTTACATCAAGGATCAACACATCTTGAGCCACTGAAACACTAGGACAAGCATGTAGGGTCATATTCAAATCCTTGATGATACCAGATGGCTTTGTGGAAGAATCGGCAAGCTATAGAACTCCCTTGGTATGTAGCTCGTATTTGAGGTTCAGCTGATCAGCTATGGACTTTGGCATTATCACAGTGCTAGCTCCACTATCTACCAAATCAATTATGCACCAATGAGTCACCAATGATTAATTAAATGTAGAAAGGAGGAGGTTTGACCACATTACTTAACATTTCTCCCGTAAGACCCTTGGTTGCATTAGTGAGGACCTCAACTTCTTTGCTTGGTTGTTTACCTGTAGTTGTTATAATACCTATCTTGGAAAAACCTTCTTGAAGGATATCCACTTGAACAGGCATGGAAAGCATGTCCCACATTGGTATGCTCACATTGGATTTCTTCATTTGTTCAATAATGTTGATTGGTGTACTACTAACTTTTGCTTATGCTTTGGGAGCCACTATTGTTGTTTGTTGAATCTGTGAGCCTTGTGGAGGTGTTGAGACCTTTTGAGTGACAACAGGCTTGTTAGGCTTGGACAATGGAGTGGTGGTAGGGGGTTCCTTGAATGCTCCCTGGTTGTCACCTATATTCCTTCTTTTTAATCTTGTATTTGCCAACACTGGGATATGAGCTTGACTGGAGTTGGCCTATTGATTGGATGCATAACACTCTTCTTACTCATGGATGACCATTGTAGCATCCAGTTGGTTTGGGACCTGATTAGATCCTTGGTCTTGTGGATATTGTCCTAGCCTTGGTATCATGGGAGTCTTCATGCTTTGAGCCATTAAGGTTTGGTTATATCCATAAACAACAACCTGTTGCCATTGGTCATTGAATGCCTGGTTAGAAACATTGGTTGGGACAATGGATTGCCCAAAAGACTGATTCCAAGGCATTTTCCCTGCAACCTCTTGGGCCAAATTGTTTTGAACAGGAACCAAGGTGTTAGAAGAGCCTGTAGCATTTGAATTGTAATTGTTTTGCTTATTATAGCTAGGTTGTCCTTGCCCTTGCTCATTGTTCTGACCTTGGAAGTTTCTCTTGAAGGGTGGTCTATTGCCTTGATAAGATTGTTGTTGAGACTGATATGGATCCTAGTATGGATTATTGAACTAAGCATGCCTTATTACATTTACTACATCATTTGTCAAATATTAGAGCATGCTTTTAAGCTCTAGGTATTTTTTTGCTCTTGGGAATCACTTGATCCGCTAGTGGAGACCTTTTCCTATTTAGGTGAAGGTATAGCAGCAATTGTTGAAGTTGGAAGAATAACATCAAGTGGGGAAACAAATTCAGATGATGGTCTGATATCAGGGAAAAGAGGCATTAGGGGTCTAGGAGTAAGCTTGCCATCCTGAACTAGGCAATTTTTTGCTTTAATATCCATCTCATAAGCGTCTGGCAATATGTCCCCTCCCATGGATTGGATCATTATAGCGATGTCCTTGTTCAAAGCCTTCAAATAGTATAAGAATGCAAAGTTAGGGGATGGTCTAAGAACGGCCAGAATTATGTCCCAAGCCTTTTGGAATCTTGTGTTGAATTCTTGCATAACTTCATGAGGAGCTCTCTTGATCATGGTCAACTATTTTGCAAGTGACAAATGGTCACTCTTGTCTGCAAATCTCTTACACAAGGCCTCTCCTAGCTGATTCCATGATTGAATAGAATTAGGAGCTAAGCCTTTATACCAATCTAAAGCTTTTCCCTTAAGGGATATAGCTAACAGTCTAATAGCTATATTTTCTACAATGACATTATGGATATTGCGAAAATTGGCTATGTCATTGATGTGTTCAGCAGGGGTTGTGGCTTGGTTTCCTATAAAATATGGGATGTTTTTGAAAGTTGCTACTGGCATAGAATCGTATTGTGGCAAATTCAAAGGACTTTGGCCACTGAAGCCTACAAAATCTCTTTGAGGAATCATGGTAACAAAAGGGACTAACAAAGGTCTTCTTGTGTAGGTATACATTATGACTGGTTTAGAAAAAAAATTCCTACATATGGGTGAGTATGGGTGAACCTTAACCGTCTTGTTGAGTTTAAAGGTAATTCAACAAATTTAGAAGGAATACCTCTAGAAACTAATCTTGTAGTTACCTTTGGCATGAAAAATAGATACCATTCTACCACCAAATTGCTGAGTGTTCTTTAGAGTCACCGGATACTGAAAGATGAAAGCTACAACCACTACAAATTGATCAAACCAGTATCGAACTTGACCAATCTTCTTCGAAAGTGATCTCATCGAACGTGCTAGAAACTATTGTAGGTTAGAATTGCACCCTTTGTGGGAGAGTTTCTCAAGCTCTCTCACTCTTAGCTACAAGCATTGGGACAACCTTAAGCTATGGGTACCCTATCGAGAGGTTGAACCTCTAGGGTTTTTAATGAGGCTAGTTCCTCATATGCTTTACTTCAACTCTCATTTCTCTTGCTAAAATCTATTGCTGACTAAGGAAAAGGGATAGGAGGATAACATAAAAAAGAAAATCTAAGCTAAGGGAGGTGATGCACCAAAAAGGAGTGATCCACATTCAGACTAGGAAATTTTATGACTACTACTGGTCTTAAACAAGACAAGTCTAGCTGATCCTATTTCAAAGCCACAAGCAGAGTAGCTGTGTGGAGGTCAAAGGGGAAGATGCACTTTGACGGGCAGGAAGAAAGAGGTCTATAGGAGAAACACTATGACTCGCAATGCTTCAAAAAGGCACCAAAGGCTAACACATCACACGACCTACAAGAAACCAAGAAAGCTGAAGTGAGGTGCGTAGAGAAATCACAGATGATGAGGAAAAACATACATTTTTCAAGTTAAACTTCAATAATGCACACTTGACTTTAGTGAAAATTAGAAAGTTATCTTGTATTGATTCAAGAGAGTGCTACAAGAAAATTTTGACAAAGTGCCTCTATCACCAGTCGAGGGATCCTTATTAAGGCCCAAAAACCTATATATAGCAGAAAGGGGATGAGAGAAGAGGGGGCTTGTGTGAGAGGATAGAGAGGGGGGCTCATAAATGATCGAGATCTTTTTTGCAGCTTCCTCAAATCCTTAAATGCATCTACTCTCCTTTGTCGCTAGGATAAGGCCCCCATACTTGTGTACTTTGTAGTGTCATGATCAAACCTATTTTGAACGATAGCTTATCGAGGGCATGATCAGAAGCATGGCTCTACGTCTTCATTCAATTCACTCACCTACTTTATACAAGTGGGTACGAACAACTCTTTTATTTCCTTCAGGAGCTTTAATGATGGGGTTTGGTTCTTATTGCCATCTTGGTTCAACTTGAGTCATCTTTACTTCTGCTACATTTGCCTTAGTTGTTTGGTCCTTTATGTCATTGATCTGCTTGGTTTTATTAACCCCACTTGTGTATTTGCTCTGTTGGATATGAATGCTTGATCAATCACGAGCCCTTGAATCCTTTTCCTGACTTGTCGACACGTTCCATTTCTTGCCACATGTCAAATCTTGGAATCCCCTACCATTTGACTTATTTCGCTCCATCGATCTGGGTCCATGCGATCTTGACAAGTGTAACATCTTTATTTGTTGTTCTCCTTACTGCTTACTACTTACCTACTTATTTCTTCGAGCTTCTCATTGCTCACTGCTTGCTTCAGACTTATCATTCCTTGCAACTTTCTTCTTTTCAGATCACTTTTCTACAAAACTTTTTGCCTTAGAACCTTTTTCCTTGAATTTTCTCCCATAACAAAGTCTCAGACTACTTTCCCAAAGCTTATTCTTCCGAAGGAATTCCCTTGGCATTTTTCCTAAGTGCCTTTTACAACTTTTATGGGCCATTTGAATCCAACGGCTACTTCCTTTGGGCCATTCCTTTGCTTTACAATTGGTCTTTCAGCTTTGGGCAAGTGTCCTTTCCAAAGGGAAAGTACCCTTCGAAAATTTGCTAAGTGTCCTCTTCCGAAGGGTAACTACCCTTTGGACTTTTGTAATGATCTTTCTCAAAAGGCAGATACCCTTCAGGATTTTATAATTGATCCTTTTCCGAAGGGATTCTACCCTTCGGAAATTTGTGAATGGTCTTTTCCTTAGTAAACTTCCTTCGGACAAAAAGTCTGAAGGAATTATTTCCTTTGCAAATTGCCCCTCAGAGATCCAAACAAACCCTTTGAAAAAAATGCAACGGTCCTTTCTTCAAAAAAAAAATGCCTCACCCTTTTGGAAAAGTCCTTCGGAACTTTTAAAAATGGCCCTTTGGAAAGGAACGTTCCCTTTGAAAAAGTTAAAAAGGTACCTTTCAAATTTTTTTGAAGAAGATCATTTCTTTTGAAAGTGTTTTTCGAAAAAGTGAAAAATGGCCCTTCGGAAAAAATGAAAAGGACCACTTCCCTAAGAAGTGAACCTTTCAGAAAAGTTGTATAGGGCATTTTGCTTAAAGAAAAGATCCTTCAAAAAACCTTGCTTGGACACTTCTCCGAAGAAAACAAGCTTTCGAAACTT
This sequence comes from Torreya grandis, assembly GCA_037957365.1. Lineage (NCBI taxonomy): Eukaryota > Viridiplantae > Streptophyta > Pinopsida > Cupressales > Taxaceae > Torreya > Torreya grandis. Next base: position 1,149,375 of record JARHVA010003810.1, on the reverse strand, counting down.
TTCTTTTGGACAAAGTCCGAAAGAATTCCGACACTAAAAGTCCAAAAAAATGCAAGTAAAGACTTAATTGAAAATGAGATTTTGCACTTGGCTTCTACTTGATCCGGGTTTCCACACTTGCCTACTTTGGACTTCTCAGATCTCGCTGCTTACTACTTCGGACATCCCACGGCTTTCAACTTATAAGGCAATTTAAGTAAAGCAACACTACTGATGGAGTCCATAGATTCTCTGATGGAGTCCATAGTTCTTTTGACGGAGTCCGTTGTTCTCTGATGGAGTCCATAGATTTTCAAATGGAGTCCGTAGTTCTTTGATGGATTTTGTAGTTCTTCTAATGGAGTCCATAGATTCTCTGATGGAGTTCGTAATTCTTTACATCGATCAGAATTTTGGTATGTGAGCCAAAAGAAATGGCCAATAGGTACACCATCTGCCAGCACCGATTCCTATTGCAAAAATGGCGCTTTGTTTTTATTTTTTAAACTTAATGATAGTGGTGCTTTAATGTTGTTTTTAGATCCAATTAGGTTATAAATTAGGTTGTCTTCATATAAGACTCAATTCCTATGGTTAAAAGCTTTCCAAAATCAAAAGGAGTAAACATGCGGCATGATCTTTGGTTAATGTGCTTTGGTTGAATTTATTAAAAACTAATTATAATAGTTTGACAAGTCTTAAAAATTGTCTTTATATTTATTTTTTTCCAAATCATTTTCTTCCATTTTCACGTGGAATTAGTTTTTTTAAAAGCTTTAATATGATTGAATCGATTATATTATAAGTGATTTTTAATTAAAGTTTTTTTTTAATTAATTTTTTTTAAAGGTTTTAAACTTTTAATTAAAAGATTTTTTAATTAGCATTTATCTAAGTTTTAATTTAAAGGTAATTTTTTTTTAATACGTTATTAATAATATTTATATAATTATTATTGTTTTTATTTTAGTGAAATATTAGTATTTCCAGTAATTTATAAGTTGAATTGGTTAATGTATTTGAATCGCACCAAGTTTAGATTTCATTTTCCCATTACAATATTGGTAACACGTAACCACCGTTTCCTTAATACAGAGTTAATAGGGATCAATATACAGAGTAGTCGACCAACTAGAACAAACTCTATTAATTTATAAAATAAATAAATCCAGGGTGTAAATACAAGCACAATGACAATGCATTTTTTATTTTTCCCTGATATTAACTATTACATTGTCCTTATATTGAAAATCTACGTATAAACTCTACTTTAAACAATTTACCATATAAAAGCAAGGACCCTTTCCAAAAGAATTATTGCTAATTAAATTAAGCAAGCTTGCATTGTAGATTTATATGCAAACATACACAAACAATTTATTAATAGAAAATCAATTCATTGCACTTGAAAAAAAAACTTATTGCATCTGTAGACGTATGCTTGAAAATAGCGTATGCATCTTTGTACAAATATGTATGATTTTTCAAATTCACAAAAGGAATTGTTAGAACATTCAGTTTAAATCTTCCATTTTAGCAGACTCGGTCATTTCTCTAAGCCCGTGCCAGTAGAGCCCCAACAAAACATAAATTTTAAATTTTAAAAAAAAGTATAACTTCGGCTAATTTAGCAATAGACTAAATTGGAAGATGCAAACCCCCTTACTTGAAAAGCTCATTAATCCAAATCTGGGGATGCTTCTGAAGGAAGTGACTATTGCAAGATTTTCTTGTTCAGTTTACCGTAAATCTTGCACAAAGCACTTGTATATGACCGCATTCCCCACCATGTATAATGTCAATAGTGGCTCTACGCATATTAGATTGACTAGCATCCCCAAATCCATTGTTCCATAGACACAGGGAAGGAATACATGCATTGATACATGAATATACAGGTTTCAACCCCGCTCAAACCCTGGGAGCTGCCATCATTTACAAGGACCATTGAGATGACCACATCAGTACCCTTTGCTTTATTGTTTAGTTTGCTTTGCTACTCATTTGGGTTTTTATTCATATGTTTTGAGATATTTGTGCAGTGGATTTTCTGGGTTGGTGACTTTATTGGCACTAGGCTAGCAACAATTTATCTCATGATCGTTATTCGGGCATGTGCAAATTCCCATTCAAACGCTAGTACAAGATGTATGAATATTTTTAACGCATTTTTAGCATATGCAAATTTTTTACCGTGTAAAATAATGGTTATGTTTTGGGCCATTGAATATAATTTATAAATATGGGGCGGGGGTGATAGCTCAAATGGTTAGGTATTTCCGTCGTGCTCTGCCGGTCAGATGTTCAAGACCCCCCGCTCCCGTGGTACCGATGGCTTGCCCGCTTTCCCCTCGCCGTCGGTCACGTTAAAAAGTTTACCGGGAGGCACTGGAGGATTAGGGGGTCCATACTGTAAATGTTTCCCTCGAAGGAGCAGTGCAGTACCGATACCTCCAGTTTAAAGTTAAAAAAAAATATAATTTATAAATATGGCCTTTCTTACTTAAGGAGCGTAATATCATATTTAAAGTTTAGTGTTTACTATTTATTGTACCATGGTGTGGATAATGTATTTTGAAATGCTAAACTAGGCATTATTGATGCCCATCCAATGTGAATTGTAAATATTGGTTTGTTTATAATATCTTACTTGCCATCTCTACAAAACGTTCAGCTAACTCGGCATACCACCATCCTTGTTGCCTAATCATAAATATTTTCAAAAGAGAATGTATATTTTTCCTTTTTGTATATCAACAATTTTTCCACTCTTTTCATTACTTGGTTGTTTGTTAGCACCAATTTGATTTCTTCCCTTGAGCAACATAAACTTGTAGACTTGCTTATGCACTTTGGTGACAATTTCAAGAACCACCTTGAAAAATAAAATGTGTCCTCATGTATATGTAAAAGTATAAACCTCACCAATCTTTCTTCCCTTCCAAAGTATGGAAACTCAAACAACTATAAAACACTTATTTACTCAAGCATCGACTTAACACATACATCCAACTACACCATTACATATGTGCCTAATCACTCACTTGTCATGAAAAATTCCTTCATTAAGTCGGTTTCACTTTACTTTGGACGGTGGATATAGTCATCCACCTTGCCTCACTTACGCTTAACTCCCAATATTCTCCATGTAAAATTCCTTTTTATGATGGTTCTTCTTTAATTAAATTCACAGTGCATTTTTAAGGCTCTACAAATTTTGTAAACTTATTTCTATTTGATGTCATAATTTTTAGATTCTTAATCAATGGTAATCTTAGTTAAAAGTTGTTCTAGCACACCCTTGAGATGTTAATTTTATTAAAGCTCTTAATTTTAAGTTTTCATTGAACCCTATTAATCATAACTCTAAGATATCACCTCAGCGTCAACCTTTGTGACAAGTCAATGGTGACTGCTCTAACTAACAACCCTATTTTTCTTCAATTCCACCTTTTCCTTACCTCCTTTACTTAATTTTTTCATGTAAACATGCCCCCAGATCTTATAGACATGAATTCTGGTCTTAAATATCTTAATTTATTCAAAGGTATGTTGAATTATCTTTCCCTATTTGACTCCATTTTATCTACACTTTATGACTCTAGATCTCTTTGAAAACAATAAGTGGTGAAAATGACTTGTGGAAGGTAATTTATAGCTCCTAATGACGTTTAAATTACCTAAAGGTGCAAGTCATATCATTAGATAGCCATTTCTATCTCTTCCTTACCTTCACATCAAATCATGGTGATGTCATACCTTATGAGACTTTCCTTTATGTGGGACACATCATTTCTCTCTTTCTTGCATTCTTGGGTGTAACACATATCCTCTTTGTGCTTCCTCGCTCGACAAGCCCCACATATATAGATACTTGGTTAGTGCATTAGTTTCTTTAGTCATCAAGTATGCCTTTAAGGTTATGTAGAGATCCCTCTTCTATTTACTTTGGCGGGCACAACTAGTACTTTATATATCACAATTAACCTTAAATATAAGTATGTGAATGAATCATAACTATTTTATAAAGTGAGACATGGTGTGTTGTGTTGCTATTCTAAAACACGTTACATGCGCACACCAATTTTACGCAAGATAATATTTGATAATATTGAAAACTTCAATATTTAGATCTAAAGTTAAATTTGAGAGATACACAAATTCATTAAAAAAATTACACCACTTTTTTAGAAATATTTAGACATCTGGGATAAGGATCTCAATGAAATTATTTACTCGACTTGTCTAACTAGTCTTACAAGATTCTGTCATTTATTTTAAAAAAATGTGCTGTAAAAATATTTGTACTTATTTTCAAAAAGCAAAAAAACTACCATATAAACAACCTAAAATATGAATGCAGAATATCGACATATGCCTTATTTTTGAAAGCCGAATTTACAAATTACATATGATAAGGCTTGATCCTACTCCCATTGTAATTTCTAGGGAGCATTTCACCATCTACTGTACACAACTTATATGCATCAGTTTCCAAAATATCATGAATGACATAAGGTCAAATCTATAAAATTTAAAGTTTTATTGGATGTTTAGCATATTTTGATTTGATAGGAAGTAGTGCAGTTCGATGTCAACTCCCTAGGGGAAATGCCTAATGTGAGGAAAGATAATATCCCTATGAGGTCTTCTAAAACACATTGTACTCTATATAGTTGGGCATTTGGTATGCCATCCTATACGTTCTACACACCCTCCCCTATGGTGATCTAAGATAAATGTTCATTCCCAAAAAAATTACAGCTTGAGTATGACTGAAAATTGACATTCTTGAAATAGAACTAACCATCTACAAATTCTCCCATGTAAGACTCATCCTCGAGAACTTATATATAAACTTTAAGTAATCATCCTCGAAAACCATGTAAGGATTATAAATATATTTAAATTAATCTTAAAGACATGCATAACCAATGTTTTAAAAACCATGAACGTATTTAAATTCTGAAGCTAAGTTTGACCCAAGGGAATCTAAATTCAATGTTGAGACTGACATTGATTCTACTTTTGATGCTAAATTTAATATCAATTCAAGAATTAAACCTAAATTCAATGTTGATTCTTCATCTAGTGTGGATGCTGCTACAATAATGTCTTGTTGAATGTTTGGTATTAGATGAGTAACGACCTATGATGGAACAATGGGATCCACCTAGACTGGTTTGTCAAAGTGAGACTCCTTAATGAGGGGAAAAGGGTCAAGAGACAACTCCACAAAGACTGGATTTTCAAATGGAATCTCTTTAAAAATAGGATAATGGTCAAGATAATGATTTACCCAAAAGTGGTTATAATCATTAATAAGTGACGCAGTAAAGACTAGCTTGTCAGAGTGAGACTCTTTAACAACAAGAATAGTACCAAAAGGTGATTCATTATAGGTTGACTCATGAAAAATAGGTGTTTCAATAAAAACATCATGGATTGGTTGGCTATCTTTGCTTTGATTTACAAGTAGTTATAAAATATTAGTTTTTAACACATCTTGGTCTTTGAATGGCTTTATTGGAGAGGTGTTGATTAGCTCAATTGTGGCTCAAAGACTAGATTGAGTTTTATAAAGTCGGGGATGGTAGGCAATAGATGAAGGATAATCGATGGTTGGGTAATGATCTCTTTGTGTAATAGGCTTATCTATCTACGATGGTCTTAACAAATATTGGTTGTTAGTCTAGGATGGTAATTGTAATCCATCTAGTCGTGATTACATAACTTTATTCAGATAATGAGCTACCATAATTATAAGGCCTTGGAATGATAATGGTATGGCATTTTAAATCTTGGTTGATGTAATGAGCCAAAGGACGAGGGCTTGATATAGTAATGTTAGGGTTGTGTGGAGCTTGGTTGCTTGCACAAGCCAAAGGATGAGGTTTTGGAATGGTAATGGTAGGATATTGCAAATTTGGGTTACTGTCATGAGCCAAAGGATGAGGTCCTAGAATAATAATCCTTGGGCATTGTGGAGCTTGGTTGCTCACACAATCCAAAGGAGGGTTAATGGTATAGGTGGGGTATCAGGTACCATTAGCATTTAAAGGGTAAATTTGGTACGTTAAATGGCCTAATGAAGATAACATCGCATACTGCACTTAAGGATCTTGTCTTTGTTCCCTAGATTGAGTATTGTAAGGAGGATAAGGATCCATCTCATAAATAACATCATCACCATAGGGGTCTTTAATAAAGTCATCATATGCAACCACATTATCATAACCTGGATTCTACATGGCTCTACTACAAGTGTAATGAGACATATCTAGGTCAATGAGTAACGTTTCAAAAAAAAGCCTAGAGTTATATAAACTCTTTAAAATAAGGTCCAAAGGACAAATGGTTTGAAAGTAGTCTGACGTGGTCTAAGAAATGGAGTTGTATCTCTCGACATGGTCTTTGCTAAAACTTGGTAAAAATAGTTTAACGCCTCATGTCTTACACAAAAGGGTTGTGGATGATGAATAAAAATTGGAATGCCAAACTTAGGTACAAAGTGTTTCAAACAAGTCTAAACTAGGTCTACAGAAATAAAAGTTGTTAGGTCTTTTGGAAAATAAGGCACAACAGTTAGGCTCAAAATAGGTATTGTTAGGTCTTTCAGAAAAGGCACAAAATCTAGACTTTAAACAAAATGAGGTCTAAAAGAGATTTAATCTAACAAATCTGAAACACTTTGACATGAACTAGGCATTCAGATTTTAAATATAAACTTTATCATTTGGTAAAAGACATGGACCACTATGCATATGGAAGAGAAACCACTTCCCCAAATCTAGGCACAAAAATAGTTTTCAAAATGAATAAAGGATTAACCTAAGTTACACAGCCCAAAAGCGAAAGATTGATGTCTAGGCTAAAACTACTTGAGGCATAGGTACAAATCAATCAATGTTTGGTTTTGAATGTATCAGGGTTAATTTTGAACTCAACTTAGAAAAGTAGGCTTTTTTAAACAGACAACAAGTTAGACAAGAATGAATGGCATGACGGTATGAGGCATAGATCCAAAAAGCACACATGATTTTAGTTTAGAATGTTGGGCACAAGACAACAAGTATTTGAAATAATTAGAGCAACATAATGAAGTTATCATGCTCTAAAGGTATGATAAAAGGTTTATTTCAAGACTTTAAGGCACACAACTTGGAATGAATTGGGTAGCGTAATGACACCCTTTTCAAATAAGTGACACACACATAAAAGTTTGTCAAATGATTAAGGCAAAAGATGTGATATCAAATGGGTGGTGTAACACATCCTCAAACAAAGGAGTGATTTGTAAACAAGACTCATTTTGACGTGGCATGATAAACAAATAGTTTAGACTCAAGACTATGTAAGTAAAAAGGACAGAAATGACAAAAAGACCTAAGTGTAATGTCTAAAATCCTAAAACTAACAAGGTTGCATTGTACTATCAAATTTTATCAATATACTTGCTCTTGAGAATATTTTAAATTTTTAATCCAAAAAGTAAAAGCGTATGAGAAGTAGGGTTTTTAGGCCCCCTTTCCTCTCAATAGTTTGTACTATGACATAGAACTTCGGGCTACTCACCCTACATCAAAAATACATCCTGACAAGTGTGGTTATCTAAACTATCAATTTTTTATTCATTTCTAAATGGTCCAGAGTATGGATAACTTTAGGGATGAAATAATGTCATTTGGATTTACTTCAATTGGCTTATTGTGAAAAAGTCTTGTCCTTTTCACAACCATTACATCCATCAATCACTTAGTGTAGTGTGATGTCCAAGTTTACCCTACATTCCAAGGCTGAGTACCACTAACAGAGCTTGTTTTAATCACTCAAAACAAGTGTCCCAGTAGGTCACCCTCAATTTGTATACCCCACCACGGAGTGGGGTTGCAACTATGCTTGGAGATGAATTCATGGGTCAATGCTTCCCTAGAGAACCTGTGAGGAGGTGATGAACTCCTGCTCACAATCCAAAATGCATGAAAAATAAAGACAAGTGGAAACCTTTAGGGTCATTTTTTGGGTCACCCAGATCATACGGATTTTGGGAGGGCCTTAGAAACTTTCTTTCCATGCTTTTGGACCAAAGTGACAAAGGCAAAGAATGAGCATTTTTGATCACCCAAGTTCCATAAAGGGGACAGGGAGAGAGCATACACATGTCACTCATTTTGTTAAACAAAACACTTTGAACAAACAAGCATAAAAATGAAACTCTTAGGAGTACTAAACTAATATGAAAGTTCATTTTATAGCACCAAAATTAAGTATGTAATGAATTTTGAGCCCCTTGGTGTTTGTTGTTGAAAACTTTGAAAAGCGAAAATGACTTAAGCAAAAACAATTTAAAACACCAATTTGAAATGTGAAATTTGTAGCTTTAGAGTGTTTTAAATGTATTCTTTTGGCCTTTGGGTCTTGCAAAACATATTAGGGAGTATTTGTGCTTGGAATAAAATCATGAATGAATAAATGACTTTTGAATTCTTGCTCTCAGGTTTCTAAAAATTTACACAGAGTGCAAAACCACAAAAACACAATATCACGACTTCAAAAGTCATGATATTGAAATATCATGATTTTCCCTGTAAGCATAAACCATTAACGAAAACCTCGATAGTTAGAAGCAAAAATGCAAAAAATATGACAAAATCATGACTGTGGAAGTAGCGATATTGTGTAATATCATGGTTCCAAAGAGCAAAATCACGACTACATAGGGAAACTTCATGACTTCCATAAAAACATCTTTGAGCCTTCAATTTTCACTTGTTTTGATCAACAAGGTTGAATTTTCACATGAAAATTGTTAGGAGGGTGTCCTAAAATTCCTTGGGAATAACTTTATGGGGTGTGGATCCCACCGGGCATGCCAAAATGTGAACAAGGAATACATAGAGGGGAAGTTAGTCTTGTGTTAGTCCAAAAAATAAATCTCAAATAAATGCACTAAAATCCTAACACCTCTAGCTTAGACACTAGGGAGAACATAGATAACAAAAATAAATGAAAGAACAATAAAAACATAAAATAAACAACTCTTTTACCTTCCTTAAAGCTCCAAATGGCTTGCTCGACTTGTGTATCAAGAAATCTTCATCAATGGAGCTTTTTTGGCTTCACCTTTCCTTGGCACCTTGGCTTTGATTGCTTGGCTTAAGATTTGAACATGGTAACACTATTTTTAAGGTATTTAGGCATTATAACACTACATCAAAAGAGCTTGTTGAAGGTATTTATGCATAATAACTTTGCACCAAAATAGCTTAGGAATCAATAAGTATGGCCTTGTATTTATAGCCTCAAGAATGAACTCAACTCTTACCCAAGGTGAGTTAAGGTTGAGTTCAGGATTGGAATGGGTTCAAAATAACCCTAGATGAGTTAAAACTATCTCTATTTGAGTTAATATTTGTCAGATAATTATGATTTTCAATTACTAGGCATGGCTCTCAAATTAGATATTTTAGGATATTTTCAAAGAGCTTGACAACTCATAAATACAATGATGAAAGGCTTGATATTTTGATTTTTAGAATTTCTATTTTTAGATATTTATTAATTACAAATGGATAATTTAACTAAGCATTTAATTTTATTTAACTAGTTAATTGATTTTGATTATCATTTTAGCTCTTTTATGAATTGATCAAGTGCCCCAGTTAATAGGTCCATAAGCCAAATTGATAGTTGTTATGCCGCAAAGTGATTAAGGAAAAATCTGTTAGAGGTTATTGTTGTATACGGGATACTATCCCAAATAGGTATGCCTCAACATGATTTTGAGCATTGATGAATGATGCGCTTGTGAATTTGGGACATTTGGTGATTCTTAGGCTTAATTTGTAATGTTTGGTAGGAATCAATCTGAAGTCTAGTTGAAAGACAATTGTGGCCAGAATTGGGTGTCTACATTACCCATCTATAAAAAACTTTCTCCTAAACAATGACTACTTCTATTTTTAAGATAAAATTTCTATTTTTTACTATCACATGAAATTTACATTTACATAGAACCCCTCCAACTAAATTATCACCTCAGCTTCAAGATTTATGGCATGCTGATGGTGACTAATCCAACCAAAAATCCTATTTTTCTTTAATTTCACCTTTTCCTTGCTTCCTTTACTTAACTTTTTCATGCAAACATGCCTTTATATCCTACATATGCAAATTATGGTCCTAAATACCTTAATTTCTTCAAACATTGTTGAATTATCTTTCCCTATTTCACTTTGTCTACTTTGTGATTTATGGCTCTAAATCTCTCTGAAAACAATAAGTGGTGAAAATGACTTGTGGAAGGCAATTTATAGCTTCCAACGATGTTTAAATTTCATAAAAGTGCAAGTCATACTATTAGATAGACACTAATGTCTCTTCCTTACCTTCACATCAACTCATGGTGATGTCATCCCTTTATGTGGGACCTATACCTTTTCCCTCTTTCCTGCATTCTTGGGTGCAACATGTATCCTCTTCCTTTGCACTTCATCACCCCACAAGACCCACATATCTAGATACTTGGTATTTTTTGAAATGCATCCACCAATCTTCCTAAATGATTAATCATTTTTCACTCCTTACTCGATAATAAATTTATGCATAGTCTTCCAACACATCGATTTATTTAGTCATTAAGTGTGCCTTTAAGGTTATGTAGAGATCCCTCTTCTATTTACTTATGAAGCCAAAACTAGTACTTTGTATAACCCAATTAACCTTAAATTTAAGCACATGAATGAATCATAATTATTTTTCAAAGTGAGACATGGTGTGTTGTGTTGTTATTGGAAAATAATTTACATGCACACACCAATTTTATGTAAGACCATACTTGATAATATTGAAAACTTTAACATTTAGCTCTGAAGCCAAATTTTAGAATTACACAAATTTATGAAAAAAACACAACACCCTCCTATAAACACTTAGACATATGGCATAAGGATTTCATTGAAACTATTTTCTCGACATGTCTGACTAGTCTTACAAGGTTATGTCATTTATTAACAATCCTAAATACATAGTAAAAATATTTGCACTTATTTTCAAAAAGCATAAAAAAATACCACATAAGCAATCTAAAACATGAAAGCAAAATATTAACACATGCCTTCTTTTTTAGATCCTTATTTACAAATTACATATGATCAAGCTTGAGTCTTCTCCCACTGTAATTTCTAAGGAGCACTTCACCATCTAGTGTGCACAACTTGTATGCACTGGTTTCCAGAATATCATTGATGACATAAGGTCCCATTTAGAAAATTTGATGTTTTCTTAGATGTTTATCATATTTTGATTTGATAGGAAGTAGTGCAGACCACCAACTTCTTTTTTTTTTATATTAACTCCCTAAGATAAATGCCTAATGTGAGGAAAGATACTATCTCCACAAGGTATTTTGAAACACATTGCAATCTATATAATTGGGCATCTAACATGCCATCCTCTATGTTCTACATGTCCTCCACTATGGTGATCTAAGATAAATGATTTGGGCCCAAAAAAAATCCCAACTTGAGTATAACTAAAAATTGACATTCCTGAAATAAAAATATCCATCTATAAATTCTCCCATTTAAGACTAGTTTATCTACAGTATACTTTAGTGCTTCATGGTCTATGAAAAGAATGAATGGGGTAGCAAGGAGGTAATGGAATTTTTTTAAAGTGATAAAACCATTATGAGCACTTCACACTTAAACAATTGTGTCGTTCTATTCAACTGAAGTAATTTTCTTGCTGGAAAAGTAGATAACCATCATTTAATCAAATCTAGACATTTTTTGGTCTAGATTAAAACCTAAAATTGTCTTTATTGGTTTTTATAGTATCAATAATGGGATTTAGTTTTTCTCTTATTGGAATAAAATTTAGATATTTTTTAGATTATATATCAAATAACTAGATTCCAATATACGGTATACTAGATTTTAATTTAAAGGCGATATTAGAAGTCCATATTCTTAGGTATATGTCTGGATTTAATGAAATGTTAGTTAGATAGGATGATCAATGTTATCATTCCTTACTTGTGACAAAGTGGTGTCAATAACTGTTCCTGATGCATCAACATGAACATGAAAAGAGCATTACCATTGGGATTATTGGTGCCAAAATGGTTCTAATCAATAGGCTTCTCTTTTGTAGGTCATGTATCTCTTATCCACCATTAATGTTCATCATATGTTGAATCCTCTATTATATAATCATTGGGAATACAAAGCTTTTGAGCTCTATCATTGATTTAATCATTGACATCGTAGCTATCATACCAAGTGTCCATATCATAATCATCATTATAATTAGTGTCTTTAGAGAGGACTAGTTTCTTAGGTTTTTGTAGCTCTTCGATATGTCTCTTATTATTAATCTCCTGAATCTTATTTGTATTTGTAGAAGAATTTGATATTAGTCCTTAAATCTTAGTGGAAGAAATAGTTTCCACTTATTTTTCTTGATATTTATATGTTCAATTATCTAAGATAAAAAAAGTATCAACTTGACATTGAATGTGATGTAGTCATTATTATTATCCAATGTCATACCCATCGATGTGACCCATGGTTTTCCTAATATAGCATTGTACTAGACCAAATAATATGATAAATTTGAAATTTAGTGGTCTACAATTTGTTATGAAGAGATACATACCATGCAATAGCTCCTATGAAATGGTCACATTCCACAGTCGTATTCAAATGTCCAATGACATATCCAAGAGATTTGAGAAGTTTCATGCCACACATATTGATTTCACAAGTGGAATCAACTCTAACATTTGTTTATTGATTTTCATATATTTAAATACTAATGATCATAATATTTAAAACTTAAAAAGGCTTTGTAGGTTCCCCCTTGGAAATTCTGCTCATGACATTAGTATTCTTAGGTATCTCTTTCATATGTATAGTTTTTGGTTTAATCTCCACTTCTTTTAACAAATTTATCTTAAATTAATTTCTATTTTTATCGCTTTTATTCTTGTGACTTTTATTTTAATGACTATTCCTTAGCATATGTAACTATAACTCTAGTAGGTGTGCTTGAATTTGGTGGTACTCTAATTGATGCATCTAATGTAGGATCACTCCTATCAATAATATACTGTAATTTTATTTTCAAATTCCAACGATTATTTTTATGATGTCCATGCATTGTATGATAAGAACAATGGTATTTGAATCAACAAAACACATATGAGACAAGCGATCAACTTATCTCAAAGAATGTAGAGAAAGAGATGCAATTTACACTAATATTTTGAGGATGGTTTAGATGTTCAATCTTGTAGTCAAGTGATGTAATTTTTAGAAATATTTTATTTTGAAACTCCTCTATGGACTTTATCATAGTAACTATTTGATCTATAATGGCTTCACAAGCATAAATCCAAGTACTTTTGATTGAATATGCATACAAACATTGCCAAGAGAGTGTTTTGGAGGTGGATGGGGATGAGGAGGAATATTATGATGAGCTCCACTTTGTGTTGCAGGATGGGTCACCTTACCTCTTGGGATAGTGATAACATGGACCTCCATAATAGAGGGATGGTAGCTATAATAACTTTGAGAAAGGATAAAATGTATCATATTATAAGGCACTTCTGATTTCACATGCATAGAAGATGTATTACTAAGGAGATTTAAGAATTTATCATCATTATTTTTAGCATTAGTTTTATTATACATGAATTTGATCCATTTCATTACATTATTATGAAATATATTGAATATTGTAGGCCATCAATATGTAATTATACCAATCATTGCTTGAATTATAAAATATACATTGTGAATACCCATTATAGCCATCATACAACACCTAAAATAAAGAACCAACCACCCAAGGAAAACATTGATGAATTTTTAGAAAAAAAAAAGGTTTTTGGTAAAAATAAATGGATAAACAAAACTTAAAAATTATTTTGAAAATAGAGACACCCTCCACCTAGACAAAATTTACTAAAAATAGTAAAATGTTAATTCCAAAAAATCTATATAGAACCTTGGCAAACAAAAGTAAGGTTTTGATGTGAGTATGATCTAGAGAATATTTCACCCTTCACTCTACTTACTCTTCACCCCTTCATGTTGTCTCCTTCTCTCCTCTTCACACTTCTCTCTCTCTCCTCTTCACACTGATCCTTTCTTTTCTCCTATCCTCCTCTTATCCTTATTTTTCCATATTTATTTCTTCTTCCTAAAATGCAAAAGCTTGAAGTTTCTATTTATGCAAAAAAAAAACCTTTAGCGCTGAGTTTTTTGCTTTACTCTAATTCGAACCAAAGCAAGAAAGCCAAGAATCTTTGATCCTTCCCAAAGCATTAATCATTGTTTTATTCATTTTATTTCCTGCATGGTCTATTGACATCACATGGCCAAATGCCAACTTTACAAAAATCCACTACCATACATTTGCCAATGATAAATAGCACTTCAAACATCACCATAGTCTAGGCACTAGAATATTTGACTAGGTTTAGTTTAGGATAACTATACAATTTTGTTACTAACTTAGTTTAGATGACCAACATCATGACTTAATAACAATATGACTAATATAAAGTCAATTATATTCCTTTATCAAAATGGTAAATCGCACTTTATTATACCAAAGCATATTGGTTATTATTCTTTGCATATTTGTCTTTACTTCATGGAAGAAAATAGGCCGCATCCTTGGTTTGGTGCGCTCAGAAGTCTACTTGATCCACTGTTCCACCTACTAGAAATAACTCTTTCGAAGACATTTCTGGTCCTTTGCATCGATCTTCTCTCTTTGAGTCTTCGGGCTCTCTTTTCAGTCGATTGCTTGATTCAGGTCAAACCTTGAACCTGTTGAACCACTGAAAGTTCATCGGTTCATTGGTTCATTATGTCTCCTTTGTTATATCACTTCTTGGTTCAATCGCTTCTTCGCCCCTTGGTTGAACCATCGCTTTAATTGAACTTGCCTTTGGAATCATCCATGTTGCTTCTTTGTCCTTTATTGCCCTTCTTGTCTAAGTCTTTGGGGGGTCCTTTTTGCATCTTTAACGAGTGGCAAGTTCCATTGTTATGAAACTCATTAGAAACTCATGGAAAATGGGATCCACGACACATCTTTCCCGAGCAACTTCAAAAGGGGAACACAGATGCAAACACTTGTCACGCTCCACTGAGTCATAACAAGACACGTGACGTATTCCACTCTGCTTTATAATGGACACATGGCAGCTTTCGGGCTTTTTTCTCTCGGTGGGCTATATCCTTTATGTCCTTCAGACAGAATTTCCAAAGGAAATCTTCCTTGCCTTTGCATCTTTCCCACTGGGCTTTTGCTTTGTCTTTCGGGCGAATTCCTTTAGACAATTTGTCTGAAGGATTTCGCTTTGTCTTTTGCCTTGTTCACTTTTTTGAAGGAGTTCACTTTGTTCGCTTTTGCTCGCTACCCTCCATAAGGGCCCTTGGCTTGGTTCACAGCCCTCCGTAAGGGCACTTGTTCCTTTGGCTTTGGGGCAGCCCCTTGAACTTGTCGATTGAACCGACCGATTGAACCAACTTTGGTTCAACGGTTTAATGGTTCAATCTTGCGTTTGAAGCCATCTTTTTGTCTAAGTCTTTTGATCTTTTTTAACTAATTGAACCCGTTGAACCAATTTGGTTCAAGGTTCAACGGTTCAATGGTTCATTCCTTGCTTAGAAGCTTGCCAATGAACATTTTTAGTTGAACTAAGGCGTTGAACCAATCCTAAAAATGACTAAGCGTCGAAAACTTGTTCTTTTGATTGAACTCGCCTGTAGAAGCCTTCGAACCTGTTGAACCTGCTAACTTCAAACATGTTGAGTTCATAGAAACATATCTGCAGAGTCCATAGATTTGAGTCCCTTGAAGGAGTCCATAGATTCAAGCCTACAGAGTCCATCTATTTCTGAGAAAGCTTTGAAAAATGAAGAACCTGAATGCTCATAACAATTTTTGAAAGGGGAAGAGAGGATTTTGATCTGTAGGACAAAAATAGTTCAAATGTTGTCCAAAAAATAAGTAATATTTTTGGGAGACAACAGCTGGCTCCAATCGGATAACTTCCTTCAGTTGAAAACTTGGAACAACTGAGGGGAGTAGAAACTAGAATCTCCAGTGCCTTGAAGTGTGTCATTGGGCTACGGAGTCATGCTACCCAAAAAAAAGGCTCCAAAAATGAAAATAAAAAGCACAAAACAGAACTAAAGACTATACAAATATACATATATACATATGATCTTATCTGATGCCTCAAGATTTGAAGCGCTTTAGATGCCGCCCACTGCGAGATAGTGAAAATGGTGTGCCATCCTGATAAACCAATAGGAAACCATTTTATCCCCAGAAATGGTGACAGGCGAATGGAACTCTCCACCAGGAAACTAAATTTATGTGTCTTCCTCTTGGCCCTTTTTTTTTCTTGCTCCATGGCAGGATGTGGTTTTCAAACTGAAAACCATAACTCCTTGCTCTCCCTGCGAAGAGTTCCTTTTGCTGACTTTGGAATACAACAATATGGTCCACCACCATAGCTTGTTGTTATGTTGGTCTAGTCTAGCACATGCTTTGATTGTCAACATCAGACCCCTGACAAACCATCAGCTCAGCATCTCCTTTGGTGTGAAGGAGTTTGATTTCTTCATCCCGAGTAGTTTTCAATGCGAGCAACAGAGATGCGCATCCAACTGTGTAAGAATTGCTGCCATCAGATTCCAAGATCCAAGCATCATCAGAAGCTGATCTTGTATCAAATTTCTCTTCATGGGAGATGAAAGATCTTTCTTGATTTGTATTGCACCCTACCAATTTTTTTGATGCCTTGTTTGGATGAAATCTTGGATTGCCAGCTACAAGACTTTCATCAACTGGGACATGAGCGTCCTCTGTGGTCAAGAAGTAATTACCCCTACCTGAAAGATCAAACAAAATTTGAGCAGCAGGGGCTAACGTTTGGGTAACCACAATCTTTGCCTTAGACAGGTCCACACCTAGTTCTCCACTAATATTTAATTGCTCAGGATTGGCTTGCAGGGATTCAAACTCAGTCTTTTGAATTTCAAATTTCTTGACATGATCAATCATGTCAAATGACTGAGATGGACTTGGAAGAGAGGATGGGAGTTCATTCTTTTGGTTTTTGGGAGGGGGAGCACTGATATGCGAATTTGAAGTAGAAGGTGCAGAGATGTTTGATGTACTAACCTTCTTGGCAATCACTGAGACCTTTGACTGGAAAGGCAGAGTGGTTCCCTGCTTAGCAATTGGAATTGCAGGCTGAGTTCATTCCTCTATTCTTTCTTTATCAGCTTGCTGGGCTGACTGATTCTCAGCCCGGGTGAATACTGCGTATGATTCTTTGACTACTTCACCTTCACTTCTGGGTTTATCCTAGTAATTCAAAAAACTAATGTGAGAGTTACCACCTGATTCTTTTAGATCCTCCCTAAAGAGATCAGCGTCATTTTCTTGCTCGAACTCAAGTTGGAAATACGAAACATGTTCTATTTCCAGATATCCAACTACTGAGTTGGTTGGAGGTGCTTCAAGGGCAAGGTTCCTCTGTGGGGGAGGAAGACGATTTGGTTGCCCTTGACTTCTAGCAGCGTTGCCTTGATATGGCTTATTAGAGAATGTCCTCCTTAGTATATCTTTATATAGAGGAGTAGAAGACATACCTTGTGTCATTTGCCTTTTCAAGGCTAGCAATTCATTTGCCAACTTTTGTACCATTGGGTCAATGGTGACTGTAGGTGAGTATTCAGAAGATGAAGAGGGTTTACCTCTATTAAGATCTCTCCTTATCTTTCTTGCCAATATAAGGTCATCTTCTAGCTTAGTAGCCAAGTCTTGAGCAGTCTCAAGGTCTATGTGTCTAGCCCGTCTTAACAGAAAACTCACTTCAGGCAGATGTGAGTTGATGAAGATGCATTTGAGATTCTGAGGTGTCAGCTGAGCGACCATGGGAATCCTATGCCTCAGCTTGTTGACCCTGGCAATAAAATCCCTCATAGTCTCATGAGGTTCCTTCTTCATTTGAGTGAGCTGGGCCAGTAAAGCATGTGCATCCTCTACAGGCTTGAACCTGGCTTCAAACCTGGCTTTGAGTGTATCCCAGTCAGTCACTGATCCAACTTGCAGATGGGAGAACCAGTCTACAGTAGCAGCTTGTAGGGTCTCTGTAGACACCAAAAACGTGTCTGCACCTTGGTCGTCTTCACCCTTAACCCCCTTTGGTCTATGTCCTAACCCTTGTCCTAGTCCCCCCATTCATTAAATTAAAATAACTTAAACATTTTAATTTAGTGGCTCCCTTTCCACCTCACCCTTGCCACCTTGGATCACCTCCTTGGATCCCCCCACCTCTCTCCTAGCTTTTATGGCCCAAATCTCCCCTTTATCCTTCCTCTCACGCCCATTTAAGCCTTCTCGCGACCGTTTTCCCACAGCCTTTTGACCTGGCAGCGTGCAAGAACGGACATATGCTAATTTTAGCCTCTGTGCCCGTTCTGACCTCGCCAACGTCGGTCATTATTCGGCCGACGTCGGCGGTTCTGCCGCCGTGGCAACCTTCAAAACGGTTTTCTGCAACCATTCTCCCCCCCCCCCAAACAAAGTCCTCTTGGCACTTTGGCATTCGCATTCTTCTTTCTCTCCACCTCGTACAGCAACAACAGCAGGTACAGGGACTCTACATCAGTGATTTCTTCTTGCAACAAGTCTTCTGTAGCTCCAACAACAGCCTCCTCTATTTTTCAACCAGCAAGCAAAAAGGTAAGCAATTTCATTGTTTTATTTCATTCTTTCATTTAATTTCAGTTATCTATCCTATCCACTGTCTACCACTTGCTCTGTCCTTCCCCTGAGAGGCTGAAAAGCCTTCTCAGACCCCTGTCTCCCGTCCATCTTCCCTTTGCCCTGTCACCCTTTCAGTCTAGTCCCACACAACTTCCTCAGTCCCTCAGGCCCAAGACAAATTCCTCAGACCTCCAAGCAATCCTTCAGACCTCTGAACAGACCTCCCTGACCCTCAAACAAAACCACAGTCTGTTCTGCGCGTCCATAGACCCTGTCCACAGTCCTAAAACCTGGCCTGACCCGTCTCTGACTACTGCCCCGACCAACCTCGGCCAGTGCCCCTACTGACGTCGGCAGTATAACCGACGTCGGTGACCTTCCTGACCGACGCCGACAACACCCCCGACCTCGGCGACTGTGCAAAGGCAGACAACTTCTAAATAGGTACGCATTTGTCTTAAGTTCTTTCTTTTTGTTTTCCATCATTTTCTATTTTTAATCAGCATTCTGTTTTAACAATGGACTGACATCCTCCAAGAAGCCTTTGCGCTTCTAGGACCAAGCTCTTGCTTGGCAGTCCACTCTTTTGTCATCTAACATTCTTCGTATTTAGTGTCTTTCTCTTTCAGGTGTCATTCCTCCACAGCCAAATAGGAGTACCTTCCATCGTCTGAATTCTGGTGCGCAACGTCTACAATTCGGGTACGTACAAACCCCTCGTCTCTTTTCTTTAAGTTTCTCATTTCTCTATCTTTTGAATGTAGAAAGCGATTTAGCGTAGAAACAGTCTCCACAAAAAACCTGACTGCCACATCTTCAAATTCCACCCCCATTACACCATAGGGTATGCTGAAAGTTGCAATGTGTTCATCAGGATGAACTATCCCATTACTAAAGAATATGGAGAAATTCTTTCTTGAACTACGTGGAAGTTCATGCAAAGGTGGAGTCAAGTTGAGTGGGCCAAAAGAGTTACCCCAGGGGCCTCGAACTACCATGATTTAATTATGAAAAATAGGGATTACAAATCTGAGTGGAGTGGCCAGATTGTGAATCAAAAATAGAAAAGGACTGGCCCTGTTTCAGCTTGAGGCTTGAGGCTTCAAACTGTGCACTCTTTCCCAACAGCTTTGGTTTTGCAGACTAGATATAATAACGGAAGTGGAGGAAAATGGTAAGGCTATAATGAATAACGAGTAGGACACGTAACGGAGTCGCCAGACTCTATAATGGATAAGGGTATAATGATAATGGGTAAGACACAGGTGATGTTTCAATCTGAAACTTGAGGTTTCAAATTGCACAAAATTGTTGTGTCCCCAGCAGAGTCACCAAAAACTGTTGGGTGAATATTTTGTCAGCCAGCTAACTGGTGACCAAAATAGTTCCTATCACCACATCATAGGGAGATGGGTCGTCTTGGTGTGTAGGTTTACTACATCAACAGGGGACAAATCTCTCCTCTCATCAAGGGGAGGTTCCCTATTAAATATGCGGAGCTACATACAATATAAATAAGCAGAAAGTAAGACACAGGGGTGGGATAAACCATCAATCTCTCTTCTTTCAGAGATGATGCACACAGACAAAGGAGAAATCTTGGTGTAAACACTGAAGGCACTTCTCTTCTTTCAGAAGTGTTCTTGTAGGAAACAACAGAAGTTTTTTTAGGTAGTAAGATAAGAAACGAGTTAACTAGAGGGCGTAGTAACAGCAGGATGAAGCAGAATGCAAAGTTTCCACCTCAACTGCCCAAAGAGTATATCACAAAGGATAATGGGGGCACAAAGTCGCCCCATAATCCTCAACACAAAAAGAAAAGAAAAACACAAACTGAAATCAATTGTGAAAGCACAAAGTCTTCCCACAGTTAGTTTTAGGGCACTTCTCTATTACCTTCACTAATTCTGCTTACCAAATTAAATGAATAAGAACACCTTAAAAAAAAACGTAAGAAGGATCTTCTAAAATGACACAAGTCAAAACAGCACAAAGTCTGTGAAAACCCTGCTTTCTCATTCGGATAAAAATGAAAATGAAATTACAACCTGAGCTCAAAGTCTCAGTCTTCCTCTTTCAAAATGGGCAGAGTTTCGCTCTTGTAAAAATGAAAAGTCTCCCTTACAAATGAAAGATATTAAAAACTTATAGCAACTACCCAAGGATTGGCGCCTTTTTACCTGGGACAGCGCATGCTGCAGTCAGCGTCTTCAATGCGTCTCTAGTTTTGTCTGGAGAGACCATGCTGAGAATAGTGCGCTGCCATAACTATGGCGTGTCTCTTCATCTGATACGTCTCCTCCTTAATATGGACCGTTTGGTCCTTTGCATATTTGTCTTTACTTCATGGAAGAAAACAGGGTGCATCTTTGGTTTGGTGCGCTCAGAAGTCTACTCGATCCACTGTTCCACCTACTGGAAATAACTCTTTCGAAGACATTTCTGGTTCTTTGCATTGATCTTCTCTCTTTGAGTCTTCGGGCTCTCTTTTCAGTCGATTGCTTGATTCAGGTTGAACCTTGAACCTGTTGAACCACTGAAAGTTCATCGGTTCATTGGTTCATTATGTCTCCTTTGTTCTATCGCTTCTTGGTTCAATCACTTCTTCGCCCCTTGGTTGAACCATCGCTTTAATTGAACTTGCGTTTGGAATTGTCCATGTTACTTCTTTGTCCTTTATAGCCCTTCTTGTCTAAGTCTTTGGGGGTTCCTTCCTGCGTCTTTGACGAGTGGCAAGTTCCGCTGTTATGAAACTCATTAGAAACTCACAGAAAATGGGATCCATGACACGTCTTGCTCGAGCAACTTCAAAAGGGGAACACGGATGCAAACACTTGTCACACTCCGCTGAGTCATAACAGGGCATGTGACGTATTCTGCTCTGCTTTATAATGGACACGTGGCGGCTTTCGGGCTTCTTTCTCTCGATGGGCTTTATCCTTTATGTCCTTCAGATAGAATGTCCGAAGGAAATGTTCCTTGCCTTTGCATCTTTCCCGCCGGGCTTTTGCTTTGTCTTTCGGGCGAATTCCTTCGGACAATTTGTCCAAAGGATTTCTCTTTGTCTTTTGCCTTGTTCACTTTTCCAAAGGAGTTCACTTTGTCCGCTTTTCCTCGCTGCCCTCCACAAGGACACTTGGCTTGGTTCACAGCGCTCTGTAAAAGCACTTGTTCCTTTGGCTTTGGGGCAGCCCCTTGAACCTGCCGATTGAACCGACCGATTGAACCAACTTTGATTCAACGGGTTCAACGGGTTCAATCAGTAGGATCTCCGGTGGCGGTTCGGCGAGGGTTCGATTCCCGGGCCGGGCTTGACACTGTTGTTTTTTTATTTTTGTTTTGTTTTGTTTTGAAGTCGGGTTGCTGCAAGCCTCCGACCTCGTGCGGGTACGTGTACGTGTAAGGGAACGTGACGTTCTGGCAAGGGGTTGACACGTCGGATGGCGACTGTGCCAGGAGGAACGACGAGCCGGACGTGCTGTGCTACGGCTGTAATTCTTGCAAGGCAGGGGGTTTTGGCGAGCGTGAAGCGTGACTGGCGGAAGGTGGCCGCTCTGAATATTGTGATGTTGATATTTCTCATCGCCGTCTATTCAGTGGGGTGCTGCGCTTTCAGGAATAAAACCACTTCTGCCTATCCCCGCCGCAAGCGTTATCCATAAAAGACCACCCTCTTTTCACCCCACCTTTGCTTTCTTTTATTGTTTCTGTGTATGGATCTCATGCAGATTGACTTTGTACAATTGATAATATTTGTGGTTTAAAATTGGGTAATTAATAATATCTTCGAATTAATAATTGTCAGTGCCCGCAACTTTGGACGGCATCAAAAATTAAAAACTAATAAATGCTCATGGGACATTTATACTTGTCTATATCTTTTCGAGTATGTGTAAGTATACATATCAAAGTCAAATAAATATGAATGCAATTTTTAATGTTTGTGTACGTATACATATCAAAGTCAAATAAATATGAATGCAATTTTTAATGTTTTCGATATTCTTGTAGTGTATTATGATGTATTGTAAATCTTATAGAAACATTCTTTCTTTTCTACGCACATACGTGAATTCTAAATAATAATAAATGTTGGAGAAATTTGAAACACTAAAAAGAAGGTAACCTCTATTCATATCTAAGAGGGTGGTCCCATGGAGGGGGCATTTGCGAGTATTTTGCAGTCAAAGGTGGTTCCATGCAATTTTAAATTTCAACTGTAAAAAAATTAATATTTTCCTCAAAAATAGGAGCAACAACTTCAAATTGAAGTGAAGATTTTTAGAGATGTGTAGAGGTTAGAGGCAAGAATTTGTAGCACATGCAGAGTCCGTAGATTCAACTCTGCAGACTCTGTAGATTCAAGCCTGCAGAGTCGATAGATTTCTGAGAAAGCTTTGAAAAATGAAGACCCTGAATGCTCAGAACAATTTTTGAAAGGGGAAGAGAGGATTTTGATATGTAGGACCAAAATAGTTCAAATGTTGTCCCAAAAATGAGTGATATTTTTGGGGGACAACACTATGCACTTCAAAATAGATGCAAGAATGTTAAGTTATGGAACTGGAAGAATAGCAGGGTCTTATTTGAGTTACTTGTCACACTAGTGGTATTATACATTATTGTGAGGTGTCGGCTAGTGGAACAAAGAGTTTGAAATGGAGGCAAATATAAAAGATCCAAAAACATCTAATCATAAATTTTTTTAAAATTAAGGACTTAATCCCACATGAAATCATTATTGCCAAAATATATACTTTCCATTTAGAGGCAACCGCTTTCAACATGTTATTATGTTAATAAAAAAAATAGAAAACATGAAGATTGACATATGGCCCAGGGCCGCAAGAGAAGAAGAGTTGCACATGAGGAAGAACACTTGGATGAAGTAGAACCACAAGTGGATGAACAAATGGGATGCTAGTGTGCCCAAATATATAAATTATAACAAAGACATAAAAATGTACAAGAATTAAAAATTCATAATGATAATGTGGAGGAAGGGGATAAGCAAGAGAAAAAAACACTATATTTTATTGTTCACCCTAACTTATGAGCATAATGAAAAACATATGTAGGCGCTGATATTAGATGGAGGGAAAATATTTTCATTGCTCAACGAAGAACTAGCTCTCATAGACTCCAATGCGAGATAGGCAGATGGATTACTCCTAAGGAGCATTGGAGTGAGAGGGTTTGAGTTTTTGACACCATAGAGGTGGTTGAAATAGAGGAGCAATTTATCCTTGAAAGTCCTTAGTATATGGACATACGAGCCAAAAATGTGGAAACTTTAAGAGCTGGATCCATGGTAGATATATCCGAGGAAAAAAGAATAAAAATGTTAGGGGAGATGTTAACCCAAATCAGTAAAAGGTGAAGTAGTCTTCTAAAAGATACCTTGAGTCATGTGAATCTTTGAAAGGTTGGAGCAATCGACATAATTAGTAGTCTCATAAACCGTTTAGTCTCATTGACTTAATTAAAACCATTTCATTTCATTCAAAGGACTATTTTGAATAATGTGGACTCATTACTAATCCGATTCCAAAAAAATTGTTTAAAAATAAGTCAACATTATTCCAAAAAAGTATTTCTAAATACTCTCCAATTTACTATATGAGTAATAATTCTAAATTAATACCATACTCCTAATCCAATTTATTTTGAATATTGAAAAACTCTTCTTTTTTTAATATTTTCTCCACCACAATTTGGGACACAAGTCCATATTATTTTAATCCATTTGAAGGCACAAGTCCAAATTATTTCAATGGATCCTTTTAAATTCAAAAGATATATTTCCAATTTTCCACTTGAAGTTGGAATCTCCGTTAATTCACCAACGTGGACCAAAGATTTTGCTACCCCAAACGTGGACCCCAACCTAAGTCATTACTAATTTGTTTTTGGGCGGCCTACGTGGGTTTTTTTTTTGGCGGCCTACGTGGGTTTTTTTTTTTTTCGCCTACGTGGGTTTTTTTTTTTGGGCGGTCTACGTGGGTTTTTTTTGGGCGGAAAAATGTAAATGGAGTACGTTTAAACGCAGGTAGTGGAAATGGAAATGGAGTACGTGTAACTACAGTTCGAGAAAATTACTTGGGTATAAAAGCATTTAAGAACTCCTACTCGATTAGCACTCTCGGCGGAGTTGAAACGAAGCATGAATTCGATTATGGCAAGAAGGCTGCGGCAGTGTCACAAAGAAAGAATAAAGAAGGCAAGCAACACAGTTTCTGTAGTAGCCGTGCTCATCGCCTCGGTAGCTTTCGCCGCCATGTTCACTGTACCAGGAGGCCTCAATAATGAAGACGGCACTGCCGTCAAGGCGGACACCGTCGCTTTCAAAGTTTTTGCGATGACTAATACCGTTGCTTTGTTTTCGTCGTTGATGATTCTTCTGATTCTGGTGACTGTGAGTGTGGTGCCGCCCCGCACGAAGGTTCTGGAGAAGCTTGTTTTGTTCATGACCAAGATTGTGTGGGTGGCAGTTGGGTGTGCGGCGTCAGCTTTCCTGGCCGCAGGTTATGTTGTGGTGGCGCCCAAGACAATATGGGTTGCAGTAAGCATGTGTGTGGTGGGAGGAGGGAGCATGGCGTTCATGCTTGCTTCTCTTTCATGGCTCGTTGCGGGGCATCAGATGAAGAAGCGCGGTCATGTTAAAGTTGTGGGAAGGTCAGAGTCCGTGACGATCATAACCGAAGGAGGCGCTTAGGAATACCATGGAAAAGACAACAAATGATAGATATAACTGGTTTTCTTCGGATTCAGACTTTGAAAGTTATCAAATGGATGGCTACCATCCTATGTAATATATTCTGCACGTTGACAATCGTTATTCTATCAATGATTAATTAAATCCATGCTTATGTTTTTCTGCTCTTAATGGACTGACTTAACATTGGTAGACCGTCTTCTTAATTTCCCATTTCTTCTATCGCAATTTAAAATATTGTTTAATTTGTTTTAATTAAGTGTTATATATTTGTTTTATGAATAAAATACTTTAAATATATGATTTCACTTTAATTTGGCTGTGGTTAATAACAAACGACGGTAAATAAACGTTTTTTCTGTTGTCGTTTGTCATTTATCGGCCGTGAATGAAATTTTTAATTCGGGCCCAACAATTGACTCTTCCCCCACCGATCTAGACGCCATGTATGTAAGTTTGCTGTTAACTATTCGAAGCATGATCGCCTGGATCTAGACGCCGCTGTTCCGATCCATGGTTCCTTTGAAGAGTTTTTAACACCAGTACAAAGTAGGGGTTTGTTTTAGATACAAAATTATACTTCCCTTCACTTGATTTTTCACAAATTTTAATAATTTATTAACTTTTCTACCAAGAATAGGCTATGCAAAGTAACGCCCCAACGGTTTAGAAATATTAATCCCTCACTTCACAAATATCCGGATTGTGTTAGAAAAACCTGCACTATAGCTTCATGCTTGCAAAGACCTTCAAATGCATGCACGTTTGCGCTTCTGGAGACGAGTATCCGTTGAGTAATTTACCCGATGGATAGAAACATGGGTATGGTCGAAATCAGGTGGAAAGTTGCACTTTCGATCCCACTTCTCGTCAAAGTTACTCACAACGTTACCTCCACAAGACCTGTGGATTTTACAGTGCTCTAAGACGACTTCCACAACGTTTCCAATTGTGCAGGAGCAGATCCTTTTAAGCTCAACATAACAGACTGCAGGGCCACGCATCTATTATATCTTTTTTTTTCCAAGATTGAGGCCTGGAGAAGGTAATTCCATCTTGAAAGACATCCTACAATTTAAGGGTTTTCCTGATTGGTATGTTTCTTGAAATTGGGGGTGTTTCTGATGGGTTTTTCGTATCTGGGGTTTCTTCAAATTTGGGGGTGTTTCCGTATTAGAGGTTTTTTAAAAGTGAGTATTTGTGCATGTTGTTTGTGTCCCCACACGGTTGTTTCCATTGTTTTAAGCATTATGTAGGGTTTGAAGTCTAAAGTCTTTAATAATGATCGGTTATGTTTTGGAAGATATTTTTCTGCCCAAAAATTTGATGCTTTAGTGAGTTTTTGGACTGAATGTTAAGGCCCATTGCGCATGGTGGGTTTCATTTTCAGGTTTATGTGATAAATTCAGTGAAATTAGATTTTATTTAGCCTAATGTTTTGGTTAAGTTTCGTGGAATGGTGCAGGGTATGCTAAATTCTAAGTACCATCTTGGGGCGTTCGAGGACAATTGATCTTTCCTATGTATTTGGTGTTTAGGGTTCAAATAATTGGTGGTGTCAATAATTGTTCTTGATGCATCAACATGAACATGAAAAGAGCATTACCATTGGGAGTATCGGTGCCAAAATGGTTCTAATCAATAGGCTTCTCTTTTTTAGGTCATGTATCTCTTATCCACCATTTATGTTCATCATATGTTGAATCCTCTATTATATCATCATTGGGAATACAAAGCTTTTGAGCTCTATCATTGATTTGATCATTGACATCGTAGCTATCATACCATGTGTCCATATCATAATCATCATTGTAGTTAGTGTCTTTAGAGAGGACTAGTTTCTTAGGTTTTCCTAGCTCTTCAATATGTCCCTTATTATTAATCTCTTCAATCGTATTTATAATTGTAGAAGAATTTGTTATTAGTCCTTAAATCTTAATGGAAGAAATAGTTTCCACTTACTTTTTTTGATATTTATATGTTCCATTATCTAAGATTAAAAAAGTATCAACTTAGCATTGAATGTGATGTAGTCATTAGTCTTATCCAATGTCACACCCATCGATGTGACCCATGGTTTTCCTAATATAGCATTGTACTAGACCAAATAATATGATAAATTTGAAATCTAGTGGTCTACAATTTGTTATGAAGAGATACATACCATGCAATAGCTCCTATGAAATGGTCACATTCCATAGTTGTATTCAAATGTCCAATGCCATATCCAAGAGATTTGAGAAGTTTCATGCCACACATATTGATTTCACAAGTGGGATCAACTCTAACATTTGTTTATTGCTTTTCATATATGTAAATACTAATGATCATAATATTTAAATTGGAAATTATGCTCATGACATTAGTATTCTTAGGTATCTCTTTCATATGTATAGTTTTTGGTTTAATCTCCACTTCTTTTAACAATTTATCTTAAAGTAATTTCTATTTTAATCGCATTTATTCTTGTAACTTTTCTTTTGATGACTATTCCTTAGCAGATGTAACTATAACTTTAGTAGGTGTGCTTGAATTTGGTGGTAATTTAATTGATGCATCTAATGTAGGATCACCCCTATCAATGATATAATGTAATTTTATTTTCAAATTCCAACGATTATTCTTATGATGTCCATGCATTGTATGATAAGAACAATGGTATTTCAATCAACAAAACACATAAGAGACAAGTGATCAACTTATTTCAAAGAATGTAGAGAAAGAGATGAAATTTACACTAATATCTGGAGGATGCTTTAGATGTTCAATCTTGTACTCAAGTGATGTAATTTTTAGAAATATTTTACTTTGAAACTCCTCTATGGACTTTATCATAGTAACTATTTGATCTATAATGGCTTCACAAGCATAAATCCAAGTATTTTTGATTGAATATGCATACAAACATTTCCAAGAGAGTATGTTGGAGGTGGAGGGGGATGAGGAGGAATATTATGATGAGCTCCACTTTGTGTTGCAGGATGGGTCACCTTACCTCTTGGGATAGTGATAACATGGACCTCCATAATAGAGGGATGGTAGCTATAATAACTTTGAGGAAGGATAAAATGTATCATATTAAAAGGCACTTTTGATTTCACATGCATAGAAGATGTATTACTAAAGAGATTTAAGAATTTATCATCATTATTTTTAGCATTAGTTTTATTATACATGAATTTGATGCATTTCATTACATTATTATGAAATATATTGAATATTTTAAGCCATCGATATGTAATTATACTAATCATTGCTTGAATTATAAAATATACATTGTGAATACCCATTATAGCCATCATACAACACCTAAAATAAAGGAACCAACTACCTAAGAAAAACATTGATGAATTTTTAGAAAAAAAAAAAAAAAAAAGGTTTTTGGTAAAATTAAATAGATAAAAAAAACTTAAAAATTATTTTGAAAATAGAGACACCCTCCACCTAGACAAAATTTACTAAAAATAGTAAAATGTTAATTCCAAAAAATCCGTATAGAACCTTGGCAAACAAACATAAGGTTTTGATGTGAGTATGATCTAGAGAATATTTCACCCTTTGCTCTGCTTGCTCTTTACCCCTTCGTGTTGTCTCCTTCTCTCTTCTTCAAACTGCTCTCTCTCTCCTCTTCACGTTGATCCTTTCTTTTCTTCTATCCTCCTCTTATCCTTATTTTTCCATCTTTATTTCTTCCTCCTAAAATGCAATAGCTTTAAGTTTCTATTGATGGAAAAAAAAGCCATTAGCGCTGAGTTTTTTGCTTTACTCTAACTCGACCTAAAGCAAGAAAGCCAAGAATATTTGATCCTTCCCAAAGCATTAATGATTGTTTTATTCATTTTGTTTCCTGCATGGTCTATTGACGTCACATGGCCGAATGCCAAATTTACAAAAATCCACTACCATACATTTGCCAATGATAAATAGCACTTCAAACATCACCATAGTCTAGGCACTAGAATATTTGACTAGGTTAGTTTCTAGATTAGTTTAGGATAACTATACAATTGTGTTACTAACTTAGTTTAGACGACCAACATCAGGACTTAATAACAATATGACTAATATAAAGTCAATTATATTCCTTTATCAAAATGGTAAATCACACATTATTATACCAAAGCATATTGGTTATTATAACAATGTAAACATTGTTATTACTACATTATATATAGATTATCCAATGTCTTTTGTTCTGTTTATATATTAAGGCGTTAGGCCATATAATGACATTTCCTAAATATCATACTGATAACCAGCTAATGTTCTAAAGCAATATAACAACATTTTGATTGATCTATAGACAATAGTAAATAGATATTATTCACATAGATTTATTTTCTCAAAAAGCATCAATAATCATGAATATAACAACATGACATAAACACACAGTAACATTATACACTTAATCTACGTATAATAGCCACAATACAATCACACAAGATTAATTCCACATAAGCATTAAACTAAACTAACACATAATCAATTATCCAAATGTAGATAACATCAAAAACATATTAATGCTAACAATGCATATAATGAGTACTATCTAACGTGGTGTGTGCATGGGTTCTAACTTTTTCTCTATCATCCCCCAACACCTCCATCTACGTCATCCTCTCCAATGATGCTCTCCCTCTGTCATGCTCTGAGGGATGAATCTCTCCTGCATCAAACTCATGATAAGAAGGTAGTTAGCTTGTAACATCATGATGTATATCATAAAATACTATTGTAACAACAAATCAACATGATCACAATGCAAATAATATACAATACAACTAAGTCATAACCATGCAATCAAAGCAACATACAATTATCCCATAACAATATATGAATTATAACTTAGTTGAATAATAATAAATCAATCTACCAACCATATTAATCCAAAGATAATCAAATAAATTTCCTTAGAGAGAAATCGGGATGTAACAAGTTAGAAGTAAAATATTCTCTCGTGGAACTTAAATCATATCATAGTCCAATTTTTATTAAATATTAATTATAAAGAGATAATTATTAGGATGAGCACATGGGGGTCAACCAAATTAAGCTAACACTTAAAGGAAACATCCTTTTGACAAAAGAAAATCAATAAGCCTTTAGCGTGGTATTAAATAGTAAGGATGTAAGAAAAGGAAAATAAGGGAGTGCATGACAATGGTATAGAGCACACTAAAAGTGAGAGTCTAAAGAACACCATTCAAGATGCACTAAAAACACGTAACATAGCTAAAAATAAAAAGAATGAAAGAAATATTTTCCTAACAAACTAGTGGTACAATGAAAATTGCAAGACAACACAGAGATCGCTAAAAGAATCAACATGTAGAAAATGGAAAATAGGAAAGCATATGAGCAAATGGTAAGGGGAAAAAAGAAGAATTTATAAGAACACAACAAAAATAGTTGATTTACTTAGGAAAACACAAACCAAAAAGAATATGGAGGGAACTTCACAAGGAAAAAAGTAATTTGATAAGAACACAACAACATGATAGTGATTGGATTACTCATAATATTTGTATAAGTGTGAAATTGAATAAGATATAACTCCCACATTTAGTGTTAATGATGAGCTATTCATGATAGAAGACATCCTACAAGGGATTAAAAAACTAGCAATGGGTAAAAACTATGACATAGACAAACTACAAGCAAAACATCTAAGATGGGGAACACATATCATATCACCTTAAATCATACAAATTTTCAATGAGCTCACCCAAAATGGATTTTCGACAAAGTGGACAACCAACTTAACCATACCCTTGTTTAAAAATGGAGATGCAAATAACTCCTCAAATTATTGAACTAGCATGGGCAATCTACTTTTTAAAAATCTATTTGGGAGTATGATTGAACACAAAACTAGTAGTTAGGCAGAGGGAAAAAGGGGCAAGCAGGTTTTAGGCCCAAACACTCTACTACTGGTCATTGTGTCATGTTAAAGACACCTAGTTGAAAATGTGTGGGATAAAAAAGGGATGCATAGTGTTGCTTTGTAGACTTCAAAAAGGCACTTGACATAGTAATAAAGAGAAAACTATGGATCATAATCGAAGAGTTAGGGGTCCTAGTGCACTTTAGGGTAGTGGTTCATAGATTATATGAACAAGTCAAGGCCAAACTCAAAATGTAAAGGTAGGGTTATCCAAATGTTTTAGTAGTGATATAGGCATCAAACAAGGTCGTCCTCTATTCCCAAATTTATTTGGGCTATACACTGATAAGCTAGAAGATTGGAAAAACAAATTCAGAGGGGAGGGGTCCACTTGGCCAATTATGTGGTGAAACTTTTTCTTTATGTCTATGACCTAATTCTGATGGCAAAGACTATCAAATACTTGAGATACCATCTCCATGCTCTAGAGCGCTTTTGTAAAGAAGTAGGGATGCAAGTAAACATCGAAAAAATAAAAATCATGATATTCTTAGTGAAAAATAAAGAACAACACCCTGATTTTCACTTTGCTGAAGGGTTTGGTGAAGTGGTGCCATAATACAAGTATCTTGGTCTAAAATTTCACAACAAGCTCATATGAGATACTTGTAAGATGAAAAAAATACAGGGTGGTTGGGGAACTTTCTATGCACTTCAAAATAGATGCAAGAATGCTAAGTTATGGAACTGGAAGAATAGTAGGGTCTTATTTGAGTTACTTGTCACACTAGTGGTATTATACATTATTGTGAGGTGTTGGCTAGTGGAACAATGAGTTTGAAATGGAGGCAAATATAAAAGATCCAAAAACATCTAATCGCACAAAATTTCAAAATTAAGGACTTAGTCCCACATGAAATCATTCTTGCCAAAATAGATACTTTCCATTTAGAGGCAACTGCTTTCAACATGTTATTATGTTAATTAAAAAAATAAAAAACATGAAGATTGACATATGGCCCAGGGCCACAAGAGAAGAAGAGTTGCACATGAGGAAGAACACTTGGATGAAGTAGAACCACAAGTGGATGAACACATGGGATGCCAGTGTAACCGAATATATAAATTATAACAAAGACATAAAAATGTACAAGAATTAAAAATGTAGAATGATAATGTGGAGGAAGGGGATAAGCAAGTGAGAAAAACACTATATTTTAGTGTTCAACCTGATTTATGAGCATAATAAAAAACATGTGTAGGGGCTGATATTAGATGGAGGGAAAATATCCTCATTGCTCAACTAAGAACTAGCTCTCATAGATTCCAATGCGAGATAGGTAGATGGATGACTCCTAAGGAACATTGGAGTGAGAGGGTTTGAGTTTTTGACTCCATAGAGGTGGTTGAAATAGGGGAGCAATTCATCCTTGAAAGACCTTAGTATATGGACATACGAGCCAAAAATGTGGAAACTTTAAGAGCTGGATCCATGGTAGATGTATTCGAGGAAAAAAGAATAAAAATGGTAGGGGAGATGTTAACCCAAATCAATAAAAGGGGAAGCAGTCTTCTAAAAGATACCTTGAGTCATTCGCATTTTTTAAAGGTTGGAGCAATTGACATAATTAGTAGTCTCATAAACCGTTTAGTCTCATTGACTTAATTAAAACCATTTCATTTCATTCAAAGGACTATTTTGAATAATGTGGACTCATTACTAATCCAATTCCAAAAAAATGGTTTAAAAATAAGTCAACATTATTCCAAAAAAGTATTTCTAAATACTCTCCAATTTAATATATGGGTAATAATTCTAAATTAGTACCATACTCCTAATCCAATTTATTTTGACTATTAAAAAACTCTTATTTTTTAAATATTTTCTCCACCGCAGTTTGGCACACTAGTCCAAATTATTTTAATTAGTTTGCTCTTGTTTGGGGGTACAAGTCCAAATTATTTCAATCGGTCCTTTTAAATTCAAAACATATATTTCCAATTTTCCACTTGGAGTTAGAATCTCCCTTAATTCATGAGTTGACCCCAAATACATTGAGTAATCTCCCTTAATTCATGAGTTTGGTGTTTTAGTGTGGACTTACATTTACAAGTCCCATATATACTAATCGAGGGGTCGCATGCTGGGTGTGACTGCCTCTATAATTTTATTTGAAGGGGTCTCATGCATCATCACAAATTCAAAAACTGTTAAAAGAAACATCTGCGCCTAAAATAAGGAGCAGAGATTATTCAGTTAGAAGCTTTTGAAGGATGTGAAAGAGTAAGGTACTGAAGATTTATATGAATACTCATATCTTTTGGTTTCCAACTATAAATTTCTATCCAATTGAATTTATTCAAATTTTTTAAACAATTTATTTTAGTAAAATACTAAAAACTCTCTCAACCACTTACATATTACACAAAATTTAAAGAATCCCGATATTTTTAAAAAAATTGCTACCCTAAACGTGGACCTCAACCCTAGACTGTCGTCTTCGCCGTTGCCTAGACTGCACTTTTGCCATTCCCCACTGATCTAGTTTCGTACCTATCTAGAGTACAGACCTTTCTTTAATTACGTAAGCCACTGAACCTTTTTTCCTTTGGTTTGGTGGGGTTTTTTTTTTTTTTTGGACACCGTCGCTTTCAAGGCAGACACCGTCGCTTTGGGTTTAATTGGGTATAAAAAGCACTCTCGGAGGAGTTGAAACGAAGCATGAATTCGATTATACCTGCACAACTTAAGATAGTATAAAATAGATTCTATCGATGCAAGACATTGTATGGAAAATAATGATAGTTCAATGGTTAGACATATTGCAAAAACATATCAACAATCTCGAGATGGTGGCAAACATACTACGAAATCGTATTTTACATCGATTTAAGTTAAAATTAAACTATTAAATTCACGAGAAAATTTGAAATGAAACAAAATATCTCTTTCAAATACAACACATTTTCATGTTATATTAAAAAACATACCATTACATATTTTAATATGACTTTCACCAAAAATATTTAATTATTATTTAAAACTTCATAATTAACAATCATAAATTTCAAATCAATTACACTTATTTATTTTACAAAATCCACTCTACCAAAAGCACAAAATTCAATCCCTTTCAACATAAATCGGACCTTTAAAATTTAATGGCATTTTAAATATAATTCATTATTTCAGGAGTCTTTGGCATCAGTCTTGCCGACTCACGTCATTTTCACAATTTAAATTTTATTTAGTATCTTATTACCATTGATGCATCCAGTTGAATTAAAATGTCTGTGGCTGGAAGAGAATCTCTCCTACGCCATGAAGTTGGCGATAGGAGGCACTACACGTTATATGTAATTGACGATGCTTTTTCTTATCGCGAGTCAAAAGAAACCTTACGCCTGCCTCCACACAAAAATTGAAAGAAACCTTACGTCTTTTGAACCTGCACAACTTAAGATGCGATGTCTCTTTCAATTCATGATAAGATCTATGGATTCGATTTTTGTGTGGAGACAGGCGTAAGGTTTCTTTTGAATCGCGATAAGAAAAAGCATCGTCAATTACATATAACGTGTAGTTCCTCCTATCGCCAACTTCATGGCGTAGTAGAGATTCTCTTCCAGCCACGTACATTTTAATTCAACTGGATGCATCAATGGTAATAAGATACTAAATAAAAATTAAATTGTGAAAGTGTCTTTGTAGCATCTTTGGGACGCTAGAGTCAAATTATGTTAGCCATATCAAAAAAAGGGCATCCTGAGACCACCATACTGATGAAAATTCCATCGCTAATGTGTCAAGTGACTCACATTTCAAGAAAACGTGCATTCAATCATTTTGATTTGTTAAGCCCATGAGACTTAGAGTTCAAGAGCCACCCTGCACTTTTTAGACTCTAAGCCTTGATAGAAGGTGTTAGACAAGAGCATTTGAAATGCGGACGATTCAGCCTGATTCAGTTCTCCCTAAGAGCACCATTTGATATGAACTCATTAAGATGCATAAGCTCCAAATGGAAAGCAACACGGGAGAAAAACTTTGGAGTCCTATAACAGGATAGTTCTTCGTGAAGCATGGAGTGAAAGATTGGCAGAAATTGGTGGGGATTCCAGATATATTTGCAGCTACAAATGCCAAAATCAGATACTTGATCTCCAGATAAAGTTGGTTTTATGTATGCCCTTGCTCTTGTTTTCATATCTAAATTTATTGCTTGTATGCATTATTTTACATGTTTTATTATGGTATTAAAGCTAACTGATGTTTGGTCAAGTGGCAAAGTTGTAGATCGGGTTTGTTGAGTTGTGTTCAAGCTAATGTTTGTTTAAAAAAAGTTCACAAGATTTTTTTGAGCTTCTCTCTCCTTCAAAAGTTTGTGATCTATGCATTTCTTGTATGTGGAGTAGTTAGCTGCAGATCTAAGCAACTAGAGGCAATTTCAAGGCAAAATCAACCTTGGGCACCTCTTTTTGGTCTATTGAAGACTTAAATCTCATAAAATTTAGTAAGATTTTTTTTTTAGTGTTTTTACAACTTGAAATTGATTTTTAATTGCTAGATATTTATTTTTTGGCCTGCTAACACCTTTGTAGAAGCCTAAGAAGCATTGAAATCACTTTTTGATTGATTTTCTTCCACTGGAGCATGATTGTACAACCTATGTTGGTTGAAAATAGTCAAAAATCAATTGAAATTTCATTTTTGTTGATTTGGATGTTGTTTCTCTTTTTTTAATGGCTAAATCTTAGTTATTTTGGCTTGTAATCTTTCCTGCAAAGCCTCTGAAGCTACGTGTTAAATTTATGGAAGATTAATTTAGCGTGGAGTGCCATTTTTTCACATGTGTGAGCTAAAAATCTATGAAAAATCAAATTTTGGACAATGAATCTTAGTTTTGATCTCTCCATTTACTTAGTTTGGTCTTTTCCAAGCAATTTAGACATTTACTTTGTCTAATTCGAACTCCTATAACTCATTACAAATTTTTACTCTTCTCCCAAGCACCATACTTCAACTTGTATGACCTCCATGCACTAAAAATCAGTAAAAAATTCTCATATCTCAATCTTTAAAGCTTGTTTGCTTGCCTAAAAGGTTAAATCTTCTTTTTTTGAGACCATCTGAGTCTCTGTAAGAATCTATGGAGCTTTTTTTCAAGTTCTGTATATATTTTTTCTCTTATAGGCACCATATACAATGAAATAGATTTCTACAACGAAATTCAAGTCAAAAATTATATTTTGAAAGGTGCAATGGCTTTATCTTGCAAAATTACGAGGCTTGGCAAATTTTGAGGCAAATAGAGGCATGTGAAAATAGATATGAACTGCTGAAGCTTGCAATCTTTCTTGCAAAGCCTCTAAAGCTACGTGTTAAAATTATGGAAGATTAATTTAGCGTGGAGTGCCATTTTTTCACATGTGTGAGCTAAAAATATATGAAAAACTAAATTTTGGACAATGAATCTTAGTTTGATCTCTCCATTTACTTAGTTTGGTCTTTTCCAAGCAATTTAGACCTTTACTTTGTCTAATTCGAACTCCTATAACTCATTACAAATTTTTACTCTTCTCCCAAGCACCATACTTCAACTTGTATGACCTCCATGCACTAAAAATCAGTCAAAAATTCTCAATCTCTAAAGCTTGTTTGCTTGCCTAAAAGGTTAAACTTTCTTGTTTTGGGCCCCTCCGAGTCTCTGTAAGAATCTATGGAGCTTTTTTTCAAGTTCTATAAATTTTTTTTCTCTTATGGGCACCATATACAACAAAATAGATTTCTACAAGGAAATTCAAGTCAAAAATTATATTTTGAAAAGTGCAATGGATTTATCTTGCAAAATTAAGAGGCTTGGCAAAATTTGAGGCAAATAGAGGCATGTGAAAATAGATATGGACTGCTGAAGATCCATATAAGTGTCATTAATCTCCAGATCCATATAAGTGTCATTAATCTCCAACGTGCCAGCAACATGAAAATAAATGCTTAGTAATAGTTTTGCAAAGTATTTTTTAAATACATGAATTATTAATTACCTTTATTTCAAACAAGTGGGCAGTGGGTCCCTTTTTGTTGAGTTGTTTTTATCTAAAAACATTTAATTATTTCTCTTTTTACAGTCAACAAATATTTATTTTACATACATTTAATATTTTGTTTAAAAAAAAAAATCATAGTTAATTAAATACGTTTTAAATCATGTAGCTTGCATGTGAAGTCTTGTATTGGACAAAGGGAAGTTGATTAGTATTTTTTGAAAAATACTTGTAGATCCAAGGGTCTTAAATCAAATCTCAATTCCAATATATTTTTTAATCAAAATTAATTTATTTATTTTAAAATAATTAGTTAAAAAGTTTGCAACACTTTTGACACCCTTGATTTATCGTATTTTTATCAAAGATGGTTGTGTGATCAGTCGATCTTTAAGTTTTTGCATGTTTCAGATGCATTGAGATGGTATTTTATTTTATTTGAAGCCTTTTTATATAACTTTTAGCTATAAGTTGTCTTACGACACTTACAATTTTTGCCTTTGTTGTAGTTCTTTGTGTTTTTTGAATTATTTTGAAATCAACTAAATGGTTAGTGTTGTTTATTCATTAGAATATTTGTTTTTATTAAAAAATAAAGTATAGAACATGTTAAAATTTTTGATTTCTAAACATTTTTTGTTAGTTTAGTATGAAACATAAATTTGTAATGTTGACTTTAAAAGGAAGAAGAAATATTCATGACTCAAATTATAATATGAATCTTTCCTAATAAGATATATAATGTTTGGTTAACTTAGTATCAAATTATTAATGAATTTATTTTACGTGCATCACATACCCTGCTTGTTAAATTTAACATGCTTGATTGTAAACTTACATATGCTCCTATTGAAGGTTGTGTTAAAGCTTGATCTAAAAACTGTATGTAATAAAGCTAACCCTTCTTTACAAATATCTTATTAGTAGTTTGATTTATTTAAACCATTAGTATGATAAATATTTCATATGATGTGGGTGTTTTTTCCATATTCATGTAGGGTCCATACTTGGATTATTAAAAATTAACAAAGCGAATATTTTGATATATAAAATGAAACATAAATTTTGATTTATATTATTCTTCCTTTGATAAGACTAATTTATTTGATTATTATGATGCTAACTATACAATGCTATTATGAATTTACTTTTGTATGTGTGTTTATATTTGGTGTAGGTGTTATCACTTGGAGCACTTCATGTGAAAGTTGTTAAAAAAGTCTTATAGCTATGAATGATGATAGAATAATATCATGTGAAAGTTTCTCATTGTACCAACCTTCTTGGTGATAATCAAAATTTTATAATTTTGACGAAAAATCTAATGCAACACTAAAAAACTAAAGCCTATTGAAGTTCATTCAATGCTAGGATTATGATAGTTGCAATTGAGGAGTGTGAATGACAATGCCACTTCTTAATAGTCATGTGGGTCATGTGTTTCTTTCTAACTCTCTATATTGCTTATTTTTAAAATATTGTAATATATCACTTTATATGATTTTGATAAACTTAATATGAAAGTCTACATTGTACCCAATAGATAGTAGCATAGAGGTCGTTATGTCATAAAAGACTTCAATCTGCTTGATTGATTAATCGGGAGAAATTATGAGACACATTCTCACTATCATGCTAGCTTAAACTCACTCTAAGTGGTTGAGGGTAACATATCGTAATTTCTTTAAAGGTGCATATGGGAACATAGTGCAAAACCTTTAGGTATCTATGAGTGTACAGTGTAATTATTTTAAAGGTGACTATGTGATTATGGTTACATAGTGTAATATCTTTGGATATCTATAGTTGTATAGTGTAATTCTTTTAAAGGTGACTATGTGATTGCAATTACATATTGTAATGCCTTTGGATATTTATAGTTAAATAATGTAATACCTTTGGGTGACTATGTTTACATAGCATATTTTTTTTAAAGGTGGATATGGCATGATGAAGGATGTTTCCTTTGATTATTATCTTTTAAAACTCATCATGTGGATGGTTCATGGAGTATAACTTCATTTTTATAAAGGTGATTATGGGATGTATTCCCATTTAACATTAAGGAGGAGTATTGAAACAATTAATGGTTAAGTGGGGTTATTTATATACTCTTAATACATTAATTTATATTAGTTAAACAATAATATATTTTATTATTTATCATGAGTTGATCCTCGTGTAAATAAATAATAAAATATATTGACCTTTGGAGAGGTGGAACCCATTAATGTGGTCGTTAGAAAAGGTCACATTATAATGGTCATAATACCTAGCCTATATAATAAATAGTTTATATTGTAAGATGCAATAAAAAATTGAGAGTTGAGACAAATGAGAAAATATGGAGAACACATTTTCAAGTTATGTGAAGATTAAAATGCCAAATAATCAAATCAAACTAATCTGAACAATGCTACCATTGTAAAAAGAATTGTATAAACATTTAATTTTTAAGCTCCCATCTAAGTGTGACCTATAAAGTAGATGGATCTTCTAAATTGGTTTCCATTCACAAATTTATGAAATTACAAGACAAAAGATCTATCTTATCACATACCTATAGGGTGAAGACCAATTTTGTTATTGCTCCCAAGATACTTGCAAGGGAACTAAATTGAC
Source organism: Torreya grandis (assembly GCA_037957365.1). NCBI lineage: Eukaryota > Viridiplantae > Streptophyta > Pinopsida > Cupressales > Taxaceae > Torreya > Torreya grandis. The sequence continues at coordinate 1,109,320 of JARHVA010003810.1, read as the reverse complement.
AAGGCTTTAATATAGCTTTCATAAACTACAAATATATGCAATTATTTAAATAACCAACAAACTTCATAGCTAAAGAGTCATCTAGAAGGATTTTAACCAATCACATCCATTGGGGAAGTATCCAATATAATGTTGTTCTCAGAGCCCTCAAAATTGTTATTTCATGTAATGTCTTCAACATAAATTCTCCACACTACCACTATGTATTCGCAAAATAATTTTCTAAACTTGACTATTTATTAATTATAAAAGTTTAATCTGAATGCATTAAATGTACTGATTACACTCACATCTACTACTTGTCTATTATATGCATGCATATATAAATATTATATATATACATATGTTTTGTGTGTGTGTGTGTGTATTTTGAACAAAAATTTCATCCTGGGATTTTAAATATACATCTCATATTTATATTTACAATATATATTCATAGGTTAGTGCTAAATTATATTTATTAAATATGGAAAAAGAACACACATATATATTTATAACTTTCAAATTTCATAAATGTATATATGTATGCATATGCTTAATAAATATATATAATTTTCAAAAATTATATCATATATGTGGATTCAAATATATTTGTTTTTTATAATTTTTTTATAGTGCTCAAACCGTAAAGGCTTGGTGACGGACAACCCATGGCCGATGGCCGGGTTATGGCAAGGCTAGGGGTGGGCTGGTTAGCCCATCCCCCCTCCCCTCCCTATTATGGGAGGGGCTTAGGATGGTTCAACCACCCCTCTTCCCCCTAAATAAATAAAAACAAATTGTTTTTATATTATTATTTTATTTATTTTTTGAATAAATAATATTGAATAAAACAAGATCGAATAAAATATGATTATATATATATATATATATATATATATATATATATATATATATATATATATATATATATTTACACACACACAGGGACATTTAAAAAAAAAGAAATTTATTATACTCAATTCAGAAACACAAAATACACAAAGAAATAAATCTCCCATCACAGATTAAAATCTTAAATATGGATTAGATTTTCACAAGCAAGCAACCATGTTTTTAAAGCAAACCCTTTGTTAAAATACATTCATTATTTTCATTCAATATTTAATCGAATTATTATTTTGTAAAAACAAAATATGGATTTAGAAAGGAGAATCCCTTTCCTGTTCCATGGAAGCTCCTTGTTTCATTAGTTGTTATACTCTCATTCACTACTCCTTCCTTCTCCATCTCCATTCTTCATTCTCCTTCCCCCTACATTTCTCGCTTGGTAAATTTTTAAACAATGATTCATCTCTTCACTAGGTTAACTATTTAATGGAAAAGACAATGCTTGTATATTAATTTATTTTATTTTCTGGAATTAAGATTTCCACTCCTCTGTTTTAAATCATTTATGTTTGTCATTATTTTTATTCTTTTATTTTGATTAAGTTAATTACTATATTGAAAGATCAAATACTTAATATGTATTAAATTTATTATCAAAACCAGTAAAAGTACACACACACACACACACACACACACACACACACACACACACACACACACACACACACACACACACACACACACACACACACACACACACACATATATATATATATATATATATGTGAATATATATGTATTTATAATTATACTTGTTTAATTAATGTTATTTTAACTTATATAAACATAATTATACAAATATGTATAAATATTAGAATAGCAATATTTGGTTCGAATTTATTTATGTAATCAAATTATGAATAAATATGTACATTTATTCATTTAATTTGCTTATTTACAAAATACTATTGTAATATACATATATTTATGTAAACATGTAATTACATATAGTTTTATTCACATCCATTATTAAATGTTATTTAGGCTCGGTTACAATAATAATTATGTTATTATCCTTATTTTAAAAGTAAATTTTGTTGCTGAAACACCAAAAAAGTTGTAAGTCAAATAATCGGGACCAACTTCTCATAACATGGCTATTCGACGGGTTCAAACAAATTATTTACATTAACGCAATCTAGTCTTATGGGTAAACTTGTAAAAAGTAACTCATCGATTCGAAAACCCATAGAAAGGCGTAAACATTATATTAAGCAATAAGGCAACTTGTTGTTAACATTAAACATGCACCCCAACATTAAACATACACCCTAAGGTGGTCTTACATGAGTCACAACTAATCTGGTTCCATGTCACCACAACAAAGGGACCAAAATCAAGACTAAAAACTAACCACAAGATACCTCATTCGCATGTCGTGCACAAGGACACACTTGACACCCCAGTAGTCTAAATGATATCACGTCATCAGAGAAACATTGTAGAGTTCAAAAATGATATTACATAGCTCATGTTTATGGGTAATGTCATCGTGCTTTGAACTACATCATACATAGCCTAATATAGCTACAACAGTGATGTCTGGACATCGACCATATAAATTATCGAGGAGAAATAAGGCTCACACATTTTCATTAAACCATCCCTCCATTACCCATTCACCACAATCGTTAGGTGTAAATATTGACACATGGAAATTTCAAGTATACAGGAAAGTTATGTCGACGTACGCAGAATTTAGTTTAAACATGTTTTATTGATTAGAGGAATCTTTTTCACATGCTATCTTGGTACACGTAACACTTTTCTTTCACACACGAGAACATCTCTTTCACATACCATCGAGTATATAGAAAAGATGAATTTCTTTCATGTACCGACAAGTATATAGGAAGGGTACATATATCGAGAGGTATGGTATATCAAATTGATGGTACATAGAAAAATGAACCTATTGAAATTATAAGGAACTAATCCATATACCTTTATCAGAATGGCTAGAAATGGACTAAAATTCTTTCTACCAGACTCTCAGCTTCTACATGGTGACAACTATACTACATGGAAAATGAAAATCAAAACACATCTAGATTTTGAGGACATTTGGCCTATTTTTAGTGGCACATTGACTCGACGTGCCTCTGACGTTAATCAACAACATAAGTTTGACAAGGCAAATTAAATGGTAAAATTGATTATAATGTTCAGGTTATCGGATGAGGTGTAACCCTATATTCATGAGGCTAAAACAACTAAGGAAGCTTTGGATAAGTTCTAAACAATGTATGAGGCCAAAAATAAAAGCACGATTTTACACTTGCAGAGGCAACTTTACTATCTCAAAATGAAGTCAAATGAAAAAGTAGAGGCTTTCCTAAGGCATGTTGCAACTTTGAGGGCTTCGCTCCAAGCATTAGGTAATTAAGTGATAAATAAATCTCTTGTACCAATTATCTTAAGAGCACTCCCACCCTCCTATATAATCTTAGTGACTACATCGATTGTCATAACTTAAAAACCGTCATTTGAAATGTTGGTCAACATGTTGTAACAAGAAGAATCCATGTATGTAGAAGAAAAATAAAAAGAACGTGTTCTTGCTTCTCATCAACAAAAAGGGAAGAAACCCATAAAGTCTTATAAATAAAACTAAAATCAAGGTCATCAACACAATCCAAAAGGGAATAAACAACAAAAATTTTGCCTCGTTTATGGAAGAAAAGGCCATAAACTCAAAGGTGGTTGTTATAATTCATTCACATAGGTCTCGTCAAGCAACAAGAATCCCAACAACCAAAAATTGTCACAATAGAACAAAGGTCAAGGTTAGGATAATGGAAATTGGAGAAAGAAACAACATCAACAATACAAAATCGTTGAACATGAAGACAATCACTTAGACGAGGATTTCCTATATGCTACACTCTCATGAGGAATCAACTTCACCAAATTATATCTACTATGACTCTGATACCAAATCTTGAAATAAATTCAATGATATTTCATTAATCAAATAAAATGTTACATAATTGTATTTATAGGTGAAGGTAATCCCTACAAAGTAAGATCTAACATTGTAAATATCCAATTAATAACTAAAAATATAACAACCTAAACATTGTGAGTTGTGTTATGCAACAACCTCACATGACATAAATACTATGATGAATTAAGTATAATATTTTACTCTAATGAAATCCTCTATATTATGTGTGTCATATTTTTTAATTTGGTTTATATTTTCATCTTGAATGTTGGTTGTATAATTCCAATCATATTCTGCATAATCATCATCATCATCATCATCATCATCATAGTTATCATAAGAAATGACTAATTTCTTAGGTTGTATTTGAAATTTTAATGCCATTTTGATCATATTTTGTACCTGTGTATTAAAAATAAATTGCACCATATGTTAGAGTTATATTCTTGAAATTTTATTTCTCTTGAATATGTTCATTATTTTCAAATTCTTTGATGTCATTTTGAACTAGAGTAGAGTTAAGCATCTTTGCTTGAACACTAGGAAAAAGAATAAGTAGTTCCTTGATTTCTTGACTTGAAGGTGTAACCATTGATTTTGCAGAATTGTCTTTTTATTTTTGCTCTATGCATGAATTAGATATAGTGCTTGATTCCTTAGAAACCATGTTTGTACTATTAGGATTTGTAGGAACATTTTTCTTTGGAGATTCATTTATGAGAAACTTTTTGACAAACGTGTTTTCTTGTTCTTTGGAAAGTCGTTATTTTTATATTATTACTTTGCTATCTTGTTTCTATTGAAGCTTCTCTTGTTCTAATTTTCTTATTCTAAATCATCCTTCTGTATTCATATTTATTTATTTTTAATCTTTTTTCACTTGTTTCACTTACACTTGTTTCTTAGGAGATGCATTGTTATTGAATTTTTTGATTGATTTATTGATTATAAGATCTCCACTATCAATGAGACTTTGTATTTTGTTCTTCAAGGCAAAACACCGATCTATATGATGCTCATGTACAATAATATTTTAATCTTCTAAGAGGATGTATATGAGGTAATTTGATCCCATTATTTTGAAGCATTTCTCTTAAATTTCACTTGAGATTTTAGTAGTCTTTTGTGCACTTTTGGCATCACTAGTTGTAGATGTATTCTGGGTTGACTTCCAATCTTGATATGTAGTTTTCTTAGGCACAAAATTTCTAGATGAAGATGCAAACATATGATTAACACTAGCATACTCTAGAATCTTTGTGAATGTGATATGATTTGCCTATAATGTGATATTTCAAACCAAATAATGATTTTACTTTTTTAAATCTTCTATTGACCTTCTCATCATGATGATTTGATCTTTAAGGTTTAACAAGCACAAACCCATGTACTTTTGATTGAATTCATACAAACACCATCAAGAGAATGTATGGAAGGTAGAGAGGATTGAGGAAGGATATGTTGATTGAATTCATTTGACATTATAAGGATGTAAAACTTACTTTTTAGTATAGTGACAACATGGACCTTGCTATAGGGATAATAGTTATCACCATCTTGAGAATTAAAACAAGAATTTATAATATCTTGAATATATTACTATCTTGTTCTTATGTTATGCTTGACTTGACAAAAGATTACATTAATGAAGCTTGTGTAAAATTTTAGATAGTTATCTTATCATAGTCATCAAGTAGATATATATCATCCATTGTAAAAGACATGAAAAAGACATTACAACAAAGACAAAAATAAAAATGAAGAGATTTTTTTGAAACCCTAGGATATATTTTTTGAAAACCTGAGACAATTTTTTTTAAACCCTTGAAGGTTGTAATGTGAAGTAAGACTTAGGGTTTTATAAGGTTTGATCAATATGTGGGTTCACCAAAATGGTTATGATGAATTTGAATTAATATTATAATTAACCCTAATTCATATAAATGGAATAGAATAAAGCAAGATGTCATAAATATAATTTTAAACAACAAACTGAAGATATATGACTAAAATAAACAAAACAAAATAACAGTGAACAAGGCTAAAACATGCAAAAGAGAAATTAACTTCAATTTTTGAGTTGTCAATCGACTAAACTAGAAAATAGAATACATGGACAAAAAAATGTAGAAAACATAAAAACCTTCAAGAAGCGGAGCCTGAGTGCCCTCAAGGATAGGAACACTCAATAGAAAATAAAAGCAACTATCGCTAAATTGAAAATTCTAGAAAAATTATGTGCAATAGCAAAAAATAGATCTTCTTACACTAATTTCATCTTCAAAACGTGTGAAGAGACAATTTAAAACCCTAGCTTTATGCCACAAAGGTATAAACGAATGTGAATGAGTAAAAATAGGTTAGTGGTTAATCACACAAGGATTACATAAGCATATAATATTACACTAGTCTTTCATACACACCATCGTAACATGAGATAAATACATAGAGTTTGATCCCTTTTTGAAATAGTGGTATTTAGACAACTCTCAATGTAAGTGGTATTTAGGTCAAACACAACTTCTACCACTAGCCCATTTTTATATTTATTTCATTTATTCTTCATTGTATATTGAATTAGGATTCCAAGTGAAGAAGAAGTTAAATAGTGGCTTATGTAGTGAATCATACAAATCCAATCACACACAAAGTCATTAGGTGAACGTGTAGAGGTCCAAACTTTCACAGATTATAAAAACTCTATTAGATGTTAGGGCACCCTAAGGACACCAACATAAACCGCTCCTATTTTATTCTAGTGGCCTTACCCCAGATTCAAGCGAAGTCCTATTCTTGATTCACATCATCATCACATAGTTTTACAGTCACACTCACAATCCTGAATGCTTGATTTCTAACTAAGTTGTATTTCATAGTCACTTTCCCTTTTTAGTATATTTCTAAATTTAGTAAGTTCTAAACCAATTTATCTCATTATTGAATATCTGTAACATTATAATTTTACACATAATTTATCTAATTTATATTTAAAATATCTTAATCATAAAATTTGATAAAACATATTGGTAAACTTGTGATTTTGTTTGAGCATTGTCAATCTCTAGGTTTCTCTTAGGGTTCTAACCTTCTTTTTAATATTTTATATTTTTTTATTAGGATTTTAGATCTGATCTTTGATTTCCCCTTGTTCTTTGTGTAAATCAAAAGTTTTACTAGAATATGTCAGTTCAAGTATCACTCTTTTCCTTTTACTTTATTACTTCCCCTTTTCTGCATTACTAGAACAAAATGGGGGCAAATATATACACATAACTCAATATTTATTTCCAAAAAAATACACTTGTGACTAGTTCTTATGCACACTTAGCTCATGCCTAATTTCATGGTCTTTGACTGCCATTATTTCACTTCTATGCAGATGACCTATTCTTCCAAGCAACTGATGATCACAAAATGTCTTTATTTCTCATTAACAAGAACTCATTCTTATCCTCTTACTGATACACACTTTTAACTCAACTATCTTTGCTTCTTAGACAACGTTGATCCTTCAAGACTATTTCACTCGTTGGTAGTGTCAAATTCTACTAGCCACATCCTTCCACCAAATAATGGCTAATTGCTCAAATATCAACATCACCTAACAAGTTGTCCCACACATTTTGTAAGTCCTATCCAAAGGAATCCTAATATGATCACTATAAAGCCACACTTTCAGGCCATTTTTTCATTAGGAGGTTCATATCAAATAAAATCACCAGAACATCTAATTGTACATTGAGGAAAACATCTATTCTTCCCAATTTAGAGTCCACATACAAACCTAGTAGCCTAGAGCTAACCCTTAATACACCTCAAAGGTCAAAAGTCATTGTTGAAGCACTTAATCCCATTAGGATTGTATCGGCATATAGTAATACACCAGTCTTTCACACATACCATTATAGCATATGATAGCTATTAAAGTATGATCCTTATTCAGAGTATTGGTATGTAGGCAACATTTAACACAAAGGGTGTTGAGGTCAAGCACAATTGCAGCCACTAATCCATTTTTACCATTTATTCTATTTATTATTCATTATATATTGAGATAGGGTTCCGAGTGAAGAAGAAGTTATACAATGGCTTCCACAACAATTCATACAAATCTAATCACACACACACAATCAACAAGAGAAGGTGCACAAGTTTGAACTTTCACATATTGTAAAAACTCTACCAGATGTTGGGATGCCCTTATAACACCATCACAAGATGCCTTTTTTTTATTCTAGTGGCCTTGTCCCAAATTCAAGTAAAATCCTATTCTTGATTCACAATGACATCTCACAATCATACAATTAGTTTTACAGCTGCATCCCTGATTTGTAGCTAAGTTTTATTTCTTTTGTACTTCCCCTTTTAACACATTCTAAATTTATTAAGTTCTAAATTAGATTCTATCACTCATTGTATATTTGTAACATTCTAATTTTACACACCAATTTTTCTAATTTAGATTAAAGTCTCTTTATCATAAAATTTGATAAATCAATGGGCATGTAACAAAAGTTAGTGGTTTGTAAGAAATGTGTAAGAGTGATTTTAATTGTGAAAGTAATCCCACATTAACATTTTCTCAACATTAACATTATAAGAAAATTATGGACCTTATAAGAGAGAGTACCCTTTAATTAATAAGATTAGGTGGAAATCTTGGAAAGATAAAATCCTATTAATTGCCATCTTTTGACCAAGTTTTAGGAGGCGTTGTGGAAGCTTGTTTGAGGAAGGATCTTGGAGAAAGGATCTTGGAGTGGTCTCAAGGAATATTTGAAGACTCAATATAAGTTCCTTATTTCCCCTTTACATGATTGCTTTCCTTACTCTCTAAATTTGGTTGAAGGATAGATCTTTTTCCTTGTTGAAGAGAAACATGTGTTAATATTGTGGAGTTTATTTAAATGGAAATTAATATCTCTGAAGTGTGAAATGCTTACATTCTTAAATTTTTATACTTATAAACCTATGAATGCTCTTGAAAAATAATATGGTAATAAAATTAGAATAATGACAATATGAAAAATATAGATTTATGTATATATATGTGTGTTTTTATAAATGATATTGAGATGTACAATACAAATTAGTGACTTGAGTTTAGATCCTAAAAATAGGCAAATAGCGTGTTATATGCCCAAACATGTATGTATGTGTGTACATATAAATGTATTTAACTAAATAAAATTGTGTGTGTGTGTGTGTGTGTGTGTGTGTGTGTGTGTGTGTGTGTAAAGTAATAAAAATAAAATAAAATTCAATACAAGAAAATTAAATTGAAACAATGTTTTTATTATTTATACTATTAAAAGGGGTTGGGCTAGGGTTTGACCCAACTTGACCCATGGCTATGGTTAATAGAGGAAAGGAACGACATTGCCATTCCCTAAAGCTATGTCAAAGGAAGATTAGGACTAAAATAGTCCCAACCATGGCCATAATAGCTTTTAATAGAGGTTCAAGTGCCCACCGAGGGCAAAACATGTAGGAGGAAAGGGTGAGATGTGACTCCCCACCCCTGCACTATCATTAGGCATTTTTGTGCCAAAAATTGAGCCTTGATTCAAGTAAGACTCTCCATTAAATCATATTAGGAAGAGGATCTTTGTGAGACATTGCATTTTCAAATGGTGTGTAGACATATATGAATAATTTGGAGTCAGACACAAACCATTGGTATAATTGTCATAACACCTTGATGAAACTCAATTCAAGAAAATTTAATTGGTAGGTTTAAATCCAAAATCTTCAACCTTGAAGCTTGTGTCAAACTAGAAAATTTTGAACAGTGTTTGAACAATTATCAAACAATGATTGAAAGTAGATAATTTTTTAGTTTGGCAAATTGGGCCTTCATATTGAAGGCACAAAATCTGTTTGACAATTAAAAATAAATATACTCTCTTTATCAAAATTTAAATTGTGTAAATCAATAGTCTAGATAGGAATGATTTGTGTTTCTATTGATAAAGCCTTAGAGATAATGTAGGGAATGTAATTTTCTGTTGTTTAGTCAATTTAATACCATTTTCTAACACCTACCCAACCCTTATAAAATTAACAACATTAGAATAGGGTTTTTATATCCATTAAAATATAATTGAATTTTTTTTGGCTAAGTTATACAATGCCTTGACCTCGAATGATCTTTATAGGCTTGATTTCTAAGTCGAATTCTTGCAACTTTTCCATCCTTTTACCTCAATGTTCTCCTAGTTTATTTTATGTTAAGGTGAGCTTGAGCATATGATCAGGTACAATGGCAATGGCCTTATTCCTCAAGATTTAATGTCAAAATTTCTTCACTGCTTTGACAAGAGTAAATATTTACTTGTCAATCATGGAGTAACTGAGTTCTATATCTTTCAAATTTGTGCTCATGAATGCAATTGGATGTTCAGTCTCAGATTTATTCTGTGTTATAATAATAAAAATTGTATGTTCTAAATCAAATGAGTACAATAATAAATCCTTCAAATCTGGATTAATTAGTATTGGGGCTTGAGATATTGCATCTTTAATGTCTTAGAAAGACTTTCTGGCATCAATTGTCCATTCTATTTTGGCATCCTACTTGAGCATTACATTCAGAGGTCTAATAATCTCAACAAATCCTGAGATAAACTTCCTTATGAAGTTAATATTCCCAAAGAATGATTTGAGCTCCTTGTTGTTGTTTGACAATACAATCTTGTAAATTCCTTGAATTATATCTCGATCAATGATGATCCCATATTTGGTGATGATGTGCCCCAAGATCTTGCCTTCAATCACTCCAAATATGCTCTTCTTCAGGTTCAGTGAGATACTAAACCTTCTGCATCTCTCAAATATTGACTAGAGGTGGCCTATGTGGTCATCCCTATTCTTTGAAAACATGGTAAGGTCATCCATGTAGATGATTATGCATTTTCCTGTTAACCCCTTAAAATCATGATCCATGACACATTGAAAGATAGATTATGCATTTATCAGGGCAAATAACATCCTCTTATATGTATAAGTTCCCCACTTCATAGTAAACACAGTCTTCATCCTATCCTCATATTGTACTAGTACCTGATTATAGCTTGAAAATCCATCCAAGAATGACATCATTTCAGAACCACTTACTATCTATATCACCTCATCCAAGGAAGGTAGGGGATAGTTATCCTTTTCATAAGCCTTGTTCAATTTTCTAAAATCTACACATAATCTGATCTCATCATTCTTTCTGACTAGAACCAAATTGGCCACCCAGGTAAAATGTATAATTAGGAAAATAATTCTTGCACTTAGTAACTTCCCTACTTCCCTTTGAATAAGTGGATCTAGAATAAGATTGATTGGACTCTACCTCTATCTGAATAGCTTGTGATCTGGTCTCAAAGGAATTATATGAGTAATGACATGAGGGTCATAAACCTTCAAATCTTCATTAGTCTAAGCAATGACATCTTTATATTGAGTGATTAAATCCTTCACCTTTTATCTCTCTTCTGGGGCACAACTGAGACCAATGTTAACATAGTGTGGGCTATGTTCATCCCCTATATTTTCCCTTTTGAAGTTATTTTTGTTGACATTAGGTTACCTAAGCTGCTAAGATTGTGGGTCTATGTCAAATGGTCTTTCTAAAGAAACCAACCTAGTTGGAATATGATTATCTTTGAGTTGGAGAGTACCTTCCTTGTTTGATTCCTCTTGACAGAGGTGATTAACATCCTTGTCATTGATGATTTGGGACTAATATTTCCCAGAATTAGTTAGAAACTAAATGATCTATTGGTCATCATCAAAGACTTGGAAATTTTCTATATTATTAGGAATAGAGAGGCAAGGCACTAATTCAATAATATTTTTACCTTAGATTCTTGGAGAGGCTCCAAATTAGTAGTAAAAATAGTCAGTGAATCTATAGCTTGATTATACTCTCTGGGAATAACTACTATGTTGAAATCTTTAAAGATTCCAATAAGGTCCCATGCTCTATATTTGTACCTTCTCAAATAGGACAACTTGCATTGATATTTATCTCTGACTTGATTGACCACTAGCTCTGAGTCACAAAATACTAGTATCTGCTTCACATTGTTGTTAGGTGAAAATTATAATCCCAAAATTAAAGCCTCATACTCAACCCTATTGTTAGTGCATGGGAATTATAATCTATAATTTGTCAAGAATTTTCTTCCTGATAGAACAACTAGTTTGATTCCTACACCTGATCCTTGCTTGGATTTAACACCATCAAAGTGTAAAGTCCATAGTTGATTGGACCCTTCAGGTTCATTCTTTCATACTTGATGATGCATAGTGATTGGACCCTTCAGGTTCATTCTTTTGTACTTGATGTTGCATAGTGAAAGTGTAAATACCAAAGCTTGGAGACTCATACTTTACCTTCTCATTCTTGACGTTGTATTCTATAATAGGATATTTCATCTTTGGTTCCCTGTCGATTTGGATTTGATTCTCAATGCCTTTCCATGGTAACTAGATGTGAGAAAAGTTTGTAGAAAGATATCCATTGAGCATTTTGGACTAATCCCTAGTCAACAGTAATTTGTAGCCTTCAAGTATGTCCAATATGAGTATATCAATGGTCATTTAGACTCATGGTTTAGATGCTAATTGAATACATACATTGGTAAATTCTTTGACTACTAGTACTCCTATTTTATCTAGTTGTGAAACAATTCTCTTTGAAGGGCTTGGAGTTAAACCAAGCTTCTGACATATAGAAGTAGGCATAACAGTTACAAAGGCTTCAAAATCAACTAAACAATTATGAATTTTCTTACCAAATGCTCTGATAGTCAACAAAAAGGGAGGAACTTCTGGCTTTTTCTTATAGATGACATTGGTGTATGTAGATTTTCCTTTATCTATAGATGCTTTAGTTCTTTCCACAAGCGTTTTCCCAGTAATAGAATTCCATAATAGCTCCTTATGTTTAGTGATCTGAGCTAACTCATGAAGAGTTATATTTTCTTTGATCTTATTCACGTCTTCACGATGTTGTATCCTCTTTTGCTCAATTTTTCCTTGTTTCGACGTTGATCATTCCCCATTGAGGGAGGTGGATTATTGTCAGATTTGGGATTGGGTGGAATTGATGTGCTATTGGAAGAATAAACATTATTAATGGTTGTATATTCCTTAGATCGTACCCACCTCTCTAGAACTATTGGAAAGTGTGAATCTCGTCAATGTTGTCTTCTAGTACATTATCATTTTCACTTGGAAAGGGAAACTTGCGAGTTTCAAAAAACATGGTAGTGCTTGAAGAGCCAAGATCTTAGTGGGATTTTGGTGGATTATGTATATAGTCCTATTTTACCACCTCTCTTTAAAATATTTTGAACACTACACAAAATTCCACATAGTCGAGCTCACCATGCTGAGAAGTATTATGAATTCTACACCAATTGGGTAGAATTGTCTCTGCCATGTTAATTTTTTGAAGCTTGTTAGGCTAATCAATATTGTTTATAGGCCTATTGAATGGTTTGTTATACATCTAGAATGTAGTGTTCTTATTTACACTTGAAGTATTAGCATTACCCATCTTTTTTTGCATGCTTATGAAGTCATTGCTAAGCTTTTAGACCATCTTATGGATAGAATTCAACTGAATATAATCCAGCTCCACCTTGGTAGAGTCAGTGTAGGAATAGAGGCATCATGTAGAGCTAGTTCTGATTAAATGCAGGAACATTTTGATTTGTATGAGGCATCGGGATCAACATTTGGAAACCATTGTTGATGATAGGTCTGAAAGGTACTTGGGGACTGAGATGCCTATCAATGTTGATGGCTTCTTCATTGATATTGCTAAGTTGTTAGAAATAGTTTCTCTTCTATGGATCATAGTAGTGATTGGGTCCAGGGCATTCGTATACATCTCCAACACTAATGCAACTTTTGGTTTATACTTTGGGCTTAACCATGTGTACATATTTTGAAATCTTGCATTGGAAGCTCAGATTATTTCATTAGGCTCCCTCTTCATGTTGATGAAGTACTGATATATCAAACTAAGACTGGCTACCTATCAAAATTGTGCAATAAAAGTTGCTTGACATGCATCCTAATAAGTGATGTAATTTTATGTTAGATTAAAATATCAATCATAAACAACATCCATTAATGTAAAATGAAACAACCTACATGCATCATCTTCATTGATAACATTCATTAATCTTAAAGCAACTTTGAAAGATTTAATATGTTCCTCCGTTGTCCTTGCTCTTGAAGGAGAAAGGGATGGTAGGTATTTTTCAAGATTTCTTGGTAAATCATGCACATCTCTTGGGATGGAAATAGTAGATCCAACTAACTAGGGTGTTTGATCCATTGGATGATTAACTAGTAAAGGGTTCCTTACTTGATAAGGAGTCCTAGGTCTATCAGGGATAGTTGGTACAATTCTAGGTCTTCTACAATTTAGCAAGGATGAGACTAGAAGACTAGCCTAAGAAATAGATCTAGTCACTCTCTTGGGTGACACCATTGCAACACTATGTAGAAACTAACCTCTTGTATTGAAGGTACTCGCCCTCCTTCTAGTGTTAGAAATAATATGTTGATGAGGGTTTTAACCACACCAATCTCATAACAAGGTAGATTCTAATATTTTAGGATTTCAATATAGGTAAACTCCAATACAAGGCATGAGTTACAGGTATGTGGTCTTAACAACTTGATGGAATAGATTGTAGGGCATGCAGGTTGTTGACAAGGTTTTTTGAATGGAGGTGTGGTCTCTTAAAAAGAAGTGAGAATATATATGAGTTGGATGGATGGTTGGATACTAATCTAAGGTGGGTACGTCACAAAACAAATTCATAAAAAGGAGGGAAGGGTAAGGTAGAAAAGAAATCTCTATGGTCTTCATGAATCACTTCCTTAGCTAGTTTCTAAGTGGATAAGTTGTTTTCAAAACATATGCCTATTGCTAGCAATTATTACACAGACACAATCAGACATGGATAAAAATTCTAAGGGGATACTGATATAGGAAACTCATGGGCCTGAGTCAAAGGTTGTTCATTTTAGTGCAGCTATTAAACACTTTTAATCAGGAGATTATGGCTCAAGCTTAGTGAGGTATCTGAGGTAGTTGTTTCACACACGTATAAAACTACATCAAAAGAAAGCATTTCTACACACTTAGAATTATGAATCAAATCAACTTAACTATCCTAACCAATGCAATTTACTGATCATTCAATATTTGTTGCACATCTAAGACTAGTATATTAATCAAGACAATCAATAACCCATTTGTAGCTTTTGTACATTAAGGATTATTGAAACATACAACCCAAGAAATAAAAATTAATTACATAAAAAGTGGAAAGAAAATATGCAAAAACATGAATGGACAACATAAATTGCTTCACTCATGTATATTCAAAATTCTCTGAAAAATCCAAACTATGGACTACAATTGTTAAAATAGACCTGGGAAAGGGGTCGCCTCATCCTCCAAGTTCAAGCTAAATTTATTATATGTAATAGTTAGAACTTAAGTTCTAACTACAGTCAAAACCATATAGAGTTTACTTATAGTTGTCAATTAGTATAAGTTAGCCTTTAAAAAATCCATGCAATGTATGCATGTATATAAATAAAAAGACAACTTTACAATTATAGCTCGAACTGCAATAAAAATACAAATATATATATAGGATACATATGCACCATTAAAAAATGTCCATGCACAAAATCCTAGCCTTTCAAGGTTTCATTGTCTACATAGCTGTATGAACCTTAGTTGGCATAGTGGCAGAGGTAGTAGATATGGAAACTGTTGTTGCCGATGTAACACTAAAAGTATCAACTTCAGCTTGCTTCATGTTGTCCTCAAAAATGCCACTGATTTTTGGGACAACCCACAGACCAAAATTGTCTCTTCCCTTTTCAAAATTTGCCCTGGGCATTAAAATTCCTCATTTTTTAAGCTTCTTGAAATTCTACAGACTCAGTAGGTCAAGTTCAATGGGCTTTTATAGGTTGAAATATATGGACTCTTTCAAGGTTAGAGAAAACTACAGACTTAGTTTCTACGGACTCTACAAACAGGCTCATTTCTACAAATTCAACAAGTTCCAGGTTCAATTGGTTTAATACTTTCGGTTCAACGGTGGGTTCAATCAAATTAATGGTTCAATGTCTCAGTTCAACCAAGCGGTTCAATGCTTTGGTTCATCCTTTAGTTCAATCAAACAATTCGTCAATCAGTTCAAGGCTTTGTTTGAACCGTTGAACCAAAACTTGGTTCAACGGTTAGTTCAAACACATGGTTCAAAAGCAAGTTCAACAAGAGGTTCAAAGCTGTGGTTTAATGGAACGGTTCAACAATTGGATCTGATGACCAATTTTGCTCAACAGACAAAAATTTTGGTCACCTTCTTCCCCTACTGTTCAATGTCAGTCATCTTCAGGTTGCACAAGTTCAATGAGTTCAATTCATGGCCTGGTTCAAGTGGTTTAGTGACCTTTGGTTCAAAGGGTCCATCTTCAAGTTCAACATTACCAAGCGTTGAACCATTGAACCGTTGAACCAATTTCGATTCAACGGCTTGGTTCAACGAGCTTGGTTCAAAGCAAATGGTTCAATCTCTCAGTTCAACATCTTTGGTTCAACGCTTAAGTTCAGTTCAATGGTTCAACGTCTTTCAGTTCATTGGCAAAGTTCAAAGGCTCAGTCTAATCATGCTCAGTGCACAACATTGAATCGTTGAACTAGTTCAATGCTTTGGTTTAAGATGTTTGGTTCAACGTCTTTTGTTCAAAGGCTTGGTTCATTGGCAAAGTTCAAAGGCTCGGTTTAATCATGCTCAGCGCGTAATGGTTGAACCTTTAAACCATTTTTGGTTCAATGGATTGGTTCAAGGGTATGTCCTTGGCTGAAGGGGAGTCTTCAAGTTCAAGTACCCTTCCGAAGGGTAGGCACTTCAAAAGGAAAAAATCCGGGTAAGTCTAAAATTTGTCCAAATTCAAAATTGACTAAGTCCCAAATTCCTTCGAACTTTTTGCCTAAAGGAATTCCTTCGGATAAAAAGTTTGAAGGAATTCAAGTGCACTTCAATACAAAGGCCGGGCCGGGCAAAATTTTTGTAGACTTTTTGTCTGCGAGAAAATGTCTGCTAACAAAAGACCACGAAAAACACAAAGGTTTGAAACGAAACCTGAGAAAATTGTCTGCGGGGACCTGGGGAAAAGTCAAGGCAAACAAAAGACTCACCGAAGGACCCAAAGGGTAAAGGTCCTTACGGGGAACTTCTGGCCCAAATACAAAGGGGCACTAAGCAAAGTCGGGAGGGCACTAAGAGAAAGCAAGCCACAAAGAAGCCAACGAAGGACCCAAAGACACTCCGAAGAATGTCAAAATTAGCAGAGCAAGTTAGCCGTTGGTTTTCAACCAATGATGGCTGCATGAACGTCAACTTTCATGAAATGAAATGGCCATTTGTTTTCAAATAAGAGAGTGCTAACCATGGAAAAGGAAGCCCAAAATGCAGCGACCTGCTAAGAATGTTCACCCCTGAGGGCCAAGGAGCCAGAAGAGACAAGATAGGAAAAGGACAAATTCCATGTGACAAAGCAGGAGAATGACAAGGTGCAGAAAGGGATGAAGCAGTCTAAGTGGCAAGGGGAAGGTGATTTATTGCTTGACAATCCCAAATGGCGCAAACAACAAACAACAAAGTGGCCCATGCATTTAAAAGGGGACAAATCTCAATTTGTTGATAGAAAAGAGGATGCACCCTGTATTTCCACATTAATGCTCAAACACCAAAGTCAAATTTGATGATTATAACGCATGGTTACAGCAGGCCTCTTCTAGAAAGATGACATCTAAAATAGTGTTTTCCTCTTCCCAATGAGGGGACGCGTGAGCCACTTTTAAAAAAGGGGTGCCAAATGGGCCTCATTTCTTCTCTTATATATGAAAGACTTGTCATTTGTAAAAAAGGATCTTCCACATTTTGTAAGGCGTAGCCCTAGCAAAATTTCCACCTGAATCAATAAAAGCAGTTTTTACCTCCCTCTTATATAGATATATCCGAGTATGTCTTGAGTGTTTGTTTTGTGTTCAGTCATTGTTTCTTGATGCTCTCACAGGTTCAACACCAGCATACATGTTATCTACAAGATGCCATCTCTGCAGCTAAAAGGAGATGAGCAGTATTTGGAAGTGCAAAACAGAGGAAGTTACTACATAAGTGTGCGTCTCACAGCACCTTTGGTGATCTCTATTTTTTGTGTTTTCTATTGAGGCCTCCCCGCCAGTTTCTAGCAGCCTGGTCCTTCTGCCAAGTCTGAAGTGTATGTATGCATTTGTCTGATTTCAAGTGTGGATGTGTGAACGTCAACTTTATTTTGGTGCATCACCTCTTTAGAGTAGTTTGTTTTTCTGCATCTTTCTCCCTTTTCATCCCCCCCATTATATATCTACATATATGTATGTGTTAGCACTTGCTGGAACAAACACGATGCATCAAAGGGAGCTAGCCCTTATCTAGAGACTCTCCCCTCCAGCTTTGTCGATCTCACAAGCGAGAGGGGAGTTTCCATAGTTGCAAGGAGAAGGCAGGAGCTCAGCCTCTTGCCAAGGTTGCAATTTCCTACATCAACAGTTTTGGCATGCCTAGTGGGACCCAAGTTTTCAACGCAGTGAGGTTTTAGGATTGATGCTAGTCCTGTTACAGTAAATCAAATTTATCTTTAGTATCTGGTGAATCTGAGTTAAATTCACTAGTTAAGCAGCCTGGTGCCATCAAAAATCATTTCTTGTATGTATAATTCCTTTGCTCAAAATCATGGGTCTTGTTTTCCTTCATATGATTGCGATCAGACTCAAAAAATTTAGAGAATCACCTCAAGCAGCTCTCCTAGTTGCCCTGCAATGATAAGGGAAGTGGCCTTGGAATTGGAGATTAACAGGCTGGAAGAGCAGTACAGATATCAGCATGAGCTGATGTATAAGGAGGAGTGTTTGTTTAGGCAAACATAGGCCGTACAATCCATGGAGGAGGAGGAAGCAAAATGGAGAAATCCATCTATTCAAGGCAATCAGCCTTGCACACCCCCTCTTATTCTAAAAAATTCCCCCTCTTTTGCACCAAATCCTTTCTATCAGATAGCACTTGCTCACTCCAGCTCACCAAATGCTTTTGCTCCCAATCCAGTGTGCCTAGATTTCCAACACCAGAGGGCATCCGAACACCCTCCCATGGAGATGAACCTTCTAAACTCCTTAGATTGTGAATTTTCCATTGGGGGAAATACCACGAACCAGCACATCTCTCTCAGAGCTGATCCTATCCAACAAGATGATGCTGGTCACCTCCAAGAAAGACTCTTTCAGGACAACCTAGCTAAACAAATTGAAGATTTAGAGGCCAGGATGAGGTTGCTTCTCGAAAAAGAAATAAAATTTCTAGACCTTATGGAGGAGCCTCAAGACCTTGGAGAAAACAAAGTTGCTGCCCATTCACAGGAGCAAAATTCTAATTCAGAGATCCTGCACTGGGTGAAAATAGTAGAATCACGGGGCAGAAAAGAGGAAGAGAAGCAAGGTTTTTTTCAAAACCTTGTAAAAGCTGAGGCTGCTCTTGCCCATGATGATGTTGGCGACCTCCAGGAAAAGCTTTTCCAAGAAGATCTGGCTATGAGAATTGTAGAGTTGGAGTGTAGAGAGAGATTCCTCAGCCAATGTGTAATGAATGGCTCAGACCAAATAACACATTCTATGTCTGAGCACACCCCACCTACACATTTCCAAGAGAGATATCAGGCTGCACCTAATATTGATGAAGTGTTGACCAAGTGGAAAGAGGAGAATCATTCGATTCTAGCTCAAGGATTGCCTCCTCTTCCACATGTTTTCTCCACTTCACCCCTTCTCAAGGAGGAACCTATTTTGAAAGAGGCAGGTGAGGAGTAGAAGATCCAATCTGTAGTTCTTTAGGAGGCCATCATGAGCGACAACGAAGAAGAAATCATCATTGATGCTCCTTATGAAGACCTTATCAGCAATGAAGAAGATGTAGGTCTTGCATATATGTAGATGTTCCAGCAATACGAGGAGGAACATAAGCATGGTGAGCTCTCTTCCCCTTTGTTTGATAAACTTCCTTGCTATTTTGATGAAGAGGATGACTACACTGAGGAGCCTAAGAAAGAGGAGGATCAAGAGGATATTTTTGAAAATCTAGAGATCCTAATCAACAAAGAGGAAAAGGAGAGGTATGTCTTCCTGGAGGAGTGCCTTGAAGAAGAGAGATTTGAACAGAGAGGTGAGGTTCTGTGGGATGAGCAATCTTTTTGTGAGTCCATTTCAGACATCACCACAGACACTCTTCTTCAAGAAGGTAAATTACAATCAGAGGATGAGTCTGACAGGATTTTCAACGAGGCAGAAGGAAACAAGTTGGACCATGATACATTGCAGAAGGAATGTGCAGATCAAGGGACTTATGGTGATGAGCCAGCAGTCGTTGATTTCTTGGTGAGGAGCACCAATATGAGGGACCAGCATTCAATAGGCTTCCAAAGACAAGTAGAGTACATATATGTCAGAAGCATGTTCAATTTTGATCCACTCGGATACAAGCCAATGCAGGTGACTAGCAAGAAGAGCAAGTCACCAAATCTCTTTTTCATTCAGCTACTTGCCTGGCACCATAAGTCTTCTTGCTAGGAAGGGGACTTAAGAAATTTTTCCTTTGATCCAGGAGGGAGGTGAATGTTCCTGGTTAGCTGTATATAATAGTTTGTTTTCAGTTGTCTTTTCTATTTTCCCTAAGTGTAGTTTACACAGGTAGTGTTTTTTTTAGCCTTGTGTGTTTCTATTTGTGTGTGGGATAAAAGCTTCATGTTTGATTCTTAGATCTTTCAAGGCCATTTCTAATTCTTTCATAGCTACATCTGACTTCGTGCCCAATGGACTGCAAGGAAATTGGGTTCAAAACATAGCAGCCATGTTTCCCTTGTGAGTCGCCAATTTGTTGACCAATTTTGCTCAATAGGCAAAAATTTTGGTCACCTTCTTCCCCTACTATTCAATGCCAATCATCTTCAGGTTGCATAAGTTTAACGAGTTTGATTCATGGCCTGGTTCAAGTGGTTCAGCGACCATTGGTTCAAAGGGTCCATCTTCAAGTTCAACATTACCAAGCATTGGACCATTGAACCGTTGAACCAATTTTGGTTCAACAGCTTGGTTCAACGAGCTTGGTTCAAAGTAGATGGTTCAATCTCTCAGTTCAACGGCTTTGGCTCAATGCTTTAGTTTAGTTCAATGACTTTCAATTCATTGGCAAATTTCAAAGGCTTGGTCTAATCATGCTCAGCGCGCAGTGTTGAACCGTTGAACCAGTTCAACGCGTTTGGTTCAACATCTTTTGTTCAAAGGCTTGGTTCATTGGCAAAGTTCAAAGGCTCAGTTTAATCATGCTCAATGCACAATGGTTGAACCTTTGAACCGTTGAACCATTTTTGGTTCAATGGATTGGTTCAAGGGTATGTCCTTGGCCGAAGGGGAGTCTTCAAGTTCAAGTACCCTTTCGAAGGGCAGGTGCTTCAAAAGGAAAAAATATGGGTTAGTCTAAAATTTGTCTAAGTTCAAAATTCACTAAGTCCCAAATTCCTTCAGACTTTTTTCCCGAAGGAATTCCTTTGGACAAAAAGTCTGAAGGAATTCAGGTGCACTTCAATACAAAGGCCGGGCCGGACAAAATTTCTGCAGACTTTTTGTCTGTGAGAAAATGTCTGCTAACAAAAGACCGTGAAAAACACAGAGGTTTGAAACGTAACCCAGGAAAATTGTCTGCGGGGACCCATGGAAAATTTAAGGCAAACAAAGGACTCACCGAAGGACCCGAAGGGCAGAGGCCCTTGCAGGGAACTTCTGGCCCAAATACAAAGGGGCACTAAGCAGAGCCGGGAGGGTGCCAAGAGAAAGCAAGCCGCAAAGAAGCCAGCGAAGGACCCAAAGATGCTTTAAAGAATGTCAAAATTAGCAAAGCAAGTTAGCTGTTGGTTTTCAACCAATGATGGCCGCATGAACGTCAACTTTCATGAAATGAAATGGCTATTTGTTTTCAAACAAGAGAGTGCTAACCATGGAAAAGGAAGCCCAGAATGTAGCAAACCGCTAAGAATATTCGCCCCCAAGGGCCAAGGAGCTAGAAGAGACAAGATAGGAAAAGGACAAATTCCATGTGACAAAGCAGGAGAATGATAAGGTGCAGAAAGGGACGAAGCAATCCAAGTGGCAAGGGGAAGGCGATTTACTGCCTGACAATCCTAAATGGCACAAATAGCAAATAGCAAAGCAGCTCGTGCATTTAAAAGGGGACAAATCTCAATTTGTTGACAAAAAAGAGGATACAGCCTGTATTTCCACATTAATTCTCAAACACCAAATTCAAATTCAGTGATTATACAACATGGTTACATCAGGCCTCTTCTAGAAAGATGACATCGACAACAATGTTTTCCTCTTCCCAATGAGGGGACGCGTGAGCCACTTGTAAAAAAGGGGTGCCAAATGGGCCTCCTTTCTTCTCCTATATATGAAAGACTTGTCATTTGTAAAAAAGATCTTCCACATTTTGTAAGGCATAGGCCTGGAAAAATTTCCACCTGAATCAATAAAAATAGTTCTTACCTCCCTCTTGGATCGATATATCCGAGTATGTCTTGAGTGTTTGTTTTGTGTTCAGTCATTTTTTCTTGATGCTCTCACAGGTTCAACACCAGCATACATGTTATCTACAAGGTGCCATCTCTACAGCTGAAAGGAGAAGAGTAGTATTTGGAAGTGTGAAACAGAGGAAGTTACTACATAAGTGTGTGTCTCACAGCACCTTTAGTGATCTCTATTTTTTGTGTTTTCCATTGAGGCCTCCCTGCCAATTTTTAGCAGCCTGGTCCTTCTGCCAAGTCTGAAGTGTAAGTATGCATTTGTCTAATTTCAAATGTGGATGTGTGAAGGTTGACTTTATTTTGGTGCATCACCTCTTTAGAGTAGTTTGTTTTCCTGCATCTTTCTCCATTTTCATCCCCCCTATTATATATCTACATATATGTATATGTTAGCACTTGCTGGAACAAACACGATGCATCAAAGGGAGCTAGCCCTTATCTAGAGACTTTCCCCTCTAGCTTTGCCAGTCCCATAGGTGAGAGGGGAGTTTTCATAGTTGCGAGGAGAAGGCAGGAGCTCAGCCTCTTGCCAAGGGTGCAATTTCCTGCATCAACAAGTTCATCGCCAAAGTTCAAAGGAATTCACCTGAAGAAAAGTCTGATGAAACAAAGAGCAAATGGCTAAGTCACAGAAGCTTTCCTTCAAACTTTTTATTCTAAGGAGTTCTTTCAATATTTTTTCCCATCAAAAAAAGCCTGAACAAAGACGCAAAAAGGAACATGGTTCAAAAGCTCAAAGGTGGCCTCAGTCAAAGGAAAAGCCTGACTGAAGAGAAAGGCCCATAGAAAAGTGCCCAATGGAAAAAGACAAAAAGCAGAGTGGTTTACATCACATGTCCTGTTATGACTCAGCAGAATGTGACAAGTGTTTGCACCCAACATGCAAGAGTAGCACTTTTTACTGCCCTTGCATCTTTTGGTCTCTTCCATGCAGGAGCGATAAATTTTGCCACCCATGCATCCCCGCATTCCTCTCTTCTTCCCTTTCTCCCTGTTAGCCATCCTCCTCTCCCATGAATTTCACCTCCCTAATCGTATGTTCCCTCCCCTCACCTGAAACGGTGGCAAATTTTTCCATCGATACAGGTCTGCGCGTCCAATGCGTATGGGCAACAAATTTTGCCACTGTTACACTTGTAAGGGTGGCAAATTTTACCACCCTTACACTTTTTCTTGTGAAGCATGCATGGGTAAAAAAAAATTCTGCTTGAACCCTTTTTCACCTCATATGCACAAGCGGCAAATTTTGCCACCTATGCATACGGACCATCCCACATGCCAGGGCAGCAAATTTTGTCGCCCTTGCATCCTTTTCTCTAATTTCTCCAACTCTAGAGAAATATTCATTCCTTCCATTTTTTGTGCCCACTCCCCTTTTCTTCTACTTTTTGACTTGCTCTCGCCTCAGCCTTTTCAAGCACGTTTCCTTAGTCATGATCACTCAAATATGCAGTTTTCCCAAATTGATAATTTTTTCTCTAATTGCACAATCATGATTATAATTGCAGTTTCTCTAAAGGATCCCTCTTCATCGACATCTTTTCAACAAAATTTCTTCCAGATCATTGAATTTTCTCTGAAGAAGTCGAAGACCATGAAGAAGACTGAAAATAAAGATTGACGATGTTCTTCCATGCTTTATTCAAAATGCACTTTGTAATTGACTTGGGACATTTTGATGTAAAAGTGCATACAATTTTGTAATGTGTAATTACATGTAAAAAATCTGAAAAAATATCTCAAAAGTCAAAGATGACTCATCTTTGACTAAGATATTTTTATATTTTAATCTTTTTAATTTTGAAGGTTTCTCCCTATATATAGAGGGGACCTCTTTTGTAAATATATCTCTGATAATTGAGAGCAAAAACTCTGCTGAAATTGAGACACTTTTTGAGACTTTGTGCTCAATTTGTAAATCATATTTTATCAAATGAATGAGAAGCAGGTTTATTTCAGACTTTGTGTTGAAGTAATTTGTGTTGTTTAGGAAATGGTTCTTATGTCCTCTTTCCTGATAATCTCTTATCTATTTGATTTAATAAGCAAAGTGTGTGTGTGTTGATATTATCTGAAGACATTTCTAAAAGATAGAAGAAAGACTTTGAGCTACTTTTATCTTGGTGATCCTTTTATCCTTTGTAGTTTTAGGTGAAGACTTTGTGCTTTGTTTCACTCTATGATTACGCATATTTTGGATCGATGAAGGAGACAACGGAAGACTTTGTGCTTGCGTAAGTTTCTTTGTTAACTTTGTTACCTACTTCAAGGGATTTTCTGCTCTACGCTGGATACCATTCTTGAAAGAAGAGGAATTTTATTAGCCAACGACCAGGACTTCTTTCTCTTGTTCCTTGGACATCACCTCTGAAAAAAGAGAGGTGGATGTTGTTATACTACCCCGAGTATTATTCTTTGCTTACTTATATATATACATATAGCATATAAATATTCATAGAGAACCTCCCCTTGATGAGAGGAGAGATTTACTTCATTCAGATGTGATAAACCCACACTTTTTGTGGCATAAATATCCTTGTGCTATGGTTTATATACCCATTTTGCCATCAGTTAGTTGACAACAAAATATTCACCCAACAATTTTTGGTGACTCCACTGGGGACACAATAATTTTGTGCAATTTGGAACTTCAAGTTTCAGATTGAAACATCACCTGTGTCTTACCCATAATCATTATAACCCTTATCCATTATAGAGTCTGGTGACTCTGTTTCATATCTTACCCATTATCATTATAGCCTTACCATCTTCTTCCATCTTCGTTATATTATCTGGTCTGCAAAACTAGAGCCGCTAAGAAGAGCACGCAGTTTGAAGCCTCAAGCCTCAAGCCTCAAGCTAAAGCAGGGCCAATTCTTTTCCATTTTTGTTTTTCAATCTGGCCACTCCACCCAGATTTGTTATCCCTATTTTTTATAACTAAATCATGGCAGTTTGAGGCCCCTGGGGTAACTCTTTTGGCCCACTCAACTTGACTCCACCTCTGCATGAGCTTCCACGTAGTTTAAGGAAGAATTTCCCCAAATTCTTTGGTGATGGGAAAGTTCATCCTGATGAACACATTGTAGCTTTCAACATAGCCTGTGGTGTAATAGGGGTGGAATTTGAAGACATAGCAGTCAGGTTGTTTGTGGAGACACTACAAGGCACTACTACAGACTGGTTCTACCACCTACAGGCTAGATCAGTGACTGATTGGAACACTATGAAAGACAAATTTGAAGCCAGGTTCAAGCCTACAGAGGATGCACATTCTTTGTTGGCCCAACTCACTCAAATGAATAAGGAGCCCCATGAGCCTATGAGGGACTTCATTGCCAGGTTCAACAAGCAGAGGCACAAGATTCCCATGATTACCCAGCTGACACCTCAAAATCTCATGTGTTTCTTTATCAACTCACAGCTGCCTGAAGTGAGTTTTCTATTGAGACAGGCTAGACATATAGATCTTGAGGTTGCTCAAGACTTGGCTACTAAGGCAGAAGATGACCTTATCTTGGTAGGAAAGATAAGGAGAGACCCTAATAAAGGTAAATCCTCTTCATCTTCTGAGTATTCACTTGCAGTCACCACTAACCCAATGATGCAAAAGCTAGCAAATGAATTGCAAGCCTTGAAAAGGCAAATGGCACAAGGTATGTCTTCTGCTCCTCTATATAAAGATATACCAAGGAGGACATTCCCCAATCAACCATATCAAGAAAACGCTGCCAGAAGTCAAGGGCAGCCAAATCACCTTCCTCCCCCGCAGAGGAACCTTGCCCTTGAAGCACCTCCAACTAACTCAGCAGTTGAATATTTGGAAACAAAACATGATTTCTCTTTCCAACCTGAGTTTGATTAAGAAGAATTAGCCAGCGACTCCCACATTGGTTTCCTAAACTATCAAGATGAACCCAAAAGAGAAGGTAATGCAGTTGAGGGGTCATATGTTGTGTTCACCCGGTCCTAGAACCAGTTAGCTCAGCAAACTGATAAAGGAAAAATAGAGAAGTGACCTCAACCAGCAATTTCAATTGTTGAATGTGGAACCACTCTGTCTTTCCAGCTAAAGGACCCGGTGGTTGCTAAAGAAGTGAGTATCTCAAATAGTTTTACAATTTCTACTTCAATTTTGCAGTCCAGTCCTCTCCCCCCTCCCAAAAACCAAAAGGATGAACTCCCATCCTCTGTGCCTAGTCCAATTCAGTCATTTGACATAATTGATCATGTCCAAAAGACCAAAAGTCAAATGACTAAATTTGAAGTCCTACAGTCCAACCCCAATCAGTTGGACAAGTTGGTACAAGATGTCAAGACCCAAACGTTGGCCCTTGAAGCTCAAATTTTGTTTGAGTTTTCAGGCAGGGGTGATTACTTCTTAACCACGGAGGATGTCCATGTTCCTGGAGATGAAATTCTGGTAGGTGGTGATCTAGGAATTGATTCAAACTAGAGATTAGAAGGATTGGTAGGGCGCAGTGCAAATGAAAAAGGGTCTTCCATCTCTAATGAAGAGAAATCTAACAAAAGATCCATTTTTGATGATGTTTGGATCTGGGAAATAGATGGCAGCAATTTTTCTACAGGTGTTGGGGCCAAGTTGGTGTTGATATCTCCTAAGGGGGATATTCTTCCTTTTTTACATGAGTTACAGTTTGGCAACACCAACAACATTGTCGAGTATGAGTCTCTGTTACTCGAATGGGGAGCTACTCGAGACAAAGGAGATGCCAAGCCAGTGGTCTACCAGGCGTCTGAAGGGGACAATCAAGACATGTGTTGGACTGAACTATCAGAGTAGAAAATTATGGTAATAAACTACGCTACTACCCATCAGAATTAGAAAAAGGGACTCTGTAGGAGAACCAAGATTCATGGTTCTTGGACTAGAAAGCAAGTCTTGCAAAGGGGCAGTAAGAGAAGAGAACCAAGAGGAAGACACAGGAGATTGAATTCTTGGTGGAGAGTTCCATTCACCATCACCAATTTTGTGGACAAAATGGTATCTTGCTGATTTATATGGATGGCACACCATTTTCATTATCTCACAGTGGGTGGCATCTGAAGCACTTCAAATCTTGAGGCATCAGATAAGATCATCTATACATATGTATATCTGTATAGTCTTTAGTTTTGTTTTGTGCTTTTCATTTTTGTTTTTTTTTTAGCCTTTTTTTTAGGTAGCATGACTTCGTAGCCCAATGGCACACTTTTAAGGCACTGGAGATTTTGGATTCTACTCCCTTCAATCTATTTCTGTAATAGAAGGTAGTTCTCCAATTGGAGCCAGCTGTTGTCCCCGAAAAATGCCACTCATTTTTGGGACAACCCACAGACCAAAATTGTCTCTTCCCTTTTCAAAATTTGTCCTGGGCATTCAAATTCCTCATTTTTTAAGCTTCTCAAAAATCTATGGACTCAGTAGGTCAAGTTCAATTGGCTTTTACAGGTTGAAATCTATAGACTCTTTCAAGGTTAGAGAAAACTACGGACTTAGTTTCTACGGACTCTACAAACAGGCTCATTTCTACAAATTCAACGAGTTCCAGGTTCAATCGATTCAATACTTTTGGTTCAACGGTGGGTTCAATCAAAAGAATAGTTCAACGTCTCAGTTCAACCAAGCAGTTCAACTCTTTGGTTCATCCTTTGGTTCAATCAAACAATTTGTCAATCAGTTCAAGGCTTGATTTGAACCGTTGAACCAAAACTTGGTTCAACGGTTAGTTCAAACACATGGTTCAAAAGTAAGTTCAACAAGAGGTTCAAAGCCATGGTTCAATGGAACGGTTCAACAGTTGGTTCATTGCCAAAGTTCAGAGGAATTCACCCAGAGAAAAGTCTGATAAAATAAAGAAGAACAAATGGCTAAGTCACAGAAGCTTTCCTTCAGACTTTTTGTCCGAAGGAATTCTTTCGGGCTTTTTGCCTGACGGAAAAAGCCCGAAAAAAGACGCAGAAAGGAACATGGTTCAAAATCTCAAAGGCAAACTCAGTCAAAGGAAAAGCCTGACTGAAGAGAAAGGCCCATGGAAAAATTCCCAATCGAAAAAGACAAAAAACAAAGCGATTTACGTCATGTGTCTTGTTATGACTTAGCAGAACGTGACAAGTGTTTGCACCCAGCATGCAAGAGCAGCAATTTTTGCCGCCCTTGCATCTTTTGGTCTCTTCCATGTAGGAGTGGCAAATTTTACCACCCATGCATCCCCATGTTCCTCTCTTCTTCCCTTTCTCCCCGTCAGTCATCCTCCTCTCCTACAGATTTTGCCGCCCTAACCGTATGTTCCCTCCCCTCACCTGTAACGGTGGCAAATTTTGCCGCTGATACAGGTCTACGCATCTAATGTGTAAGAGCAAAAAAAATTTCCACTGTTACACCTACAAGGGTGGCAAATTTTGCCGCCTTTACACTCTTTCTTGTAAAGCATGCACGGGCGAAAAAAATTTCCACCTGTGCCCTTTTTCACCTCATATGCACAAGCGACAAATTTTGTTACCTGTGCATACAGACCATCCCACATGCCAGGGTGGAAAAAATTTTCTCCCTTGCATCTTTTTCTCTGATTTCTCTAACTCTAGAGAAATCTTTGTTCCTTTCATTTTCTGCACCCGCTCCCCTTTTCTTCTACTTTTTGACTTGCTCTCGCCTCAGCCTTTTCAAGCGCATTTCCCTAGTCATGATCACTCAAATGTGTAGTTTTCCCAGATTGCTAATTTTTCCCCTAATTACACAATCATGATTATTACTATAGTTTCTCTAAAGGATCCCTCTTCATCGACGTCTTTTCAACAAAAGTTCTTCTAGATCACTGAAATTTCTCTAAAGAAGTTGAAGACCATGAAGAAGACTGAAAATAAAGATTGACGTTGTTTATTCAAAATGCACTTTGTAATTGACTTGGGACATTTTCATGTAAAAGTGCATGCAATTTTGTAATGTGTAATTACATATAAAAATTTTGGAAAAATATCTCAAAAGTCAAAGATGACTCATCTTTGACTAAGATATTTTTATATTTTAATCTTTTTAATTTTGAAGGTTTCTCCCTATATATAGAGGGGACCTCTTTTGTAAATATATCTATGATAATTGAGAGCAAAAACTCTGCTTAAATTGAGACACTTCTTGAGACTTTGTGCTCAACTTGTAAATCATATTTTATCAATTGAATGAGAAGCAGGTTTATTTCAGACTTTGTGTTGAAGTAATTTGTGTTGTTTAGGAAATGGTTCTTATGTCCTCTTTCATGATAATCTCTTATCTGTTTGATTTAATAAGCAAAGTGTGTGTGTTGATATTATTTTAGGACGTTTCTAAAAGATAGAAGAAAGACTTTGAGCTACTTTTATCTTGGTGATCCTTTTATCCTTTGTAGTTTTAGGTGAAGACTTTGTGTTTTGTTTCATTCTATGGTTATGCATATTCCGGATCGGTGAAGGAGACAATGGAAGACTTTGTGCTTACGTAGGTTTCTTTGTTAACTTTGTTACCTACTTCAAGGGATTTTCTGCTCTACGCTGGATACCATTCCTGAAAGAAGAGGAATGTTATTAGCCATCTTTCTCTTGTTCCTTGGACATCACCTCTGAAAAAAGAGAGGTGGATGCTATTATACTACCTCGAGTATTATTTTCTACTTATATATATAAATATAGCATATAAATATTCATAGGGAACCTCCCCTTAATGAGAGGAGAGATTTACCTCATCTAGATGTGGTAAACCCACACTTTTTATGGCGTAAATATCCTTGTGTTGTGGTTGATATACCCATTTTGTCATCAGTTAGTTGACAACAAAATATTCACCCAACACTTCTTTACTTCAATATATTTTTAACACTTATCTAAAGCATCATGCTACTGTCAAATGATGTCTAAGTTTAGTAGAGGTGGTATGTGGATTCTATTGACTTAGATTGAGAGCTTTACATGTTTTGATTTGGTCACCTAGAAATTATTCTTCAAGACTTCTACCTCAGTGACCTTCCTAGTAAATCTCAATTCAACCTATATATCCTCTAATGGTAGCCCCTATAGACTCTACTTAAATTTATCAATGACCTCTTATATAAGTTGATCAAAATTGATCTTGCTGATGAATTTCCCTGTAGTGTCCTTCTCTTTGGATAACTTTAGATCATTCAAAATTTGGAGAACATGGGTCTCATTCTCTTGATATTTAGGGAGTAAATCCTTAACTATTTTCATCCACTCCCTTGCTTCTTCTATTCTTATGACTACTAGGTTGAGGGAATTAGATGCCTCTAGTGGTGTCATGAGGTCTAAATGACTATAAGCCTTATTACCTGTGTATACAATGAGCATCTTAAATTTATTTTTGTCACTCTTCAAAGAACTAAATAATTCATTGATTTTATTGACATGTGGGGCTAATTCATCCCACATGAATTCTAGAGCTTCCAAAAATTATAAAATCTAGAGGCCGCATCCTGAACCTCGGCCTTGGTGCATGTTGGAATGTGGATAGTCTTGACTTTCCCTTTCAATTGCTCCAACTTAGTCTCTATATCTTGCCTTGCCATCCTTATACCTTCATGGATAGCCACCATGGCATCCTTGTGTGCTTCAGCTAGATCTTTAAATATTTCAACATAGGGGGATTTCCCTAGCTACCTATTCTACATCTTAGTGAGGGAGAAGACCTCTTGTCTCTCATCAAAGATCAACTCTCTACCTTTGTCATCTTCTAGCTTCCTCTTCTTCACCCTCTGAATGTTGCCAAAAGGTTTTTAAAATAGAGTGGTGATGGAGGGGAGCTAAGTTATTTTATAGCTAGGCAATTGAGAGGTCTTATCCCTTAAATACATGGCCCAAATAGTAATATTCACTGATTGACATCTATCTCCTATGAGGTTATAACTTCACCCTCTTCCTCAGCATCCTCAACTACTTTTTTCTTGGATGCCTTGATAAGGCTATCAGGAAAGAAAGGCCAAATTATTTTAGACCAATCCACTCCTCCAAACGAAGGGAGTTGATAGAGTGTGACTATTTGGGGCTTGGCCCTTTTATCTTTGCCTACACTTGTTACAATAGTTTCTTCAAATGAAGTAATAGATGACATGGGAAGGGTGATTTGGGTGGATTGAACATGGAGTTATGGGGTGGCCATGGCTATCTCCACTTCCTGGATGCCATCTTCTTTTTTATTGATCTAATAGTGGTAGTTCTAGAAGGAATGTTGGAGGTAGCCATGATGGAAATGGATGGAACAGAGGTGAAAAGTAGATCAATGAAGGTGGTAGAGGCAATAGTAGAATAAATAACCTTCTCAACCTTTGGGATGAGCAAGGGGAATTATATGAAATAAGTGGCAACAAATGGATCAATGGTGGAAGTGGGAAATTCCACCTTGGGGGTTCTCAAAATAGAAGAAATAGAAACAATACCAAACATGGGAATAGAAACAAAAGATAAAAGAGAAGTCTCAATAGACTAAGTACCTGGGGAATCCTCCACAATTAGTTCTTTGCCCTTATTAGCTTCAAGGCTCAATTCCTTGGCCTTTTTTAATTCAATTTCCTCATTATAATCCTCTTCATCTTCTTCCAAGTCAACTACCTCTCCTTCTGCCACCTATGTTTATTGGGGTCCTATAGGCAAGCCTTGAGATTTTTCCACTATAGGACTACCTATGGGAGTCTTGGGATTCCTTGTATAGACAATGATGGTCTTTGGTTGTGTGGATGAGCCTTACTAGCCTAGAACAGTGGCTTCTTCTATTGTTACCCCTGTAGATGTGGTAGCTTATGCCTAGGGAATAGTGGGCATTTGTACTATGCTAGTAGTTGGCTCTTCCTATGCTTGTTCTTCCTCATCAATTTCCAAATTGATGGGATTTCATACCTATGCTCCCTTAGGGTCAGGTTTAACTACCCCAAGTTCCTTATTCATATCCTTTAGTTTTAGTTTAAGATGGAGTCCCTGTGATGAGGAGCCTCCTTAGTCTTTTGATTGCTCCATGGACTGGCCTTCCAAAAGTCTAAATGTGTCCATCCTTGAAAGAGTGACTTCCTTATATCAAATTTCCTCATAGAAAATATAGGCTCCTAGTGAGTCATCCTCAAATGATCTTCATTCAATCGAGTAATCTTTGCTCTCTCTAAAACTTATTCATCATTATGTTCATTTAGAAATAAAAAGTCATAAGAGTAAGGCTCATGGTTGTAAGGGATATTAAAACCTTGTATATGATTTTGAATGACTCTATGGGGATCCCAATCCCTATGTGGAAATTTAGGGAAGTGATAGCTTTTTTTCTTGCTGCCCACTTCTCTAAAATGTTTTCTCATTATGTACACCATTTGGCTAATAACTATGTGGTGGCCAAAGAATGAGGTTTTCTTCATCTTGGATAAATCCTCCTCTACGCTCCACATTAATTGAAAAGTAATTTATTGCTTTTCTAAATTATATGTAACATACTTGGGAAGGCACAGGGGTGAACCTTGTTTCCCCATATCATAATGACAATGAATTTTGGATAATGAAGTAATCACCTCTTCTAGAAAGTGATTTCACAATGCTTGATCCAATCCTGGGCATTGGTGAACCATGAATAGCCTACCAAACTTGAGGATAAACATCCTTGACAATCTTCACCATATTCTTCATATAAGCATACACGTGCATGAATTGGAAATGGTCATAAATCCTATTTTTAATACAATCAATGGCTGGGCTCCATAGCTCACCGAGAACCTTATAAATAGTCCCCATGATAGCATCCAATAAATACATCATGTAAAAATTGCCCATAGGAGTGGGTTACTTGTCTTTGTGGATGACCTGCTCCCTCAAATGAATACTAACAATCTCTCCTAATGCAAAAATGGTTTGGGTAGCATCATATACAACAACGACACCCAATTTAAATGGAGAAAATGAATACTAGGCACACTGTAAAGTCTGTTAAATAGTTCCATACCTATACGTACTCCCATACTAAACTTATTGATGGGAGTAGGTTCCTTTGGATTCTTCCCTTTGAATGTGATGGTCTTGTTGGGGAGCATCCATAAAGACAAAACCTTATCCATTGTGTTTTCTTATTTTCACTACACTAATCTATGTTTGTCAAAGTAAGCGTCAGGTGTGGGTAAGGACAAATATCTCTAGAAATCAGCTCCCAAGATGCAAGCCATGACTATAGGATTTCCAATATGGTGTAGGAGTGCACCCTGCATAACCTTGCCAACAAAGAATAAGTCATGTAAGAGGTTGATGCATGGCATCACTTTAGGTTTGGTATCAACAAAATGCAATCCTTACCTTTTTAAGGCTAGAAAATCCTTTATGAACATTCATTTGAAGGGAGAGATATTTTCATCTAATGAAAATATATCCATAGAGTCAATAATTTCCCATAATTTTCACACCTATTATCAAATATGGTAAGATCGAAGACTGTGTCCATAAACTTTATCGAATCCTTGATTGAGTAGGTTGATGGTGGAATTGCTCCCTTGAACTATCTAGATGAAGATGCCATTGTTCTTAATACATAATTGGATTATTCAAAATATCTTTTATGTGATTTTCATGTTCTATGAACAATTCTCATTCTCACGAGTCATTGTTTTTTTATGCAATATTCTCGTAGGTAGTAGCTAGGGTTTTCTTGTCATGCAGAATAGCAGTAGACTTAGGCTATAAGTTTATTTATAAGTAATGAAGGCTTCAATGGCTACACATCATGTATATATCTTTAGCATTGAATACCACTTCATGTGATAAAAATGCCCAATGTTTACCCATTTTGTATTTTATGTCTAGTTCAAATTTCATTAGTTCAAGTTGGTAGGGGGGCTTTAGCAAACTGTTATAAAATATTTTGGCCTTATTCGACTAAGTATTCCAATCCTTTTGGAATTTAGGAATCAAGTATTTAGGTTTCATCTTGGGACTAGACTTTACAAAAGATCTATAATAAAAAACCCAAAGACCTAATTCCCGTCCGACAAAATATCTAAACAAAAAGTTTGAAACATATATATAAAGATCTTAGGATCTATTGGAAAAAATGGCCACGACAAAAAACTCGAAGACAAAAGTGTTTTTTAGACAAAATGTTCGAAACAAAAAATCCAAATACCTATAGCTTTTGACAAAGATAAGTCCTTTTCAAGATAATTGCATCGAACAAAATGTCTATCATAAAACCCCTGAAGACCAAATCTATTCGGAATAAATGTTCCAAAGACCAAAAAGTATTGTTGAATAAAATATTGAATGAACAAAGTGCTGAAAAAAAAATGCCGAAAAAGGTCCTAGATAAATTACCCAAAAAATCAAACCTATTTTTGGGAATAGTCTAAGTCCCAAAAACTTGCATAGTTCATAAAACTCCTGAAAAGACATTAATAGATTTAGCTCATAAAATATGCAAAATATCATGTTATGATATGCTAAATTATTCTAAGTATAAATATTAAGAAGCAAATTTTCTTAATAGTTTGCCCTATCATATAGAAGAAAGGTTGAATAAACAAGGCCAAATTTTGAAAAAGTAGGTCCATTCTCTTCAAGAAGAAAAAAGAGGAGATGTTGGGTATAACAAATGATGACTTACAGGGGGAATATTCCTGAGTCTTTGGGAACCCATAATTTTGGTTAGTAACCTTAAATCAAACATAAACCATGTCACTAAAAAATACTAAAATCAAAAATATAAAAGGGATTCCTAAGTAGATTCACACAACATACTTGCCTTCTTATCCTTGGATTCATGTGTGCTAAACGTGAAGTTAATTTAACCCTTACTATGATGAGTTATTTAAAGGCTTGATGAAGCTGTAGGTTTCATTTTAGTTTTTTTTTAAAGCTCATAAAAACAAGGGAAACTCAGGGATTGCTCTATTTCCAGTCAGGCATTCATAATCGGGACATAGATACCTTAGGCTCCCTTTCATCCTCTTTATTCAATTTCTTGATCATGATACATGGTACATTGACCTTATTTCATCATGTGAGCCTTTTGATTTTTTTTAAATAGTATTTTAGATTTATTTCTCTTTTGAACTCATTGGTTATTTTCTTATTTTATTTTTCATTTGAATGGAAAGAGAAGAGTTGGAACCCCAGTGAGTTGGTATAGTTATAAAAAATACATTGCTACTAGAATGTCCTTGCCAGCTACATCAGTACCAAGAATTATCATTTTCAATGAGTACTTAATATAATAAGTTTGCTTGATCCAATGAATAATAAAACTTTCTAAATTCATGTGAATTACTTTGAGGGCAACTTTCACATCCCTGATAAAAGTATTAAATTGTGACACAATTCAACATGGTGCATGATTACATACCTACATCTTGGAGACTCTAAACACAGAAAATATATCCAATTCGTGAATAGGGCCCAAGTTGTAAATTTTTTCAATTTTTCCATTTTTTTAAAGTATATTTGAGATAATCTCAGTTGGTTTGGATTTTAACTTGGTTACATCAGAGCAACATACAATTCAGATTGTCACATGAAACAATAAAATAGCTAATCTAGAAAACAATAAAAACTAATCTAAGAAAGCAAGAAAACTAATATAAGAAAGTAGGAAAGATAATATAAGAGTGTAGCAAATATAATCTAAGAAATTAATAAATCTAAACTAAATCTATCTCTATCATGTCCCTTCATTAATCGGTGATACCTTCAGACGGAACAACCATGAAGTAGTGCTTCAAGAACTGATCGTTGATTGGATATATGATTTTTAACAGTTGAGATTCTAATTTATCATAATCTTGCATGAATTGATAAGTTGGTAACTTTAGCATAATTAGGAATATTAGCCTACATCCATACACCAATAGATAGGGTGAAGCTTTAAGGTCTTGCTTGTATCTTGTTTAGTCTGCCCAAAGAGCATACTTTAATAGATTGTGCCAGTTCTTGAGCTTGTCTTCAAATGATTTATTAATTTAATTTATCAAGTTATTATTAATAGATTCTACCAATCCATTTCCTTGGGGGTAATGGTTAGAAGATGTCCCGATAGTGATCTTGTTGTCATGTGCCCACTCAGTGAATTTTGCTGATATGAAAACTAGTCCATTGTCACAAACTAAAGAAATGGGGGTACCAAATCTAGTTGTGATGTGTTACTCTATGAATTGAATCACATCTTGTGCTCTACAATTCTTTGTGGATATGGATTTATTACTTCTAGTGCAGTAGTCTATAGCAGTAAGTACAAACTTATGGCCTACTAAAGAATTTGTGTTAATGACACCAATGAAGTCTAAACCCCACTGAGAAAATGACCTTCCTTCAACAACTGGATGTAAGGGCATTATTATGTGTACTTACCTCTTATTTAAAGATTGACATTCATGGCATGTTCTTAAATGATCATGAGCACCCTTGAAAATTGTTGGACAATAGTAACCCATTCTTAAGATATTATGGGTTGTGGTATTCCCAAATGGATGACCATTGTCTATCTTTTGATGCATGTTTTATAAAATTTATTTAGCTTCCTCTGTAGACACACACCTAAGATAAATGTCTTCATATTTTATTCTATAGAGGACTCCCTTATTGATCATCTTTGAGCCTCAAATCTCTTCTTCGTTCTCTATCTAGATTTGGGGAATAAGTACTTGTAAGCAAGTATTGTACTATATCAGTATACCATTTTCCTTTAGATACTTGAGCTTCACATACCTTTTCAATGGTGATACATTGATCAGGTTTAGTTATGAGCTGAATGATACCTTAACCCTGAATGATCTTTGCATGCTTGATTTCTATGTTAAATTATTGCAGCTTTTCCATCCATTTACCTCAACATTCTCCTAGTTCATTTTGTGATAATGTGAGCTTGATAGTAGGATCAGATAAAATGGCAGTGGTATTATTCCTCAACATGTAATGTCAAATTTTCTTCACCACTTTGACAAGAGTAAAGATTTGCTTATCAATCATGGAGTACCTAAGTTTTGCATCTTTCAAATTTTTGCTCATGAACGCAATTGGATGCTTAATCTCATCTTTCTTTTGTGTTATAATATAAGTAATTGTATGTTCTAAAGCAAATGAGTACAGAAATAAATCCTTCATAAAATTTGGATTGATTAGCACTAGGGCTTGAGATATGCATATTTAATGTCTTAGAAAGACTTCTTGGCTTCAACTGTCTATTCTATTTTGGTATCATACTTGAGCATTGCAATTATAGGTCTAACAATCTCTACAAATCCTATGATAAACTTTCTTATGAATTTAATCTTCCCAAAGAGTGACTTGAGATCCTTCTTATTGTTTGGTGGTGTAATCTTGAAAATTCCTTGAATTTTATCTGGATCAATGATTGTTAGGTTCTTTTAGTTAGTTCCACTTAGACGTTGAATCTTTCCCCCAATAAGCTAGCACACTAGCCCTATCACGTGAGAGATGAGTCTCGTGCGCTCACCTGAAGCATTTAACAAAAGATCAGTTCTTGAAGGCTTTGTAACATAATGTTGTATATTTGTTCATCTTTCATACAGAGTTCTTAAAAGGTTATTCAACATACTAAATATACTACTATTATCCTTATTTTTCTAGATTTGACTACCACTATAACTAGGATCACCATTACTATTTAACATTAGTGATAAAAGAAAAAGATACCCATGACTTAGAAATAAATCACATCTATTATCCAACACTTAGAATAATTTATCACTTGTAACATAATATAGCAAACATTGATCTCTCCTTAGTTACTTAATGAATTACAAGATAAAAATGCTATATATATTCTCTAAAAGACCATCCATGTAAATGATTACAATAGGGGTTTTCATACTTGTTTTGCCATGACCAAGTATCATAATTCTAACTACCATGAACAGATGGCACACGAACTCCTAACAATATGAGATTCATAGCTCTTACAATTAATTTTTCTTGTAGACTTGGGTCTCTGCACCCCTAGATCCTCATTTAATACTATATTCTAGTAGCCAAGTGTTTCATTTCTCACAATCTATTACAAAAATTATGATCAGTGGGGTCAAAGTGTCCTACTTGAGTTGCTTGTCTAACTGCTCCCACGTCCCTTGCACTCCACTTCCCATGTGCTCCACTAGTCTTTTGCTTTTGTTTTGAGTTATTTGTTCTTAGGTTCCTCATGACACATTCTCTCTTGACTGGGTCCTCTCATGCTAGGTCTCCTATGCCATTGTCCTTCCACACCCATCAACTTCTGTGCCACAACACTTCTATGCTTGTCAACTATGCACCATGGTCCTTATGTGCCATATCAATACTTGCATCAAAATAAACAATGGTCCCTTCATGCCATGCATAAAAAATGGAACAATAATTATTCAAAATTTAGGGGTCAATATCACCCCATACTAAGCCCTTAGTCCATCCTGGACTAAGTCATGCTAGTGTCCAAAAATTTTGTCCCATTCTGTTTGAGTTCCTTCTTTAGCCCATCTCAATGGGATAATGCAGAGAGGACTTTGGTAGTTATTCTTTCAATGGACTCTTTTGATTCTTTTATCTCCTTGAGCTAAGTTGGAGTCTCATTATTTTTCATCTGTTCATCTAGGGCTACGTTGGCTTCTTCTTGGATATCTTTAAATTCAGAGACCTTATCAACCTATCCTCATAGTATGGCAAAAATTTCATTTATTTATTGATGATGGTAATTAATGGTATCTTTCATTATTTCAACATACTTAAATGATTTCACACACTTTACATGATCTTTTATTAAAATGGCAACATTAGCCGCTTGCTGCTTAAAGACCTCCTCATCATGGAGCTGAGCCTCTACTATTTTATTCAAGCATTCTAGGCATGTAAAAATGCCATCTAAAATGGGGATAACATCCCTGACTCTCTCCAAGGTGATTTTGAAAATTTCTACGATTGTGGTGAATTAATCAATTATTTCCTTAGCCTTATCTCTTAACGTGGGGTCTCCTTATTTTTCTTGAGAAAAAACACAACTAGGGTTTCCAATTTCCCAATGGCATCCCTGTCTAATAGTATGCCATTCATAAATGCCAATTTCTCTTTCAAAATTGTTTTTAAAAGTTTTAAAAGCCTTACCTTAGCCTCAGTAGCCTCTTAGATTTGTTGCTTCTAGGTGGTCACTTCCTCGATGAGCACTTGCTTTTTTGCAGTCGCTTTATTGTACATTTCTAGACTCGTCCATGTTTCCTTTCTGTTGTGCATATGTTTGAAGCTAACAAAATGTTTTGGTACATCTTTTCCATGGCCAATTTTAAAAATGTGGCACTTGTTATTATTAGAAAGAGCCATTGTGGATCAATCTTCATAAGGTTTGAAGTCCTAAAGCATCCGGGCTAGAAAAAATGCAATTTAAAAGATTGTCAAATTAGGACTCTTTGTTGTACATTTACAAAAGGATGGACACCTAATTATTTGTTTCTAGGGTCATGTCTTTGGGGTGGAAGTGAAACCAAAGATAGAGGTCCTTTTCTTATACATTGTATTGTTAATTTTCACATGTATTGGATGGCCCTCTTTATTCGTGTTCTTTTATTGGCCCCTTCCCCCTTTCCAGGTCTCATTCAAGTTCATCCTCTTAATGGATTCTTGATGCCATATCACTTGCTTCCACTCCATCAATATCAAGATGATCTCCAAATAGGGCCTCCTATTTTGGGGATGGAGTCTTTTTAGACTCTGATATAGAACTATGAATATCTACATGAGAAGGGTCCCATTGGGGTGCTTACCTTGGAAGCTAGTATGGGGCTAACCCTGTGTTAGTCCTTGGAGATGGTGGAGGAAAAGGTGGTCATGGAGGTGGAGAAGGTGGGGAAGTTGGTTGAGGAGATGAAGGGTTAGAGGTATTTGAGTGGCGAGGAGTAAAATGAGTAGGGGAAGGTGAGGTAGGAGGTGATGAAGTGTGAGGTAGGGAAGGGGATAGACTAGGTGGTGAAGGTGAAGGGTGAGTTGGAGAAGGTAAAGGGAGAAGTAGAAGTGGTCATGGCATAGAAGGGTGAGAATAATGGTTCTAGAGGGTTATGCCTTTGTCATCCTTTGTCATTTTTGGTGGGTCTATTGCCCATTAAAATTGGTGCTTAGCTTTAGATGCTTCCTTCATACTTGTGGTGCCTAGGGGAGCCTCTCCTTGGGGTTTCCATCTTGAGGATACTGGTGGGGGCATAACATGTAGAATAATTTATTTACCTACTCCCCAACCAAGATATCCTAATGAAAACACGAGGGCGTAAAATGTAAAAGGGGTTTGTAGTCCTCCACGAAAACACACTAATTATAAAAATTCAAAATTACATTAAAGAGTCGCGTGCCTCAAGGGCAGTGATTTTTATTGAAAGTATTAAATTCTATCCTAATGACCTTAAGCCTTATTGATTACAAAAGTGTAGTTAAATGGAATCACAATGTGATTGAATATGACTACCATTATAGTGCCCTGGGAGGAACTGACCATTCATTTATTTTAACTGATAAACCTTGGTAGGTCAAATGCTATGAACTATAAACAGACCATCCCAATATATGCAAAGCTTCCCAAGGTGGCACATAAACTTGAAATCATATAATAAAACTTTCATTCTTGGATAAAAGACTTTGTTTTTTATATGGTGATCATGCCATGGTTTTTTTTTGCATTTCTCAACATCCTGACTCTAATGGGTGAGGTATTGAGCCTCATCTAGTTTCATCAAATCATTAAACTAAGATATTAAAGAGGCTTCATCATCCAGGTTTCCCACATATGTTATCTAGAGAGATGGAACTAATAATTCTACTGGCATGATTGCTTCCTTTCCATACACTAGGTTGAATGATGTACTTTTGTTGAGGTACTTATATGTATTTCAATAGGCCCAAAGTACTGCAGATATATTGTCATCCCAATTAGTCTAACTAACATTGCAAATTTTTGTTAAAGTGGTACTAAGGATCTTATTGAAAGCTTCAGCTATTCTATTAATTTGTGGGTGGTATGGTGTCATCTTTTAGTATGTGATCATGAACTTGGCCAACAAGATTTGAATCATATCATTCAAGAAGTGGGTTCCATGATCATTGGTGAAGCTAAGCAGACATATGAACCATGTTATAATGTTCTCCCAGATGAATCATCTAGTAGTTACTATAGTATAGCCTTTTTTTGGCACTGCTTCAGTCCATCATGTGAGGTAGTAAGTTGCTACAATGATGTACCAAGAGCTTGTTCATCATCCTACTAGAGTGATAGGCCCCACAAAGTTAATAGCCCATTTTTTGAATGGTTCTTGAGAAAGAATAGGGTGTAATGGCATAACATCTCTTCTAGTAATTTTTCCTACACACTGGCAGACATCACATTGCCTAACATAAGCCTTTTCATCTTTGAATAAAAGCTAGCCACTATAGTCTGGCAAGCAAGACCTTGTGCACGGTAACCTCTCCAACATAGTGTCCTCTAATAATACCTTCATGGACTTCTCATAACACTTCAAAGTGCTCATGTTACATTACATAGTGATGAATCACCTCATCATGATCCATTTTATAAATATCTCTTGCTATGCGCTAATAAGGTGTGACATGGATTGTAAATTGTTTTTTCTCCTGTGGGGTGAGGGAATCAAATGCGTAGTTAGTGTTGAGAAATGTTGTAATATCTTCTAGCTCTTCAGGTATCTAAGCAACTCAAAATAGATGTACATCAGCAAGAT
Source organism: Torreya grandis (assembly GCA_037957365.1). Taxonomy (NCBI): domain Eukaryota; kingdom Viridiplantae; phylum Streptophyta; class Pinopsida; order Cupressales; family Taxaceae; genus Torreya; species Torreya grandis. The sequence goes on along the minus strand of JARHVA010003810.1, from coordinate 1,067,077 downwards.
CATCTTCTATGGCATGTGGGGGTTCTCTTCTTTAAATTTAGGATAATGATCAGGTCCATAGTTGGCCTTCCCACGCTTTACTACTACAAAAAACTAGAATTCTTGGAAGAGGAAAATCCAGAAACAAATTATTCCATATAGTACTGGTTTGTTGAAAAGATACTTTAAGGCCTCATGGTCTATATAGAATATAAATAGAGTGGTTAGAAGGTCATTTATGAACTTTTGTAGAGCATAAACCATAGATAAAGCTTTTTGCTTAGTTGTGGTATAGTTCCTTTCAGTCGATCTTAGCTTCCTACTAACAAAGTATATCAGGTGATCTAAGTGTCCTTCACCTGGATGTGCAAGTATTACACTGACTACCATTCTAGATGCATCAACATGGATATGAAAAGGCTTTGTCCAATCAAGGAATTTTAAGATAGGAGCAATAACTAACCTTTATTTGAGTGTTTTAAAGGCTACTTTGCAAGAATTAGTCCATATAAACTATTTATTGTGTTTTAAAAGCTCTTTCAAGGGTGTTGCAATCTTGGCATAACCCTAAATGAAATTTTTTTAATATCCCATGTGTCTTAGGAAGGTGTAAACCTCGCACTGAGTCTTGGGCACTAGTAGATAGAGAATAATGGAGACCTTAGCTAGGTCCACCAAAACTCCTTCCTTATAAATGGTATGCCCAAAAGTATGCTAAAATGTGTCACAAACAAGCACTTCTTCAAATTTATGGAAATTTGTAACACTCAATAGTGCTCAAACATGAGTCTCAGATTGGCACAATGGTCCTTGACAAACCAATATACCATCTAGTTATCTAAGTAGACTTGGAGGAATTTATGGATGAAATCTTTGAAAGCCTCAACTACTATCCGTGAAAACACTGTTGGGGTATTTTTTCAACTTGAAAGGCATGATGATATAGGAAAAATACCCCCATTTAGTAGCAAAATTAGTCTTGGATTGGCCTTCCTCAGCTATTTAGACTTAGTGGTACCCTGAGAACCCATCAGTAAAAGAGTATTCTTCACAATCGATAACACCCTCAAAGATTTCTTCTATGAAAGGTGTTGGGAAAGGATCTGTCACATAGGATTTATTTAATACATTGTAATCCACATAGATATAGAGATGACTATCCTTTTTTATACTGATTACCATGGGACTGATGCATTTAGATTCAAAAATGGGAGTAATTACTTTGATGTAAAGCATGTTATAAAACTCCTCTTTCACTCACGCCCAAAGGTTGGGTTCATATTATATGGTTGTTTCTTCATGGGGTGAGCATCGTCAGTTAGATTTATGTGCATCTTCCCTAGAGAAGGGTGAACTCCTTTCATTTGGCTATAATTCCTTAGAAATACATCCTAATATTCTTTCAACAACTCAAAAATCTGTGAGATTTTTGTCTCAGTCCAATAATTTCTAATTATAGCCATCTTAGGCTCTTGTTCCATGCCAATGTTAAGTTGAATAGTTTGGATGGGCTATGATAAGGGTTGTCCATTGGAAAACTTGTGTCTCAAACATTTCATGAACTAGTACTTGTAGGGACATCTAGGTGGCTATTTAAGGGGTCGGGTGAAGTAGATCCTTCACCTTCATCCACTTAGAAGAGGATTTTTTGCTTTCTTAAGTGGATCTCTTCATGACGTTCTTTGTTAAGAACTATCGATGGTGCAAGAACTGATTGTATGGGAGGCTCAGTGAATAAATGCAAGGGTTCTTCAGGTTCCTAATGAATGTGGCATAGGCAATCTTCAATGGGACTTAGGTCTTCAATGATTTCTTTATGCATGGATTGAAGGGTAAGGTGCAAGTCCATCCTTGGTGAAGAGTAAGAAAGTGTTGATGTCATGTTCTCTTTTAGTAACTACCATAACCTAGTACCTATGTGCCTCTCTTCATGAATGTACCAAGCTCGCACCCAAGTATGCAAAGTCTCATAAAACATATGTACCTAGAGGTACTCCAATAAAAATGTTTCCTTAGCTCACAATATTGTCTCACAAGCCTCAAAGTGAGGTTTGGGTGCTTGCATGCCACTGTAACTAAGTGTCCCCCTGATCTTATTATCATGGTGAAATCTATGATGTAGAGAAGATCACACTTAACCCCAGTATAAAAGGTATTCTTTATGAGTATGCTACCATCTTGCATAGTACCATAAAAAATGTGATCTAATGACCTCATTCCATCATTATCAATATGATAGAATTTTTTGAGACACTAGACAAAGTCACGTACCTCCATTTGTCCTTAGAATCATTGGGCTTCATCAAATCTTTCTAGCGATGGTCCCACTAGTGGTCCTCTCATTGCTAAATCCATGAGGTGCACAAACTTATGATGTTTAGGAAGTTGGTATGGGATGATTTCTCCTCTATTTACGGTGCTACACAACCTTTCGATGAGATCGTAGTTGCCATGGGCCAAACAATTGTAAGCATTAATTATAGTATCTAAGATAGACTGGTTATCTATCTACCAATGAATACCATCTGGCATTGGATCATGATATTCATCATTTGGAGTAATAACAATATACAAGTGATTGATGTCTTCATTAGCACTCATGGGCTTGATAAAGGGCGGTCTTTATGCTTGGTATAAAGGTATTACTATGTATTGATCAGTATTTTCAAAGCTAATGTATCAATTTTTAAATCTCAAATATACATGATTCTTGTAGCACCAAGGCCTTCCTAGTAGGGACAAATAGTCATCAGCTTCTACCAACTCCAAGACCTTAAAATTTACTTTGAAGGGAACCCCAAGTATGTCAATGGTGGCATTCTTGAGGACTCCAATAAGATGCACTTGAGTCTTATTTTCCATAAAAAAGACATGAAGAGATGGCTATAGGATTGGAATAGACATTTTTCACTAAGCATCTTCAGTGATAACATTAATTTCCACACCAGTATTTACTAGAATATTTTGAATTACCCATCCATTGATAGCAGCATTAACCAATATCTCTCCATCTTTTGTTGAAGAGGAACTAGTGCTTCTTAACATCGGGCATGATTTAAATAGTGATATTTGCTTTGATAACTTAGGTGAGGGTGGAATTCATTTGGTAAGTGAGCCTAACTTTTAAGTTGGCACTAAGCTAAGGAACAATGTCCTCATCCAGCATGCATATACACAGTTCTTGAAAATTGTCCTATACCACTGGTTAAGGATTGGCTTCTCTTTGCACTATGGCAGGATGTGTCACATCCTTGTCCTTGAGGTATTAAATCTCTCCTTGAAGCTCTTGCACAAGTGTTATTGTATCTTGAAGGACATCCTTTTATTATTGTGCATTAGGGTACTTCTTTGCTTGTGGTTCTTCTTGATATACCTTCTCGATTGGGTTGGTTATAGATTGAGTCTGATCCTCACTATGAGTGGTGATATTTACTTGTTGCACTATAGGGATGGTTGGGTGTGCATGCCATTATTTTTATTATATTTGAATCATGTCAGCACCCTTCTCATTGCATTCATTAGTGATGGTTGCATATAAATCAAGACACTCTTCTAATCGATGGTCCTTTTTGAAAAATGCACAAGTTGTGTACTTTGGGAAATACCTTTGATAGTGGTCTTGTGACACACATTATAGCAATTCCTTGGGGTAAACTAACCACCACCTCATCCTCATCCTCTCCCTCACCCACGATAACCACCATTGTCTTGGTTATTGTTATTATATTTGAATCATGTCAACACCCTTTTCATTACAGTCCTTAGTGATGGTTGCATATAAATCAATACACTCTTCTAATAAATGGACCTTTTTGAAAAATGCACAAGTTATGTAATTTGGGAAATCTCTTTGATAGTTGTCTAGTGACCCACATTATAGCAATTCCTTGGTGTAAACTGACCACCACCTCATCCTCATCCTCTCCCTCACCCACGGTATCCACCATTGTCTTGGTTATTGGTGATTGAGGTTTGGCATGTGCCATACGCTCAAGCTTCATGAATACCACTGATCAATCGATAATCATTGGTGTCATGGGTGTACGCATTTTACCTTAATCTATTTAATCATGTAAAAAAACTTAATGTTGTGGATAGTTAAGGATGAATGTATTTTGATAGATATGAAAATATGAACTAAATTTGTATTCGACATGTTCCATGATTTTACTTGTTGTTATATATTCTACCTGATACAAACAATCCTAATTGGCATGTTTTGATGGGTTTTTCAGGATCCTTTGCTAACACAATAGCTACTTTATCTTGTAGGAAAGTTGTGTGATTGCATGGATTTCCATGTAGTCTAGTATCTATCAAAGATACAAAATTTATTGTATATTTATGGAGGAAAGTATAGAAGAATTTAAACGCCAATATAAATTTCAATTTAGTGTATCATCCTTAAAAGCATTAACAGATCAAGGTAGTAAATAAAAACATTGGTAATTTTTTGTGTTGTTTTATTGGATGAAATCCAATAACATAAGATTCAATTTTAGTGCAAGCTAAATTTACTTATAAAAAATTTAGTTTATTGGAGCACTGGAATGACATCATTTTGGATTTTTTATGGGAGTAATAGAAGAGGAATCATATAATTACATGACATTAGAGGTGAAACAAGGAAGAGTTTTGAATAAAAATGGATAGTTGTATGTTGTGTGACATGCACAACCAAGTGTATGAATAGTTGGAAAAGAATACTATGCAATATATGTAGCACACATGTTTGAAGAGAATAGGTGTATAATATCAAATGGGTGAAATGTTCTTAGAACATCTAAAGAATACATGGTTTCCCAAAGGAACATAATACATGTTCAAATGGAATAAGATCAAACCATGTAAATTATTATGAAAGATTGTTGCTAATGTATACAAGACATAATTTCTTGATGGGATAGATATTTCACCCATTTTCAATGTGGAAGATGTTGACCATTTTTGGTCCAATAGGCCAAAAATCAGCCCCCTTCTTTCCCTACTATTTCGAGCCAATTTCATTTTTTGATTTTGTACAAGTCTGGAAGTCTCTACGAACGTTGTAGAGAGTTTCGATAGACTCTGCAAACAAGAAACAGGTTCCAAACACTTAGACAGTTGAACGGCTTGGTTCAAATTCACAGTGACAAAATAACCATTGAACTCTATAGTGCCTCTCAGAGTCAAGTGAAAGCTTCCAAGTGTCATCTCCTGAGCCCCTTTCTACTTTGTTTCTAAAAGTAATGGATGCTGCCACGTGTCTCGTTATAACTCAGCAGAGCATGACAAGTGTCTGCATCTACATTTCAAGTGTCTCATAATTTCAAAGCAACAGACTGTGACAAATGTCAGAGATGGAGCACTCCCAATTCAAAGACACAAAGGAATTAGAACCCAATGGCCACCCAGACCATTGAAATAGTGAACCAATGACGTCCCCGTAGGTGTCAAATTTAAGACAATGGAATATTCGTTGATTTTCAAAAGTGGTAAGGAACCTGAGAACAAACTCAGTAACCAACTAAAAAAAGAGGCAAAAGAGTCAAGTGAGAAAATGGACAAATAGTCTGAGTGAAAAAGGAAGGTGTCGACTCAAGGAGTTACTCTAGCAGTTAACATAGTATCTACCAATTGGTCATCAAGAGCTGCAAATAGGGAATGGTGCGACCCTTTTTTCTTCACTTTGCATTGATGAGCAGACAAGCCGCATGAATGCTTTGAAGGAGTGGTCTTGTTTGCAGACAAATGGTGTAGCCCATAATTTCATATATAATGTTTAACATATCTTAAAATACTTGAAATCAAAATAGGAGCCGACACAACATTATCTTCGAGCAACTTCCTTTTCCCAATGCTCAGAACACACATGGGTCATTTGTAAAGAGGGTGCCAAAAGACCTTTTTTTCTTCCTCTATATATTTTAGATTTCTCTTTTGAGAAAAGGGGCTATCTTTCACATTGTAAGGTGAAGTCCTGAAAATTTTCACTTGGAATCAATAAAAATGCATTTTTACCTCTATTATAGTTAGATATCTCTAAGTGTGTCTGAGTGTTAGTCTTGTGTTCAGTCATTGCTTCCTAATGCTTCCACAGGGTTGACTCCAATGCACTTGGTATCTACAAGGCACCATTCCTATAGGTGACAAGAAGAGTTGTACCTGGAGCACAGAGGCAGAAGGAGGTTACTAGACAGTGTGCTTTTCCTACAGCGCCTATGGTAATTCCCTTTTTCTGTGTGTTCCATTAGAGCCTCCCTATCAAGCTCCCTGTAGTCTAGTCCTTTTACTAGTCAAAGTGTATGTATGTGTTCTTATGGTTTAAAGTGTGAGTGTGAGTAGGTCAAAATTATTTGGTGCATCACCCTCTTAGATTAGGTTTTGTTTTCCTGTAATCCTTCTCCCTTTTCATCCCCCACCATTATATATATATGTGTGTGTGTGTGTATGTATATATTAGCACGTACTGGAATAACTCAGATGCATCAAAGGGAGCTATCCCTTATCTAGAGACTCTCCCCCAGTTTTTCCTTGCCCACAGGCAAGAGGGGAGCTTCCATTTTGACGTGTGGAAGGCAAGAGCTCGGCCTCCTGTCAAGGGTGCAATCCACTGTGTCAATAGTTTTTGGCATGCCCAGTGAGACTCAGTTTTTACACTTAGTAAAGTCTCAGGATTGATCTTGGTCCTGTTACAGCAAAATTAACCATTTTCAGCATCTGGGAACTCCACTGATAAGTGCTTCATTTTTTAATCAAAGACCAGTCTGACCTCTTATGCCTAAAATCACCACACGGTTTGATGCTAAGGGGGTCCCTTTCAAATTCATTGAATTTCCTTTGAACTCAAAAAAGTGACTGAGGTTTGAGAGGACCCATCCTTATTCAGTAAACCACTTTCCCAAGCCTGCTATAAAGAACACCTACGCAAGAAGGCTGCGGTTACATCCTGTCATAGCTATGGCATTACCCTTTGTGACCTTTCATGGTTAGAGTCCTTTGAACCTCTAGTGTTATGACCCAACTCCAGGAACAGTCCTCAAAAGTGTGCCTCCCTTTGATGGAGAGGGGCCCATTATAGTTATTGAACACATCAAGAATATTGCTAACCTCTGCAATATTCACAATGTCACTAAGGAGAATATTGCAATCAGATTGTTGGCATTGTCTCTTAAGGGCAAAGCTCTGGACTGGTATGGGAATTTACCCATAAATTTAGTTGGTTCCTGGAATGAATTGGGTACTCTCTTGACCAACCGATTTGGGTAGAAGAGAAACCACCTCTCACTTTTCGAGCAGCTGACTACAATGAAAAGAGCTCCCCATGAATACATGCAATATTTTAACACTCATTTTCAAAAGACATGGGATAGAATCTCCATTCTGGTAAAGCTGATTCCTAGCTATGCTTTCCTATATTACTTAAGAGCATTAAACAGTGATATCACTGTTATGATACAATCCATGGGAGGACATGTGCTACCGCTGCCTATGACATAGCTATAGCGGTTGAGAATTGCCTAGTACAAGCTGGGAAAATAGCTCCTAGACGTCACATGCCACTTTTCCCTAAAATACTACCTCCAATTCAGACTGTTGCTCCCACCTTAGATTTTCTACCTAGCACAAAAAATTAGCTACTACTTCATCAAATGAGCTCCATGAAGTCAAAATTATGTTGCAAAATGTGACAAATGAACTAGTGGCTATTAAAAGGCAACAAGCTCAAAACAACTAACCAAATTAAGGATATCAATAGTATGGTCAAACAAATAGACCCCCTTTCCAAAATTACAATCAAGGGCAAGGTCAGTTTGCATAGACCAGACCTTTTCAAGGCTATAATCCAAGCACCCCTTCATCATCCAAGGCTATGGTGCCCGTTCAAAATAATTTGGTGCAAGAACATCCAAGTTGCCCAACCATGGGATATGGTCAAGAGCAAGCAGTTTATACAAATTAAATGATGGGTCACTACACAAATATACAAGACAATCATACAACCACCCAATTCCAAGGTTTTCGGGCTTCAATGCAACCCGGCACGAGTAATAGTCAGACCTAGCCTGATTCTACTCTCATGAATCACCTAGAAGGTGAGTTTTATTCAGTCAATTATGTGGGTACTACAGACAATTAGGATGACTATGTCACAGCCAACACAAGATTCAAAAGGAGAGCAATGGAAGAAGCTCACGATGTTTCCCAAACGTTAGCAATACCTTCTTCATCACATGTAAACCAAATGATCCCAAACTTTAGATCGTTGGTTGTACCTTTAGCTCCTCAGCCTACGCCTTAGGCTGTAAATAATCCCAAAGAAAATTTGAAGGAAGGCAACCCTTGAGTCAATGTGGTAGATCAGATGAAGAATCTACACATGAACATCTCCTTGTGGGATTCATTGTCAATACCAGGGCAAAAAGACATGATGCAAAAGGAATTGTCTGAGCTGAATGAACAAGCTATCCTAGCAAGAGTCGATAATGTTTTGATGATGAATGGATAGCCTTCCACCTTAGGCTAGGTTAGGAAAAAAGAAAAGGTTACCCATTTTTATTTGTCCTTGGTCATAGGATATTTCTTGATGCACAATTGCATCATTGAAAATGGAGCAAGCACCTTTGTAATGCCCAAATGCATAGCCGACAAGCTGGGGTTGAAATATGAAGAAATGACAAGTTGGGGTGGTGAAAGGTTTGAGCTTGATGCTAAACGCTTGCCCAACCTTCTCAATTCCTCATGATGTGGTGGTGGTAGATGTCCCTCCTTACTTTGCCATCTGCTTAACTAGGTATTTTACATCCAAGATAGGCAATTACCCAGCAGTAAACTGGTCTTATCTAGTTTTTAGAACCAAGTATGGGACTAAAGTTAAGATTGAATCTGAGTCACTCCATAGAGATAATATGCAACCATACTAACTCAAGGCAGTAAATGTCAACTATGCCATTATTGACCAAGAAGAGTTCCAAGTGGATCAATCTCCATCCTCTGCCCTTGAAGGAGTTGCAGACCTGCTCTTAGACGAATGGGGAAGTGACAACTTCAAGCATGATCCTTAAAAATTCATAGAGGAGGTAGGCCTTGGAATTTATTGCATGCATGAAGAGGGTAATTTTGTACCAAATCTGATGAAAGCGAGCCAAAAAAGCTCAGGGCTATGGCAGTTGTTCTTTGATGGCTCAAGAAGTAAGTTGGGAGCTGGTGGTGGAGTGGTGTTAGTTTCTCCTTCAAAGGAGAAATACTTTTTGGCTTTTTGGTTCCAATTTTATTGCACAAGCAATGTTGCAGAGCATGAATCCTTCATCTATGGTTTGGAGTGGGTGAGGAAAAGAGGAATCAAAGAGCTACAATTTTTTTGTGACAGTGAGTTGATTTTCAATCAGGTAAGAGGCCAAAATTTGACAAAGAATTATTTACTGAAGTCCTAAAAACATAGGGTATGAGACTTAGTGGAAAATTTCTTTGCTTTCAATATTACCTCCATTCTTAGAGAGCAGAACAAGCAAACAAATAGGCTGGCAGCAGTTGGTGCCCAGTTTGATATCCCTAAGGAAATAGGCTGAGACCACAGCTCACGCCACTTGAAGGTAGTAATCCGGCCCTCTGTACCTGACAACATCACCAACTAGCAGGTATTTGATAGCAACCAGCAAATAGCACTCTTCTTACAAGAAGAAGCTGAGTTTGCTACAAAAAACTACGTTAAGCTACAACAACAATATGGTAGCCAAATTGTTCAATTGAAGAATAATAAGCTCCCCAAAGGTTTGGTCACTCTAGAGAGTATCTTCAATGGAGAGGACCAGTTGCAAAGTGACAAGGCATGCATCACAACAAAGGAGGATCACCATGAGAAGGTTGACATATTCAAGGATAAGTTGCTTACACTTGGGAAAGTGTGCACAGACTGTGAAAGGTAGGCCTTCATCTTGTTGTGCCAAGATTTTGCTGATGTCTTCGCTTGGGAGTATAGTGATTTGAAGGGTTTTGACCCAAGTCTGGTCCAACATACCATTGAGCTGGAAGAAGGTGCCAGGCCAATCAAGTAGAAGTAGAGGCCTGTCAAACCAATGATTGAGCCTCTCATGTGAAAGGAACTCACCAAGTTGATTGAGTCTAGGATAATATTTCCAATCAAACACTCCTCTTGGCTAGCAAATCTTGTTCTTGTCTAAAAAATAATGGGGAGATCAGACTATGTGTTGATTTCAGAGACCTTAATAGAGTCTCTTTGAAATACCATTATCCTCTCCCAAGCATGGAGTAGATCCTTCAAATGGTGACAGGCAGTGAGCATTTCTCCCTCCTGGATGGGTATTCAGGATATAATCAGATTTTGGTGCAAGACTATGACCAATGCAAGACAACCTTCAATACCAAATGGGGGATGTTTAATTATAGAAAAATGCCATTCGAACTATCTAATGCTGGTGCCGCCTTCCAATGAGCCATGGACATGGCCTTTCCAGGCTTGATAAATAACATTGTGCTAGTATATCTTGATGATGTGACAGTTTTCTCCAAGGAGGTGAGCCAACACATGAAACACCTTAGACAAATCTTTGAGAGGTGTAGAGATTTTGGTATCTCTCTTAACTTGAGGAAATGCATGTTCATTGTCCATAAGGGGAAACTCCTTGGCCACATTGTTTCTAAGGAAGGCTTAACCATTGATCCAGAGAGAGTTTGCTCCATCTTGGAGCTGTCCTTGCCTAAGCACAAGAAAGGCCTGTAAAGCTTCTTTGGCAAGATAAATTTCATCTAGAGATTTATCCTAAATTTTTTAGAGGTATTCAAGCCGTTGACCTCTATGCTAAGGAAGCGTGAGGAGTTCACATGGACAGCACAAAGAAGGGACAGTTTTGAAGAAATCAAGTAGGCCATAGCCCGGGCTCCTACTTTGATAATCCCTGACTTCACCAAAGATTTCAACCTCTACACCTTAGGCAATGAAGAGGTAATATCTGCCATGCTTACCCAAGTAAATGGTGATAACCTTGAGCAACCAATTGCATTTTTTAGCCAAGGCCTAGAGGGTTTTGAGGTCAGATACACATATGTGGAGAAGCAAGTCCTTGCAATCATACGGAGTCTAAAGAAATTCAGGCATATGTTGTCCAATAGAAGAATTCACCTCATGGTTCTACATCTCGACATCAAATATTTCTTGATCAACCGAGACCTAAATGAAAAGATAGCAGGGTAGATCAATAAGGTGATGGAATATGAAGTGGGTATCAAGATCACCAAACTGGTAAGAGGGAGAGGCCTATGTGAGCACCTTGTTGTAGACTTTAAGTAGCAAAAAGAGGACAGTCTACTAATTCATGATGCAGCTACAACTGAAGAACCAGCTGTCATGAAGGATTGGACATCAGACTTGAGGCATTTCCTTCTCACTGGTGAGTGCCTGCAAGGCCTTGATAGGACCAAGAGGAGATATTTCAGACTCCAGTGCCTCCCTTATGTCCTAATTGATGGAGTGTTGTTTAGAAGAGATCTCTCAGGAGTCCTTTTAAGATGCATAGACCCAAGTCAGGCTAAGGTGCTATCTGAGTTCCATGATGGGCCATCTAGTGGTCACTTTGCTCTTAGGTCTATAGTTGCAAGAATAATGAGATCTAGTTACTTTTGGCCTACTCTATTCAGGGACACCCATGCCTGGGTATGAAAGTGCCATAAGTGTGCACTTTTTGATGGGAAGCAATGGTTGGCTGCCATGCCTTTACAGCCTATTCAAGTAGAGTAGCCATTCATGCAATGGGGACTTGACTTCATAGGGATGATTAACCCTCCCTCCAGTGCTAGACACAAGTGGGTCCTAACCACCACAGATTATTTCATAAGATGGGTAGAGGCTATCGCTTTGAAGGAAGCTAGCGAAAGTGCAATCCTAGATTTTTATGAAGACCTAGTGGAAAGGTTTGGGGTTCCAGCTACCATAATCTCAGATAACATGTTAGCTTTTTTGGGAACTAAAATAAGTGAATGGGCGTTGAGATATGGTATCTATCTTAGCACTTCATCTAACTACTACCCATAGGGGAATGGGCTGGTTGAATCTACAAATAAGAATCTGATCAGGATCATCAAGCGAACAATGGAGGAGAGAA